>OX031315.1:17245000-17845000 GCA_943737955.2 Myopa tessellatipennis
GGTATTTTTAATACCTTTCATTTATGTAATACACATTTTTGTCCATGACATGGCTGTGAAGGAATTATATTGATTTTTAGAAAAATGTGACAAGTTGACCTTGAAACAACAATTTATTTCTTCCAAACGGACACATTAAGGTATAAAACAAATTACAGTTATGGAAAGCTTGTTCTTTTACTTTTAAAATGGTATATAATATGTTATACTTACTATTGTATTACATTACTTTAGCTTTACCTTTCAAAATTTCAATTACAATTCTGCCCGTGCCGCTCTATGGAAAACATTTGAAATTAAAAAATTTTGATAAACCAGTAAGAAAGCTATATTCGGCCTGGCCGAATCTTTGATAACCTACACCTAAAAGTTTTAAAATAATTTAATTGAACGAAAAAATTTATTTGATATTTAATTTATTTAGATTTTGTTTTCTAGATTTGCATTTGTTACAAAAAAAAAAAGTTTAAAAGAAAAAACATTCATAAATAAGTAAAATGCACTAAAAAGCTAAAATAATTTTTTCTTTGTCAGCGATTTTATATTTACACTGATAAATTTACATCTTTTCGAGCGCACTAATAAAAGTTTAGGCATAAATTTGAGTAAGGCAATTGTGAGATGATATCGGTTTTTGAAAAGGAGTACCTTGTAATCCACAAATTATAAAAATGTTGAGAACAAATCGATGCTATAGTATATACTTCGTGAGTTAAATAATATAATACAAATGATTACACAAGGTTTATTATAAAATGGACGTAATAATAATCACGACAATTGGCATGCCGGATCGCCAGTCCGCCTACAATTGCGAATCATTGAATTGACAGTTGGCTGTCATTAAAATGTTTAATGAAAATTTATACAAGTTGCAGATAGTTAATTATGGATGCTTAACCTTTTATGCCTTTAACTTTAAGTGCATTACACTTGAAAATATGAAAATTTATCGCTGTAAATATAAAATCGCTGAGAAAAAATAAATTATTCTTAATTATAATTTTTTATTATATATAATAATTATTATTATTATGATTAGTTAATTTAATTACTAATTACAACACAAATATTTTAATGTCACTACTACCAAATAAGGCCTTCGACTGATAAGGATAGGTAGAGAGAGAAAGATAACAAACACAAGTTAAAAATCCATCCGCATGGGGATACGAACCGCCGTCCTCAATTTTAAAAGGCAAGTGACGTTAACTTCTGCGACATAGAGGACCGCAAGAAAAAAGTATTTTATGCTTTTTAGTACATTTTATTTATAAAAGTTATTTATTTTAAAAGTTTTTTTTAATATATTTTATTTTCTATTATTTAGACATCAAAATGTGAATCTTCCATATAAAAAATTGTAATATTTCTTTTCACTAATATTCTTCTAAAATTAATTTTAACTAAAAAAAATCAAATCTGCTGCGGATCGGAACCGGACCGTTTACAAGCGAACGCTCTATCATTGAGCTACATCCTCTATATATTGAGTATGGGAAAAGTTCGTAGCGTGTTTTAGTAAAATTCAACTGGTTTTTTTTTATACTCTGAAAATTAATTTATTTAAACCAAATATGCTTCAATATAATGTAGAAGAAGCAGCAAATACGAAGTAGGTTCATTTCCATTTCTCCTAAGTTTTTGTTAAGCTTTAATATCGCGTTGCCAGATATACCGGTGTGAAGTTGGTAACACTTCAATCGTCTAACCCTGTATACAGAAAAACCTGATATTGTATATACACATGTACATATACATATGTTTGTATGTATATATATAAATCAGAATCCATATTGTATATACAGTAGCGGACATAAAAATACGGACAGGTAGTGGGGATGCAATCAAAGGATTGTAATGTCCCTCAGGTGCAAGGGACAATAGCTAGGTCACTTATTTTGCATAAATACATGTTTATGTGTGTTTTTGCATCAATGTGGATCTTTGCAACAGAAACCAGGGTCAGGACGGGTCCAGAAGACCAATTCACCTGTGGATCGTGTTTTACAATGCAAAAGCTTACGAAACCGGTTCAAAATGGCTGAAGATATGGGGAAAGAGTTTGCAGAAGACAATGGAACCGATATAAGCACCAGAACTATTTGTCGAAGACTTACGCGCAGTTTGTGCGGGCACATCTCTACCAACGAGCCTCTTTTGGCAGCAAAAATGCATCAAAAGCGCCTACAATTGAGCAGCACTCGTCATATTTCAGGATGACTCTGCGCTCTGTCACCGTACAAAATTGATACGTACTAATAGCTGCGTACCTCCTCGGCACTCATATATTTTTAAAAAATCGCCTCTAGATGACAACTTTTCTGTCTTATCTTTGAACAAATAAGGACCGTTACAGAAAGTTTTGCAGAATTGAAAATTCACACTATGTTGTATTCTTCAGTTTATTAAAATTTCTGTTTTTACCAATACTTAAATACATTATCACAGTATTACACATATTAGAAAAATTGTATAAGCTGTTATCCGTATGCTCGAACATTTTATATAAGACCCTCAATAAAGGTTTGTACAACCGTTTCATTTACTTTAATGGATGCTTCTCGCTACATAACTTTCATTTCCGCGACAGAAGGGTAGACAGAATGGTAGTTTTACTCATTTCCTGCAGATTATCTTTCATTAGAGTTCCAAATCGCTCAATTGGTCGCAACTCTGGTACGTTCGGTGGGTTCATGTCTTTCTTAACATAATGAATATTATTGTCACTGAACCACTACTGAGTGAAATTAGCATAATGTGCTGGAGCTAAATCTGGCCAAAGCAAGATTGGACCATTGTGTTTACGTAAAAATGGCAGCAGACGTTTCTGACGATACTCTTTCACATAAATTTGCGTGTTGTTTGTGTCCACAGTGAAGTACAGGGTCGATCTTTTTTCGCATTTGTAAATAGCTTGCCAAATTAGAGCTTTTTTCCAAACTATTCCACACGAATGCTTTTCTCTGATTCAGGAATGTCTTTTCTAGGGTGCATTGAGTAAAACTGGTAACCAGGCAAAGTTCTTAAGTACATTTTAACGTATGTTTCGTCGTCCATAACTACGCAAGAGTTTTTCTTTGCAAGTTTCGTTTCGTACAATATCCGTACAAGAGAAATGCTTTTTGCATTCTGATTTTCGCTTGTTTTTTTGGCAATATCTCTTGTTGACATGGAACGGTTCTTCTTCACTATGGATACCACTTGCTTGTCTATCCTTAACAGCAGAATTCTCCTGAAAACGCAAAATGGTCCTTCGCGCGGTGGCATTTGTTGATCTGGCGAGTTTTGCCAACTTTTTGTAACTAATATTTGTATTATTAGTCCAAATTAAAACCAGTAAAAAAGCTATATTCGGCCTGGCCGAATCTTAGATACCCTACACCTAAAAGTTTTAAAAAAAGTACTGAAGCTAGGGTGGGTGGGGGTGGCGGTCCACTCTGGGCGGCACAATGTCGGGGGCGGCAGTTGTGGAAATCAAGTAGCGACTTATTGAATTCTAGGCATTTTTGGGGCTACAAGTTGATTAACCGTCCCGGGCTCCATGAGACCTAGCTACGCCTCTGTACAAATAGTAGGCGTGGTCATTACCTTTTTCAAAACAAAATAAGTAGCTTAGTTGTTTTATAATTGTGTTCATTTAAACTTTATTTCCGTGGTAATAAACTTTTTTTCATGCTGTACTGTATATTTAGTGTAAAAGTGGGCGAACCGCACCCAGTTTTGATGTAATAATGTTTTTTTGTGAAACAAGTTGTTATCTAAAGTTTTATTCAGACAGAGTTTATTTATAGACAAAGTTTATATATTTAACAATATAACCCTCTTTTGCCTGTGTAACCTAAAAGTGGGCGAATCACGCCCATATTTGGCACATTCACGGATAATGCTACACTATACCAAGGAATGAAATTGTTGTAATAGCTCAAAAACGAACGCTGATATCACATTTTTAATAAAAAATAGGCGTGGTCGTGGACCGATTTTGCCCATTTTCAATACCATCCTGCTCACCACAATGTTTATGCAAAATTTCATCACGATATCTTCACCGGTTCTCCTGTGATCGTGATTTCAACAGACAGACAGACGGACGGACATGGCTAAATCGACTCAGGAGGTCACGCTGATCAAGAATATATATACTTTTCTATACCTATCGTCTCTATTTCTATGCGTTACACATTTCGTTACAAAGTGAATATACCCTTACCTTAAGGTGTAGGGTATAAAAAATCTTTTACGGTCGTGAAAACTAAAATAGTTTTGTGAATGATTACTCGTTACGTTATTACTCGTTAAAAAAATGTTCAAACCTTAATAATCAGAAAAACTTTCTGTACCGGTCTTTATTTGAATAAAATACTATGCATAACTTATCGTGTGCCAAAATTAAAGTACAGTTCTGGGACAGAAATGGAAAACGATATTAATATACGTTTTAAAGTGTTGGAGTCTTGTGAATGTTCTAAACGTAATTAATCATATAATTTAAGCATTACACTTCCAGTTACATTTCATTCGCAGTTTTACCAACATAAATGGAAAAGATTGCTATATAGCCATCTATACGGCAACATTTCTGGCAATACTGGTCGGATTGACAATCCGAAAAAATAGTTGGATTGATACTTTTGTTCTTGTTTGCATGTACAAATTTTCAATCCGATTGAGATCAGAACAGCTGGAACGCAGTTAATATTATATTTCATGGATGGTTGTAGAATTGACTATTAATTACAAAAATATTCTTGAAATGAAATTTTTTTGATTATAATCTGGTAGATAATTTCGTGGCATTTATTTTTTAAATATGATTTCCGACATATGTCCACCGCGGCTACGAGTTACATGGTCCATTCTATCAGTCCAATTTTGTACTACCTTTTCCAATAAATCTGGCCATATGGCGTCAATGGTGGCTTGAATATTGGCTTCCAATGCTTCAAGAGTTGGTTTGTCGGCATAAACCAATGACTTAACATAAAAGACATTAACATAAAGCCCCATAAAAAGTATTCTAGAGGCGTTAAATCGCACGAACGAGGGGGCCAGTGAACAGGACCACTTCTGGAAAGAAAGTTGTCACCAAATTGATTTTACAATAAATCGATAAATTGCCCACGTTAGGCAATTTAATTTTCAATTTCTCAGAAGCTACAAAATGTGCCTTTGAAATCTTGTATTCGTAATTCATCACGAAGTAAATTAAATGTTCTTATTTGTTCTTTTTTGCAGTGCGGGACGCTAGGAGAAGAAACGCCTAATTCAACATACCACGAAGAGCGATCAAAAAGAATGGATGTCTTTCAAATAGATGACGGTTTTCATTCTGATGGCGGGACAGAGACGCCACCGCCGTCGCCAATTTCAGGTTCATCAATAGCATCGACATCCATTCACGGCTCAATGGATAATGTTGACACTGGAGGAGCTCAGCGATTGGCAGTGCTATCGTTCGAGCAAGTTCGCAAACTCAACGATGTCATGGATGATATTGTGTACATCCATGGACGTGGAAATTTTCCTACACTTGAAGTAAAATTAAAAGACTTAGTTAACTTAGTACGGCGCAAACTAGAGATCGATATTTGCTCTGGTGGTGCTGGTGTGATAGTCAAAGACGTACGCTTGAATGGTGGAGCAGCTAGTCATGTTTTAGCCTCGGAGGATCAGCCATATAACGATTTGGATCTAATATACGCCATTGAACTCACCTCATCTCGTCACTTCGATCGCGTCAAGAACGCGGTACTGAATACTTTGATGGACCTTTTACCAGATGCTACCAGCAAACATCGTATCATGCCATGTGCGCTGAAAGAAGCCTACGTTGGTAAAATGGTTAAGGTCAATAACAATAATGACGGTGACCGTTGGTCTCTTATATCACTCGGCAGCAAACGAGGCCACAAGAACGTCGAACTTAAGTTCGTCGACACGATGCGTCGCCAATTCGAGTTTTCTGTGGATTCGTTCCAAATTAATTTGGACTCGCTTTTGCTTTTTTATGACTGTGCCGCGCTGCCCATCTCGGAGAACTTTTATCCGACAGTGGTGGGCGAGTCTGTATATGGGGACTTCCAGGAAGCCATGTACCATCTACAAAAGAAACTGATCTCAACACGACACCCGGAGGAGATACGCGGAGGTGGTCTTCTTAAGTACTGCAACCTACTTGTACGTAACTACGCACCCATTGACCCGCAGCAAATGAAGACTCAAGAGCGGTATATGTGCTCACGTTTTTTCATCGACTTCCCCGACATAGCCACGCAAACCCTAAAGCTAGACGGATACTTAGCCGACCACTTCTGTGGCATTGATGAGGAACCCTTACAGTATCAGTATCTAATGCATTTACGCGACGTGGTCGAGATGTCAACTGTGTGCCTGATGGGGCACGAGCGGCGACAAACATTGCTCTTGATACAGTATCTGGCCGCGCAGGTATTGTACAAAGACCATCAGAGACAGCAGTCCCAAGTGCTGATGCAATATGAGCAACAGCACCATCAACACCATCCGCAACAGCATCAGGTTGTCATGGACATAGAACCGCAACTTTATGTAACACACCATCAGCAACAGGTTGTCGACATTCAGCAACCACAACCAATGTATATGCAACAACAACAACAGCAGCAGCAACGCACTGTGAAGATACTCGAGCAGATACAACAACAACAGCAACTGCTTTTAAATACAACATCAAGCGGACCTCCTCCTCAAACGATACAAATACCATCCGGGCCACTTGGACTGATTTACGCCAACGGTGTTTATTATGCACCTGTGATTCCTGCAACAATTTGCACATGCAACTCGTCGTGGGTAAGCACGTGATTGACACTGCTTTCAACATCAGAGGCCGCAACCAAGGAAAATCAACCAACAGCTTACAAAGAAAATCAGCACAAGAGTCTCTAACCGTCAGCAATAAGAACCGCAAAGCAGTTAATCCATCATTTCTATACCATACAACGACAACAACCCATTTACACACTAGCCAATCTCTAATGTTCACGGATATCTACGTCATCCCACAGTATTGGGACCGCTTAAAATTTCAGCTACATTTGAAATTTACATTAAATTTGATAAGATCTTCGCCTACGACTACGAAAAGCCCACAGAGTGGAGACAGCTGATTTGTTTCTATCGATAGTGTCTGCAACAAAGCAAACAAGCTCTCACTGCTCATATATATCACATTGTCGCTTAAGTTTTATACGATTATAGCGAAGCATACATGCAATATAGCATACTACATATACTGCATAGACAGTATAATTAATATACTGTATCTACCTATTTATGCTATGTTAGAGTTGTTAAAATGTAGTAAAAACTGAGAGTTTAACGTTACATAGGGTTGATAAGTATCCGATTTACTTCAGAGCTTCTTTTAGAATCAATTGTCCTTTATGGTTATATTCACAGCATTTACAATTATGTCGCGACATACATAATTGAAAGATACACCACGTTATCAACGTTTGGAGTTAGTGGATAGGTGTGTAGAGGTCGAGCGGAGAGGGTAGCACACTGTGATATGAATTATGTTTGAATCTTTGAATTAATTAATCTGTATACTGAGCTTTCAGAACCCATAACCACTCGTGAATGGAACATTCTACCACTCAATGGTACTAACGTAAACCTATGTACATATATGTATGGGGTGTATGTTGTAGTACCCCGTACGATCACCTCTGTTTTCTACAATAAAATAATATTCGTATTGTCATAAGTGCAGTGCAGTGTACCCTAAATCGGTAACGTCGGTATCTTCAGAATATGTATGAAGAAGAGTATGAAACAGAAGATAACAAGTAGGTGTGGTCTGCATAGGGTAACAACTAAGCATATAAAATATATTTAATGAATATATATAACTTATTTTCATATCTTACTCTCAATCTCTGTATGTACGCTTCCAATTATAAAAAAAATAATTAAATTCAGTTATATGCTCCCATTGTTTGCCAACTGCAGCAAAATATTAGAACTAAAAGCAAACTGGAGATCAACATGTGGATATCCATATCTGTATCCATTTTAAAACTAGTTATATATATATGTATTCATTTTTAAGTAAAGTAAACTTGAATCCATTAGCTGTTTTTCATAATTGAAAATGTATTAAAATTTACAAAAACTTTAATATATGAAGAAGAAAATGAAACAGAAACAATTAGAAGAGAGAGAAAAGCAATTTTGTTTAACTAGCTAACTTAACAACCAGCTTCAAAATATCTATATACGTAAGGAAAACTAATAAAAACACTTACGTCGAAAAGTAGAAAATCCCTGAAGGGAATATGAAAGTGAATAATTGCAGAGAAATTAAATTTGTTTAATTTAAAGTGAAACGTGAAATTCGTGATGATTATGTTAAGATTATAAACAGTTTAGTATGGTAATAAATTAGGTTAGTTAAGATGCATACCAATTAAAAACCAATTGTAGCAACAAAATCCAGATAGGAAGACAAACACAACAGAAGCAAATAAATAACACTTGCGGAAAAATTAGGTTTGAAAAAACTTTGTGGACATTATTCTGAGGTTTGTTATCAGAGTAATCTTGCAAAAAACTCTTTGAAGAGATTAATTTATGAATTGCTTCGTTTGTTTTTTCACTTATTTTCTTTATTTTTTTGTATTTACATAACTACAACAATCGTAATATTTTAAATTTTACATCCGTTTTTAAAGTTTATGATGCACCAGTTGGATGTTCACAACTTAAGCAGATTCGGTTTCGCTAAAACTGCTTTTCTTTTTGTACAAATACGCAAAAATATTTACCTGGTTAGCAAAATATCTAACAAGTATAGCATGCTTTTACATATGTATGTAGAGTAAATTCATACGAATAAATTAGACTTTTCCGAATATAAATATTTTAGCACATAAGAATTTATTGTATTTTTTACTATTCATAGTTATGTTTTTCTATAAAATAAAATAATGTTAATTTCTACAAAATAATCCGTTGGTACATATACATATGTATGGTGACAGATTGGTATATTTCCATATGTGTGTGTATATTTTTATTTATCGTTGTTGGTTTTTCATAAAGTAACCTTATATTCTATTGTTATAATCTATACGGACATATTGTTTACATATTTGTTAAAGGCGCATATGTACATATGCATATGCAAACATCTTATTTATAGCAAATTTATCATTATTGATATTTGTATACATATAAATATATATAAATATAAATAAATAAAATAGCAATAAAATAAGAAACTTGGATCACAGAAATCAAAACCTTAAAGTTAATTTTAAAATCTCAATCTCAAAGTTGTTGAACTCAATTGGTAGGAAATAATTGTTACGTGGTTCGACGAGATACATATATCTGTAGTCTGGTACTACGGGACCAGGAGCCCAGCTGGAGCTTAAATTTTAGTCACCTGATTGATGACCAACGTTTCTGGCTCGACTCTCATTCTCAACTCAAACAGAAATGGGGTTTTTAAGGTCGCTCTCACTAAACCAAGGTGAAAGGATTTGGATCTAATCAAATTTCTTAAATTTGTATATTTGTCATTGGTTACATGAAAAAGATTGTCAAAGTCACTACGTCCGAAAACCAGTGGCTCGCACTATTTTAATTACAAACGCATTTCATCATCGTACGCCTAGAGATGCGTTGTGGATTTTGTCAAGCCGTTGGCAAATTCTGCGATACACGCAAAACCAGAAAAGGAAAACAAAAATGGTGTTGGCCACTGTTGTACTAGAAATTTTATGCTATTGAAGGACACCACTTATTTTAGCGTCGATGATCCATATAAAGATTTGGACATGCAGTTCGTCTACGTGCGGTTCATTTGTCCACCTCAAAGACAGAGATAACGAGATTGGAAACTTAGAACAAAACAGCTCTTCAAAAAAACAGCCGCGTGTCAAATTTCTACAATCACATAAAAATACCCACAGAAATATATTTATGCCCACATTTTTCACTTTGTCTACTTATGGTGGCAACCGCTTGCAAAAAATGTTGGTGAATAATATCGTCAAAAGATAAAGCGTCACTTGCTATCTCTTTCTGGCTGCAAAAGAAATGTAGCTTTTTCATCTTTATCTGAAGATAAAAGAGTTTCCAATCTCATTAACAAAGACTACAAGACTGGAAACTCTTTTTTCGCTTTGAATGTGTTGGTGAAATCAGGCTTGGGTGTCGTAGATTACAAAAACAAAACGCATGTAATTTTGACAGTTCGGGAACAAATTTTAACAGTCCGGGAATTTGTTTACAAAATATTTTGAGAGAGGATTGCCACTCTTGTTCTTCTTCACAGCAATAAGCCAGAAATATGATTTTTCAAATACGTAAAAAAGACCAAGGAGCCAGATTAAATTAAATTAAATTAAATTAAATTAAATTTGTTTAATTTAAAGTGAAACGTGAAATTCGTGATGATTATGTTAAGATTATAAACAGTTTAGTATGGTAATAAATTAGGTTAGTTAAGATGCATACCAATTAAAAACCAATTGTAGCAACAAAATCCAGATAGGAAGACAAACACAACAGAAGCAAATAAATAACACTTGCGGAAAAATTAGGTTTGAAAAAACTTTGTGGACATTATTCTGAGGTTTGTTATCAGAGTAATCTTGCAAAAAACTCTTTGAAGAGATTAATTTATGAATTGCTTCGTTTGTTTTTTCACTTATTTTCTTTATTTTTTTGTATTTACATAACTACAACAATCGTAATATTTTAAATTTTACATCCGTTTTTAAAGTTTATGATGCACCAGTTGGATGTTCACAACTTAAGCAGATTCGGTTTCGCTAAAACTGCTTTTCTTTTTGTACAAATACGCAAAAATATTTACCTGGTTAGCAAAATATCTAACAAGTATAGCATGCTTTTACATATGTATGTAGAGTAAATTCATACGAATAAATTAGACTTTTCCGAATATAAATATTTTAGCACATAAGAATTTATTGTATTTTTTACTATTCATAGTTATGTTTTTCTATAAAATAAAATAATGTTAATTTCTACAAAATAATCCGTTGATACATATACATATGTATGGTGACAGATTGGTATATTTCCATATGTGTGTGTATATTTTTATTTATCGTTGTTGGTTTTTCATAAAGTAACCTTATATTCTATTGTTATAATCTATACGGACATATTGTTTACATATTTGTTAAAGGCGCATATGTACATATGCATATGCAAACATCTTATTTATAGCAAATTTATCATTATTGATATTTGTATACATATAAATATATATAAATATAAATAAATAAAATAGCAATAAAATAAGAAACTTGGATCACAGAAATCAAAACCTTAAAGTTAATTTTAAAATCTCAATCTCAAAGTTGTTGAACTCAATTGGTAGGAAATAATTGTTACGTGGTTCGACGAGATACATATATCTGTAGTCTGGTACTACGGGACCAGGAGCCCAGCTGGAGCTTAAATTTTAGTCACCTGATTGATGACCAACGTTTCTGGCTCGACTCTCATTCTCAACTCAAACAGAAATGGGGTTTTTAAGGTCGCTCTCACTAAACCAAGGTGAAAGGATTTGGATCTAATCAAATTTCTTAAATTTGTATATTTGTCATTGGTTACATGAAAAAGATTGTCAAAGTCACTACGTCCGAAAACCAGTGGCTCGCACTATTTTAATTACAAACGCATTTCATCATCGTACGCCTAGAGATGCGTTGTGGATTTTGTCAAGCCGTTGGCAAATTCTGCGATACACGCAAAACCAGAAAAGGAAAACAAAAATGGTGTTGGCCACTGTTGTACTAGAAATTTTATGCTATTGAAGGACACCACTTATTTTAGCGTCGATGATCCATATAAAGATTTGGACATGCAGTTCGTCTACGTGCGGTTCATTTGTCCACCTCAAAGACAGAGATAACGAGATTGGAAACTTAGAACAAAACAGCTCTTCAAAAAAACAGCCGCGTGTCAAATTTCTACAATCACATAAAAATACCCACAGAAATATATTTATGCCCACATTTTTCACTTTGTCTACTTATGGTGGCAACCGCTTGCAAAAAATGTTGGTGAATAATATCGTCAAAAGATAAAGCGTCACTTGCTATCTCTTTCTGGCTGCAAAAGAAATGTAGCTTTTTCATCTTTATCTGAAGATAAAAGAGTTTCCAATCTCATTAACAAAGACTACAAGACTGGAAACTCTTTTTTCGCTTTGAATGTGTTGGTGAAATCAGGCTTGGGTGTCGTAGATTACAAAAACAAAACGCATGTAATTTTGACAGTTCGGGAACAAATTTTGACAGTCCGGGAATTTGTTTACAAAATATTTTGAGAGAGGATTGCCACTCTTGTTCTTCTTCACAGCAATAAGCCAGAAATATGATTTTTCAAATACGTAAAAAAGACCAAGGAGCCAGTTTGAAAAGCAACGCACGCTTCTAGAAATGTACATGAAACCTTTTTAAGTCTTATAGTTGCACAATATTGAATATTTTGCAAGTAAAACGAAGTTAAAATTCATAAAAATTACTCATTTCACAAATTTAGTCAGCTGTTTTTAACCTACCACGCGTATTTTTAGCCGAAAGAGATGCCAACGTATTCAACATGTTTTGTTGAAAATTGATCTTTGATTTAGTTTAATATTCACTGAATTGTGACTTTAGTTCTTTTGGTCTTTAATTTAAACGAATTTAATTTTAAATGCATGAATTGAGAATTTCTTTATGTTTAATTAATTTTAATTTAAATAAATGAATTGTAAATTTATTTGTGTTAACACATTTTAATTTAAATAAAAGAGAAATGAAAAATTACAAAAATAAATATGTTTACATTACTTTTTAATATTTCCAAACAGCTTAGAAATCGTCAAAACCTCTAGAACTTATAAATGGAAAGTAGTTTTTCTATTAATGTTTACTTAAAAACCAAAAAAATAATTAGTAATAAAGCTGTGTCATTGGTATCCCTGCCACTAACTCACCCCATCATTTTGTGGCGGTGTGGTAACAAAGCAAAACGGTTTACATTTTCAGATATCATGCTTTGTGATAGCCTGTTTTAGCTTGTAACAAGTCGGCAATTTCACCATAAAATTCACATACACTGTATGTGAACACGCGGACGGACATTTTTTTGAGCTCTCTCACGAAATAAGAGGAGTTTCCAGTCTTGTAGTCTTTGCTCACACCGAGCACGAAAACTCGGTCTAGCGTACACCGACGACACCGAGTAAATCGGTGTTGCTTAGTCTCAATATTCACAAAAGTATTGAAAAGTGGAATGGAGTAAACAAATGGAATTAACTGATAAATCTATCAGTCATATTCGTCTGATTATCGTTCCAAAATATTAAGCCTTTATAATTGGTGAACACATTTCAATTAATATAAACATTTGTTTTTCCATCGCGTCGAAAACTATATATAAAATAATACGTTTTCTCATTTGTGTAGTAGACGGGTTGCTGTTGAAGGTGTGAAAAAATAGATATTTGTGAAGAAAGCAAGTGTGGGTCAAGTACAAGCGTAACCACTCTTTTTGCACGGACTCCGGTCAGGCCGTGGTTATGCTACCGAGCAAAACTCGGTGGGAATTTTATCTAATTTTTGTGACCGGAGTCCGTGCAAAAAGAGTGGTTACGCTTGTGCTTGGCCGACGCTTGCTTTCTTCAAATATGTATATTTTTTCTCACCTTCAACAGCAACCCGTCTACTACACAAATGAGAAAACGTATTATTTTAGATGTTGTTTTCGACGCGATGGAAGACCAAATGGTGGGTGTCACACTGGGCATCTATGCGCCAGACTCACCCGCTCTGATTGGTTGATTGCAAAAAGTGGACAGCTTTCGATCCACGGTCGCCTCAATGTTAGCGCTAAAATTTTGGCTGCCTCACGAGCGTCAAACACTAACACATGTATACAAACTCGAAGCACGGTCAGAAAATTTTTCTTATCTGTTGCCTTCTCATTTCTGTTTTGTTATGCGTAGCAGCCACAGCAAGGGCTTCGCTTAAGAAAACATGCATGCCGGTAGAAATAAATAATGTATGGAATGGAAAAACTGATTTCATCTTTTTTCTTACTTTACTGTTTTCTTTTTAGAATTTTATTGTATTATGTAATTATTATAATTATTATTAGAATAATTCTAGAAACTTAAACAAAGCTTAGAAAACTTAACTAAGCTCTATAAACTTATTTCTTAAATATGAAAATATTCCGTATTCTTATTTAAAACAAATTATTATATTGATCAATTGACCCAAAAGAATATTCTGGAAAGAAAGGATACATTTCATAGAATTATAAATAAAAACCAAGATGTATAAAAAGGTTGCAATTTCTCTTGCTGTCTTTCTATCAACCTTTACAACATGTTTATTTTTACAACTGGCGAACTTTTCCTAGGCTGGCGAACAGGTAAAAAATTGTTGAAGGTCATCACAACATTGCATTACATTCGAATAATGCGAACTCATGCAGGTAGAATATACGGAAGATTATACAGAGGGTACGTAAAGTACAACATATCTTATACTACTGACACGTCAAATCAATCATTCCGTACCGTGCTTTAGTTGAAATGAAAGCGCTTACAAACACATCTCAACCGCTTGCACGTACACGAGTTTGAGGATGCCCACAATTTTTTGTAGTGTGACAGGGTGCAACGAAAACAGCTTTTTCTGAGGCGGCCTCAAGATGTCCAATGTGACACCCACCAATGTTTATATTAATTCAAATGTGTTTAACCATAGAGAAAGAATAACAAGAGGCCGAATCAGCTTATTCTTTACGTCTGTCGGTCTATTAAGCTTGGATTTTTTTCGCCCTATTATTCTTCACTTATTAAAGGAATTTTGTTTTTTTATAACATTTTGCCGGCTTAATCAACTGTTTAGTATTTTAAATTAGGTCTGTTATTAAATTAGATTATTGTTAATTGTTATTTTGTATATTTAAGATTATAATATAATTGTTGCACCAATATTTCGTTTTATTGACAGCCCATAGGCAATGCTTCCTTAATAGAACTAAAATCATAAATATTAAAAATGTTAGTGTTTAATAATTTTAATAATGGTTTTAGACACAACAATAACAAGGTAAATTCATACACGATACAGAAGCACTTCAGTTGTTATACTAAATAACAAACACAAAGTCGATCTTCCGATTCCTTCGTATAACGTGTTCAATTTGTTGATATGCCGACTAAATAAATCTGCTGCAAATTCTTCAACAGCACGCTATGCTCGGAACGTAGATCATGCAAGCGCGTTACAAAGGTTGGGCATCGAACAAGAAGCAGAACAAAGCTTCGAAAAGCAAAATTTCTTTCAAAAACCATAAATTGCAAATTTAAAAACGATTTCAGGCGGACGGACGGCTGCACATGGTTTGTTATTGTAAGAGAAGCAAAAGAAGACGATTCGCACCGTGCTTCTCATCGCCCGCTCTAGTCAATAAATTGATCGATTCTTTCTTTCACACTTTACTTGGCGTACTAGTGCTGGATCAATCTCTTCTTACGCATATTCCCTAGCATTGTTAGTGCAAAATAACAGAAGCAAAATCGATCTCAAAAAGTCATGCATAGTAGATCCGAATAATGAGAGAAAGACACAAACCAAAAATATAGAAACTGAAATTGCATGCTCTCTGTTTGTTGATTCATTTCGCACTCATTGCGCTTCTTCGTTTCCCTTGCGGACCGACCGCTTCCATGTCGCCGATTTGGCTGATTCGGCCTCTTGTTATTCTTTCTCTATGGTTTAACATATATAAAGTCGTAATATTTTGGAACGATAATCACAAGAATATAATTGATAGATTTATCAGTTAATTCCATTTTATTCACTCCACTCCACTTTTCAATACTTTTGTGAATATTGAGACTAAGCAACACCGGTTTGCTTGGTGTCCTCGGTGTATGCTAGACCGAGTTTTCGTGCTCGGTGTGAGAGAGTGATGTTGAGAACAGAAAAATATTCCATTCTCTCTTTTACACACAAAACAACAACAAAAAATCCTACTTGCCAAGCAAAACTCGATAGCAAAACCACGGCCAAATGTGTCGCCTATTCTTCGTCCAAAATACTTCGAAAATAATGAAGTGGTGCCAAATTCTAACAAAAAATGCAAATAAAAACCAGATGCAAAGCAGAAACAAAAAGCAAATTGTTTGATATGCAAACAAACGAAAAGCACAGACAATAATTTTCCTGAAGAAAAAACACGAATAACGATTTACTAAAAATAAAGTTTTCTCTAATTAAAAAATAATTCGGTGCGCCTAAATATGCCTAACTAATTAGTTATTCTTCGATTGAACTTCCCTCTTCGTGTTATGATTTCTACATATTATAAATTATACATATTGTTAAAGTATACTTTTCCCACACACTCTTCTTTCAATTTCGTACTTAATTAAATTCTTTTTGGTTGCGAGAAAAGAAACGCTGTTTCGTGACATCATCATATTTTTCATCAGAGATAATGAGATAGGAAACTTCTAAAAAGTGCAACTCTGGTTGTCAAATCGTGTGTTCGTGGTGTGAAATTGTATTGTAGTATTTGTGAAAACTCGATAATTGATGACGTTTTAGCTTAGAAACTCACCCCTTTAAGACCCAAACAATTGAATTTTTTTCCTTACAGACCCAAACAAACTGTTCAGTTTATTAATTTATACACCACGTTTGACATTTGTCAGAACCTTTTGTTTTGAGATGCCAATATGCTTATATTATCAAATCAATGAATGAGCTTATGAAAGTCAGATATTTGCAAATAATATCTAATAATAATTACAATCGAGTAATAACTTCAATTTGCAATTTGGAATGTAGAATGGTGAAGTTATATGTATATTGAATGTACTATAGGATATACATATTTTCATATAAATATTATGTGTTTAGTTTCATTTAAATATTTTGTGCGAAACTAAGTGCGAAAAGGCAAATATTTTGTTCAACTTTTAATCAAACGTTTTAATAATCATTACTTTTAATCGAAATTTAAAATATGTCTTTTATTATTTAACTCAAGTACAACAAATTAGGTTTGATTACTGAGAAAAGAATTTTCTTAAGTTCTGGAATATTATAATAGAAAATTGATATAAGTTATACACATATTGTATATTGTTTTGTTTTACAAATATGTAAACATAATTGTTTTACTTAATTTGCACTTTCAATCTCAATAGTTACCAAAAATGCTTGTTAAAAAAATTTAGAAATATATAACCTAAAAAACACAATATTAAAAGCAAATAGATTGTTAAATTTGTGCAAATATACAGGCAAATGAAAGTAGGTGTTGGCATATCTACATATTTAATTCACCTCATTATTAAATTCGGTTTTCTGGTTTGCAAACTTCAAACTTTTTTGCTCACTTTGGTACTTAAGTACTGCTGCTAGTGTATTACGATTTAACCAAAAAGTTGTTTTTTTAGTTGAAAGATACACTAGTACTAGTGTTCATATATAGTGTTCATATATGCATAATTTATTAACCATTATTGTAATTAAGCTTTCCTTTTCATGTTATTAACAAATTTTTCATTTTATTTAAGTACACTTTTTCCTACTTTCCCTTTTACACAACTTCGTACTTTTATAGTTTCTTTTGGTAATATGAACAGAAACGCTGTTTCGTGACGTCATTAAAAATTTTCACATCAACTGAATTTTTCAATTCAAGCGGGATACAATTTTACAATATTTTCCTATAAATAATAATTCTGACTTCTTTTTTCGACTTCAGATTTTTGAAGACTTCTACTTCACAATGCCGGCAAGGAGATTTTGCAGCAAAGAAGGATGTTCCGGCGATCCCAGGCTATATAAATTCCCGAATGCAGACACCCAGGCTGAACGGTAAGTGTTGTTTTAGTAATTTGCATGTAAAATTCATAGAAAAGAAGTCAGACACACACTGAAGATTTTTATATACAAATTTATGTAAAATTTATTTAGAAGAAATTATTGTTATTATGAAATATGGTATTATATATGTATTTTAGTTAATTTTTATTAGAAAAGTATCTCGATATACGAATATGTATGTGTTCACAAGCAATAACAGCCTACTTGTATCTACTATATGTACGATGTATCTATTATAAAAGGTATATAAATTTGTTTGTATTGTATGTATTTTAAATATGTATTTACTTCGATAACCATACGATACATCATAAACATTATTATTTATTATTTTAGCTAATATAAATTAATGAATATTTCTTTCAGTCTTTTCAAACTCCTCACCTTTCTCTAGCATTTGGAGCTGGTGTTGGTGTTTGTGCTGACATTATGTTTGCATTGAGACTTTGCGATTTGCGATGGTGAATTGCAGAGCTGTTGTTGATGGTACGTGGTGCTATTTGCTGCTGTTGTTGTGCTTGTTGTGAACATTTTCTGCTGTTATTGTTGTTGTAGTTCTTGAACTGCGCCATTATTAAACACTCCACGAATCGCTACGTCTGCAGTAGGTCGACCACTATAAATTTAGATTTAGTTTAGCTTAATTTAGTTAATTTAAATTTAATTATTTATTTAAGTATTTAGATTAATAAACTGTAAAATACTTCGTTAATATCTGTGAACGCTCCTTGCATCCTGTAATACGTTGGGAGCCACCGCTGCATGTATCTTGAGGTGGAATTTGTTGTGTACCATGTTGCTTTTGTGATTGAGAAGAGGCTTCATTATTTGTTGATGATGAATGCAAATCAACGGGCAAACTTTGTAGCAATTGACTGGGACAACAGCCAGATCTATGAAAAGTCCAGAAGTTTACAAAAATATTTTGTAATTGCAATTATTATTGTAAGATTAAAGTAAGTTTCACTTTTTCTACTCCTCAAATCTTAACTCACATGTACCGAATGATTACTAACAGAAGGAAAAGACATACAGTTTGTCAAGAAAGTGTTTACACTAGGTAAAAAAATAGCAATTTCTATTTTCTCGCTTCAATATTAAGCACTTCTATAAACTTTATTTCACCATTTTTTTTTTATTTCCATACTTCATGTTTTAAAAAGTATATAACATAAACAAAACTCCATATATCATAACAATAACAAGAACAAAAAAGCAAAAAGCAAAAATGAACAAAAATTTAACTGTCAAGAAAGTCTTTACATATTTTATTCCGCATCATTTTCATAGTGCATACATAGTTCAAAACGGTACCGTTATAGCGGTTTTTTTATTTTCTGTTTTGTAGTAGATGTAGGAAGTCGAAAGCGAAAATGTTTATTGTTAATTCTGCTGTTGAATGAGTAAAAACAATTTTTTGTGATTAATTTGAATATGCCTGGTAAGAGAATCTCTTTTGACGTAAAACAGTTGGTTTATTATAACCATTATAATGGTAAAAGTGTGAAAGAAATGACCGAAATGTTTGGTTTATCTAAGAAAACCATTTATAATATAATTAACCGAGCAGAACGTGAAAATCGGCTAGAAAATATTGCGCCAAAAGGTAGGCCAAAAAAGTTATCAGACAGAAATGACCGCTGTTTACTAAGAAAAGTGCGTGAAAATCCTCAAATATCCATTCGAGCTTTGTCCAGAGAAATAAAGCAAGAATGTGGTGTACAAGTTTCCCACGAAACTGTAAGGCAAGTGCTGATAAAGAATGAGTACACATCAAGAGTTGCACGGAAAAAACCATTACTTTCGTCTCAAAATGTACAAAAACGCTTATCATTCGCTACAGAATACAGCATGCAACCGAACGAGTACTGGGATGATGTCATATTTTGTGATGAATCAAAAATAATGTTGTATTACAACGAGGGGCCCAATAGAGTGTGGCGTAAACCTTTAAAATCATTGCTAAACAAGAATATCATTCCAACCGTTAAATTTGGTAAGTTATCTGTGATGGTGTGGGGGTGCATATCCAGCAAGGGCGTCGGGGACATAGTTTTAATTGAAAATACCATGGACGCAAAGAAGTACTTGAGCATTTTGCAAACTCATTTGCTTGCTAGTGCCATCGATTTTGGTTTTAATGGCGGTGTAAACGGCAGGAAACCACAATTTAAGTTCTATCAAGACAACGATCCGAAACACAAAGAACTTACGGTGAAGACGTGGCTGCTTTATAACTGCACCAAAGTATTGGATACACCAGCTCAGAGCCCAGACCTTAACCCAATAGAAAATCTATGGGCACATTTGAAAAAGAAGGTAGCAAGAAGGAGCCCCAAAAATAGAAACCAACTCATACAATACATCAATGAAGAATGGGCTAACATTCCAAATAATTATGATGTAAAAAAGTTAATTGGATCAATGACAAAGCGGCTAAAGGCGGTTATTGATGCTAAAGGTGGTCACACCAAATACTAACATGGTAATTTTGCAAAATTCATAAGCTTTTGAAGCAAAATAAGTTTATAATTAAGTATAGTATTAAGATGTGTAAAGACTTTCTTGACAGTTAAATTTTTGTTCCTTTTTGCTTTTTGATTTTTTGTTCTTGTTATTGTTATGATATATGGCGTTTTGTTTATGTTATATACTTTTTAAAACATGAAGTATGGAAATAAAAAAAAATGGTGAAATAAAGTTTATAGATGTGCTTAATATTGAAGGGAGAAAATAGAAATTGCTATTTTTTTACCTAGTGTAAACACTTTCTTGACAAACTGTACGTAGTTAAATGAAATCTGATCAAATTTCAGACAATTACCTATTTTTTAATTATGCATGTGGAACTATAATATTGTTATTTTCCTTTAGTAAAAACTCTAACTCCATATTAAATGAACTCTTCTTTCGGAACCGTAGCAGTACATCTTGCAGTGGACCTTTGCATTGAATTTACTTCTGCTTGTCATTGTGGCTTTAGTTGTCCTACCAAAACTTCCAGCAACTTTACACGGTACCAATGGATTATTTGCACTGGCCTGATGTCACTGATAATTGGACTTCACTCATTTGTGAAGAGTATTTTGCACAGGCCCGGACACACGCGGATTCTCCTCCAGTACTTTTCAATAGCGATGTAAATAGCTATTCGACTGCAGATACGCTGCCGTAGATCTGCTTCCATACCACGCACACACATTTATATACGATTTATTTTAATATCTATTTATTTAATACGCTTATTAAATGAATTTAATTCAAGAAACAAAAATTATTGCTCGATTCCTCCAAAAACTTTCTGTAAATAAACGAAACGTCATTTAAAATGTCATAAAACCATGACGTCGTATGGTGAATAACACGTACACTATACGTGTAGCAAATATTCATTTTATTTTGACACATTTTTTGGCGGGAAAAGAGTTTCCCATCTCATTATCTCTGTTTTTCATGTAGACTGAAGAGACTTTTGCCTAGCCTGTGGCAGTATTTTGTATTTTTATTTTTTATTGTAGTCTTCTTGTTAATTTTTTATAAAATTTTCTTAAAGTATATATTCATGATATTTGTATTTCCAAATTTGCTTATTAAATTGCTTGGAACTGCAATTAAATCAGAAGCTGTTTGATGATAAATCCTTCGCCAGTGGCAGCTCATCTGCAGGTCTCCACCCCAATATGTAGCTATGCAATCAAATATAAATTTTATTAATAGTTTGTTGTAATTTAATTATTAATTATTTAATTTAATGCAATTGTTACAAAATCTCACTAAATGCCTTCTGAAAATTTCTGTAAACAAACGAAATGTCATAAAAAGATGACATCATTTGGCGAATAACAAGCGCTCTAGGTGAATGTTAAAAGTGCAAAATTGGTCGTTCCCCGAGCGAGTTTCACATCTCATTATCTCTGAAGCAAAGTGATTAGAAGCACAACGAAAATTCCGTTGCAGTGAAATTAGATTGTTATTCTGACATAGACCATTATCTCTGGTCAATACAGGTTTGGAACTACACTATTTTAGATAGTTTAATTTCCTTGGTAATATTTCCAGAGAATTGTTTATGCATGGCAACGGAAAAGCAAAAACGATTGGCGCATATAATTAAAGGCTGCCATGATAATTTACGAATAATGACAAAGATTCATGGTGCTAGTCGAGCCTGGGAAAATCATTTAAAGAGTGAAGCCGTTTTGAAGGAATATGCGGACGCCATGAATGAATTAGCTTTGATTTGGGAACAAAACGCCAGGAACTTGAAGCAGACAGTTTATAGCCGCATTAAATGGATAGTAGACTATTGTTTGAAATATTTTTACACCGAAAATATATTACTAAATAAGCGCTTGCGAGAAATGCGTCTGTTGGAATCATGGGAAAACTGCGACGTTTCTAGCTGTGTTACAATGGAACGCACAAAAAAGATCAAACTGTTGGATGTAGGAAGTTGTTTTAATCCGTTTCAGGCAGAACCAAATTTTGATGTTACTGCAATCGACCTCAATCCAGCTAGCAAAAGCGTGCATCGCGGTGATTTCCTGAAAATACCAGTGCGCGATATGGTTCATCCAAAAATTGTTGTTGACGATTACAATGTGATTGAATTGCCGAGCCTGTATTTTGAGTGTGTAGTATTCAGTTTGCTTCTGGAGTATTTACCCTGTTCATCACAGCGTTTGATATGCTGCCAAAAAGCTTACGAGTTACTAAAGTACGAAGGAATTCTTATAATAATTACTCCAGACTCTCAGCACGTAGGAAAAAATGCTAAGCTAATGAAAAATTGGCGCTACACACTAGCAATCTTAGGATTTAGTCGTATTAAGTTTGAAAAGTTGCCGCACATTACATGCATGGTTTTCCGAAAGGCATGTGATCCTCTTGTTGTTCACCGTTGGGCAATGGTTCATCGTGAGGAATATATGACGTTATCCATATGTATACCCCAAGACACGTAGTTCAGTAACAGCTGATTTCATCATCTCGTGTCATTAAAACCCATATAAAATATTAAAGATCAACAATGCAACTTTTTAAAAAAATTGATATGAAAAACTTCGTTTTAATCGAAAACATAATTTCTGATTTTCAAGTGTTTCTGTGATAAAGTAATGAAAAAATGTTAGATTACTGTACACGGTGTTTAAAAAGTAAACCAGTAAGATTGCTATATTCGGCCTGGCCGAACATTAGATATCCTACACTGAAAAGTTTTGAAAAAATTTAATTGAACGGAATGGTTTTATTTATTTAGATTTTTCATTGCAGAACAATAAGATTATAGATTGAAATACAAACTTAAATTAGAAGAAATATGTGGAAATATGTTATAAGGAAATCTATCTTATAATGAAATCTAATCATAGACATATAGTGTATAAATAGTAGACATTGTCGTTACCTGTTTCCAAAACACAATAACAGCCTTATAATGTAAATAGTTTGAAAACGAAAACGAAAACACAAATGAAAACGAAAACGAAACGAGCCAAATTAGTATAATAGAAGCTTTTCGTTCGTATTGCAGACTTTCTTTGTATTGCAGAGAGAAAATGTTGCCATGTGTACAATATTTGAAGCATTTTTATAAGTAACTTCTAGAAACGCAGAGATTTCGGGTAGAATTCAGTGCAAAAGCGTGTCGGCAACACTATACACATACAAATTCGACACATACAATTCGACAACTTCCAAAACACAAACAATTTTACACTAGACGATAGCCTTCTTGCTTTCGCGTGGTTTCTCGACTTTTTTCCTGGAAACTGCCGATCCATTATACCATATGTAGCTGATAAAATCTGCACAGCATGTAAACATACCAACAACAGGCTTTTTTTGCGTTTAGTGGATTTTACTCGAGATTAGTTATGCTCAGTTGTCAAACAAACGAAAAATGACGAAAAGCACAAACCAAATTTCATGAAAAACATATGTTTCGTTTTCGTTTACGTCTTGAAACTATTTACATTATAAGGCTGTAATTACATATTCACTTTGTCACGAAATATGTAACGCATAAAAATAGAGACGATAGGTATAGAAAAGTATATATATGCTTGATCAGCGTAACCTCCTGACTCGATTTAGCCATGTCCGTCCGTCTGTCTGTCTGTTTATTGAAATCTCGATCACAGGAGAACCGGTGAAAATATCACAATGAAATTTTGATATCGAATTTTTGATTGGTATTGAAAATGGGCAAAATCGGTCAACGACCACGCCTAGTTTTTATCAGAAATTTGATATCAGCGATCGTTTTTGAGTTATGAGAACAAAATTTCATTGGGTATAGAGTAGCATTATCCGTTAATATGCCAAATATGGTCGTGGTCCGCCCACTTTTAGATTACACAGACAAAAGAGTTATTAAAAGGGATTATCTTGTTAAATATTATAAACTTTATATAAACTTCCTGCATAAAACTTTACATAACAACTGATTTTCCAATAAAACATTATAACAGCAAATCAAGTCGCGGTCCGCCCACTTTTACACTACTTATACAGTATAGCTCATGAAAACAATTTTATTACCACGGAAACAAAGTTTAACTTTGAACACAATAATAAAACTACTAAGCTAGTTATTTTGTTTTGAAAACAGGTAACGACCACACCACATTTATACAGTGGCGCTGCTAGGACTCATGGAGTCCGGGACGGTTCATCAACTTGCAGCCGCAAAAATACCTAGAATTCAATAAGTCAATACTTGATTTCCAAAACTGCAACCCGTGGCGGACCGCCACCCCTACCCCACTAGCTACACCATTGTATTTATTCCCGTCTGTGATTAAATGTGATTAGAAGGTAGCTTTCCTTATAACCACATATATTTCCTCTAGTTTCAGGTTGGAATTCACTCTATAATGTTATTGTTCTGCAATGAAAAATCTAAATAAATGAAAAATTTATATAAATAAAACTATTTCGTTCACTTATATTTTTTCAAAACTTTTAGGTGTAGGGTATCTAAGACTCGGCCATGCCGAATATTGCACTATTACTGGTTTTGTATTGGAAAATAAGGCGCTATGTCTAAGCGCTATGTTTTATTCAGGAAGTTATATAAGAAGATAATACTTAACAATATAACCCCTTTTAACAATAAAACTCTTTTGGCTGTGTAACCTAAAAGTTGGCGGATCAAGCTGATTTTGGTATATTAACGGATAATGTTAATCTATACCCAGAAATGAATTTTCTTGTCATAATTCAAAACGCTGATATAACATTTTTAATAAAAAACGGGCGTGGTCGTTTTACCCATTTTCAATACCAACCTGCACACCATAAGAAAGAATATTTCTGCAAAACTCATTACGATATCGTCGCCGATTGTGCTGTGATCGTGATTTCAACAGACAGACGGACATGGCTGAACATGAAAAAAAAGTTTCGTGTGGTTTAAAACTGAAGATATAATAGCCGTTTTTAGCAAAGTTTGGTCGTATGTGTCTGGGAGGGATCTTTTTATGATTTTTTACCGTTATTCTGGGGAACAGGTGCTCTATGTATTTGCGGGAATTTGCTGCCATTTTGAATTTATGGGCGTTTGAAGGTCATCTTATGAAAGGCCAATAACTCCAAAAGTACTAACCTACAATACCGCGATTGGTACCTTTGGAAAGGTTGTTATGTCTCCATCTTCTCAGACAGTCTCGTCCGGATGTGATGATCCGCAGCTAGCTCAAAAAATGTTCTTATGGGCGCGGTTCTTAACCCGTCACATCCGGATTATGGAGCAAACAAAAAAGTACCGCTCGTACTCCTGAGAAACCAAACACTATTATGACTTTAAAAAAACCATTTTTAGAACATGCTTTTAGAAGCGATCGGATCACACCTACTTCCCCCTCATCATCCCCCGAAATGCTTAGCACAGCGACATCCCTACTAAATTCACTTTCATTGAAATTAACCTTGGTCAAATTTACTTTAATTCCTCATATATATAATTACATTAATAATACATGGTTAAAACAACATATGAGCGATTACTAAAGAGTACATGTTGTAAAAAAAACTGTTCAAAATTTTAGTAAAACGAAGACATGGGTCAAGCTACGATATATTTTAACATCGACATTCGGTTGGACGGTAATTGACTGTAAAGGAACCTTGTTTTGGTTTTATTTAGTCACACAGACTAAAAGA
Source organism: Myopa tessellatipennis (assembly GCA_943737955.2). Lineage (NCBI taxonomy): Eukaryota > Metazoa > Arthropoda > Insecta > Diptera > Conopidae > Myopa > Myopa tessellatipennis. The sequence continues at coordinate 17,271,100 of OX031315.1, forward strand.
GCTCTCTTAGGTGGTTCTTTTTTTTGCATTTGGTGTATAACGTAATGTGTTTCTCAAACACCCGATTTTGTGACCCTAGTCTTCTTACAAAATAGTCTTACTTTACTTAATACGTAACTTTATGAACAAACAAAAACATTTATGAAAATAATGAAGGTTAAAGATGTAATTATATAATTGAATAAAATATTTTTTTGGAGGATGCTATTTGTATGACGAGGCATATACATGTGCGTAGTTGTAGATTTATCTTTCTTTTTGAATTTATTGGTGCAGCGGTGAGATTACGGTGACCTTTGGTACAGCCGGTATATTAATTTTCAAAGGTACGGTTATTGATGGTTATGTGCACCATACATGTTAACGGTAAAATTCACTTTTTCATATATGTATTTCGGACATTTAATGCTACCGCTCGAAAATATTTGTATATGTATATATTAATATATGGAAAGACTTGGACACTTATCTTGAGTTGGTTTCGTGCAAGATCCGCCATTGGTGAAAAAAAAGAAATTTAATATGACGTCACTTAGCTTCCTGGCCGATTACTCACAGTCTTTCCCTGCTTTACTATGATCCTTCTTTATCCTCCTTGTTTAAATCCTAACATAAAATCTTTATATTATATTCTACCCTTATATTTTTCTATATAACTATTAACTTTCATTTCCATCAGCTTACTCACCAAGCTTTTCTTGCCTCTCTTTTTCTGGGTGATCTTCCTTTTAAATATTTGATTTTTCTGTTTTAATTTAATTTGTTTCCTGAACTTAGTCAAACTGTGAAACTTTTAGGAACTTATCACTGAGATTTAGGCACCTCGACCGCACTGTCTTATTATCATCCACCAAAAGAAAGATTCTCTGCCAAAAATTCATGATCGAACCAGTGATCGATCGCTGTTTTGGAAAACAAACGTTACTTGACTACAGAATTCATATACTCTCCTTAAAATTTTAAGCCTATCTTCTTTTAACGTACACTCACTACTTAACTTTTACTGTTTCACTAGTTTTCTCCCTATCTAAGTAAGTTGTTCGTATGATCATTCCACTAACTATATACTCGTAAAATTTTCTCATCATTTGTTGTTTTACATACAGGTGTAAGTAACATTAATACGCTCTGTTAAATATTACATGAATGTTTCCGGTTCGACTTAGTCGAGGCATAAACCACATCTTTTCTGTTCTCAAATCTACATTTGCTTTGTGTTTCGCTCGACTGAAGTAGGATGCGTTCATAAACTTTTGACAGTTCGTGGGTACCACTTTTCCAGGTGTCTTGACTGAAGCATCGGAATTGACGCCACCATTGGTGTCGACAGAAGCAATGGAATCTACGGAAGCAATGCACTGTACTTATATATTACTCCCTTACCAGTTATTGCTTGATGTCCTTTGCATGAAATACTCCTAAGGATTTTCCAGCAACGTCTTCAAGTTCGTACATATTGTTTCCCAGTACTTTTGATACACGACATTTCTTAAATTTTTTACAGAATTTGGCATTTATGTTTCGTTTGAAATAACTTTGCGAAAAATTACGCTTGTATACTTCCTGTCCGGGTATGAATTTTATGTGTCGAATTTTTTTATTATATTGACCGGCACTTCGGAGGTATGCTTGATGAAGATTCTTCTTTATTTCATCTCGCCACAGAGATAGTTTATCCTCGCGGTTTACCATACGTAGTTCGTGGTCACTCAAAGAATTCAGTTTTCGTGCTAGTTTGTAATCGTTTCCATTCAAAAACATGTTCATTCCAAACAGCGCGAAATAAGGGGTGACTCCTGTGGCTGCATGAACAGAACTGCGCAGTGCACATTCAATTTCGTACAAATACATATCCCAGTCACGGTGATCTTCTTTAATGTACGCTCTAATTGCATTTATAATCGACTGGTTCACTCTTTCAGCAGCTTTAGACTGCGGTGAATAGAATGCCGTTTTCATATGCGTTATTCCGAAAGTTTCCACCATTCTTTGGAATTGTTTGGAGCTAAATTGAACACCATTATCGCTATGAATAATTTCAGGAACGCCGAACTTGAAAAACACTTCTTCCGTTAGGAACTTTACTACATTCATAGCGGTAGCTTCTCGCATCGCCTTCATCACAGGGAATTTAGAAAAATGATCAATTACCACGAAAATATACGCATTACCCTTTTTGGACCGAGGATATTTCGCTAAGAAATCTATATAAAGTTTTTGAAAAGGGCGTTCCGTCACTACTTCACTCCCTATTCCTGGCTTAAGGTTTTTGTTAGTTGCTTTTGTTTCTTTACAAACAACGCAATTGTTTATCCAGTTTCGAACCTGTCTGGTCATCCCTGGCCAATAAAAAAAATTACGAAGCCTACTTAACGTTTTCGCAACACCTCCATGCGCAGCTGTGTGCACCTCATAAGCCTTAGCTATTAGTGTTGAACACAAGGCTTCTGGAATCCACAACTTCCAACACAATTCATCAAAACTGCAGCTAGGTGACATTAAACCTGTGCGCTTAAAAATCATTCCGTCTTATACCCTTAAATCTGGAAATTTATCGTGGTAGTCTGCGATTGTTTTGATTAAATCCAAGTATTCTGGTGACTGAAATTCGGTAGTTTCGAAATCGGCAAGCATTTCCTTACTAAGTTCTATTTCTTCTATTGATCTAGATAGTGTGTCCGCCACAACATTCTCCGAGCCTTTCCTGTGTTGGATATCGAAATTATAAGCTTGCAACTGGAGTGCCCATCTCGCTAAGCGTCCGCTCAAGTCCTTAAGAGACATAAGCCATTTTAAACTGGCATGGTCAGTAATCACTGTGCATTCCATTAATTCTATATATGGACGAAATCTATTTAGTGCCAATACGGCTGCGAGGCATTCCTTCTCAGTTACTGTATAGTTTTTTTGGTGGCCGTTCAATTTTTGTGAAAAATAAGCTATCGGACGCTCGTCTCCGTCGTCTTCCTTTTGATATAATACAGCCCCTACATCGGACGCGTCACACTGTACGTAAAATCTTTTTGCAAAGTTTGCATGCCTTAGCACAGGTGCAGTGGTAAGAGCTTCTTTTAACTTTCCAAACGAATCTATCGCTGCCGGAGTCATGTTGAATTTCGTTCGAACTTTCAGGGTGTCGCTTAATGGAGCAGAAATTGCAGAAAAGTTTTGTATGAAGCGGCGGTACCACCCCGCTGTTCCTAAAAATCTGCAGACTTCTCTCGGATTTCGCGGTATTGGAATTTTCTGAATGCCCGATACTTTCATGGGGTCGGTTCTAAGCATTCCTCCTCCTATCACAAAACCTAAGTAACGCAGTTCTTTAAAGCAAAACCTAGACTTTTCTAATCCTATCGTCAAATTTGCTCTTTTCAGACACTCTGCTACTTCACTCAGCACTCGTATGTGGGTATCAAAGTCAGACGCAATAATAAGTAGGTCATCTAAATACACGAAAACATTCGTTTTAAGGAGCTGAGGGATTACTTTGTCCATAAGTCGGCATAACCTTTGTGCGGCGTTGCACAGCCCAAATGGCATCACTGTGAATTGATAGAGTGGACGTCCCGGTACCGTAAATGCTGTATATTCTTTTGAATCGCTGTCCATCTCTATTTGCCAAAAGGCGTATTTTAAGTCAACACTACTAATAAAATAGGTCTGGTCAATCCGACTTAGAATGCCCTCTATGTTTTGTATGGGATAAGCATCCTTTACTGTTTGTGCATTTAGTTTACGCGCGTCTAAACAGAACCTATTCTTTTCGGGTTTCCTCACAATTGTTGAACGATTGCTCCACGGGCTGTTACTTATTTCGATCACCCCTAAATCTAGCATTTTATCAATATCTTCCTATACTATATCTTGAACGGCAGGAGAGATGGGATAATATCTATCTTTAATGGGCATTGCTCCTTCAACTAATTGGATCGTGTGTTTCTCTAAATGCGTGCGTCCTAATCCGTGTTCTTCAAATGTACGAAACTGCTTAATAACTTTATCTAGCTTATCTTGTTGTTCTTTTGACAAATCATGCACTTCGATTTCATGTTCCTTTTCTTCTATACCGGATTCATCCTCTTTATCACTTATTTCTTCAAGAGGAAAGATATCCGGCGCTAGTTGGAATTCTCGCCAAAAGTCTACACCCAGGTATGCGTTTTGCTTCAAATATGGACATAAATAGAACTGAATAATATTTTGTTTTCCCTGGAACTCAACAGTTAAGTTTACTTTTCCTATGATGTTATATTCCTTCCCACAAGCTGTTTTTACCATGGAATAACACGGTTGTATGTCTACTCTGCGATCGTCTAACAATTCTAGGCAGTCTTCTCCAAGAATACTCACGGACGATCCTGTGCCCAACAAACCATTTATTATTTTCCCATTAATGAATATGCTAGCAAAAACTCTACCATCACTAGTACACGATCTTTCAATCGCTTCTACCAATTTCTTTCGCACTAGTCGACGATTTTTATACCTCTGTCTAGCTCTTTTAATTCTGTTTGAGACTTTTCCTAACATTCTAGGTTCCTCATCATTAAATATTCTACTGCGAACTTGTTCGTAATTTAAAAGACGTTCTTCAAATGATTTGGTATACCTCTTTCTATTTTGAGTATTATTAAATTCTATAATTTTATTTTTAACATTAATCGTAAATATATTTTCAGATTTGTTTTTGTCATCCGGACGAACTTCATTGACCTGCGGCTGTTCTTCGTTTAGTTGCGCTCCGATTGCGGTGTATGGTGTGCGGGATTTTGTCTGGAACGTTGGACTCCCGCTGCTACCACGTTCCGTCTCGAGTTTTCCTTGTCCTTGGTACATACTGGACATTTTGGAGTGATAGTGTCGGGCAGTCCACATTTATAGCAGAAGATGTTGCGCTTCATTGACTGGCAGTCCATGTAGCCATGACCGGGCTCTCTACAATTCCAGCAAATCAGTATCACCTTCTTTTCTTTAATATTTTTACTGTCCTGCACCTTCACTTGTACCTCCTCTACTTTCAGTGATTCATGATTATCATCATGTAGTAGGTGGCTGTTTGTATCTTCTACAAAAATTTCATTGACGTGTTTTGGATATTGTTTAAATGGCGAACGTGGTATAGTTCGAAATTCTCGACGCGGAAAAGTTCTTTCACTTTGTTGCTTCCTTTCCAACAACTCGCGAACAATTTCATAATCAGTTCGAGCAGAACGATATTGATGCACGAATGCCTGACGCAAAGTTACCCAGTCTGACACCTCATTTGAGTTGATATATAACCAATACCATTCCCTGGCCTCACCAGCAAGTAATAAGTGAAAATCGCGTAATACTTCCGACCATGAACAACAATACATCGACTGCAGATGCTCAAAACGGAATACAAAATCCTCAACGGACACTTTATTACACTGCCCATCAAATACTAACCCCCATTTATGTACTTTGACTGAACTATGAACTCGTGGAAGTTGGTTCGAAGTTTCCCAATTCTGCTCATCAATTCTTGGTGGTAAGTGTGTTCCATTTAATCTGTTCGCATGCGCTGTCGCATAATTATTTGGTACTCTTATGTTTTTGTATCGGCGATTATCAATACCACCTGGTGTATGATTCGGAAATCTCACGTTATTGTTATTGTAGTTTACCCCCGATATTTGTGAATAATTAGGAGGTGGGAACTGATATCGCATATTATTTACGTCAAAGTCTTGTCTATATGGCGGAGGTGGAATATTTAGTCTAGAATTGTTTTGTGCTATATTTGTATTTAAATTATTGCTCACACCCCTATGCACATTATTTGATTATATTCGTGGGTCCCTACCAGAAAACATTAACTGCCTCATTTCCTCAACTATCCCTGTTAGACCTTCTCTAATACTGTCCTTAACCTTTTTTTCTATAGACTCATCTATCGATTTCTTCAGATTCTCACATTCTTTATTTACTAAATCCCTTTCAGATTGGACTTCTCGATTCCATGAATTTGTTTGTTGCTTGTTATGTTCCTGTTCAGAGAACTTTTCTTTCAATACTACAGTATTGCCTGTTTTAGGAATTGCTCCTTGGGCGCAACTATTATCTTGACCTCCTGACTTTTCCATTCTATTTGATGCCTGCCTAGTATTTATTATTGTTTGTGACAAATCTACAAAATTACTTCCAGTAGCTTTCGCAGCTTCGGAACTTTGATCTATAGACATGTTCATATTTCGCAACGGCGTACCACACCTCACCTGTTTCACCTGTGGCGATGATAGTGAACGATTCAACTCAAACGCGTCAAACCTAATATGTTTCCGTTTCGCTTTATTATTGCGGATATGTTCTTCCCTGCTCATAGCAAGTTAATCGCACCGTAACGCAATTTGAATTTTCGACAAATAAATTTAAGATATGTAAATAAGTTTAAGATTTTTTTATTCTCGGTAGATGACGGGGCGTCGGCGGATCGGTCAATCTGTTCCAATTGCATGTTCATTTTCGCTTTCGGTTTCTCTTACGATCTATCCTTTTTAATATTAGTATAATTAAACATCTACAAAAAAACTCTATTTCCTTTTATCTCAGGTTTCATGACGACGAAAATTTTCATACCCAAGCGGTCAAATCTCGCGATTATCTAATCCAAGACGAGTCTCGGTGGATTACTAAGTCTCATCGTGATGAAATCGAAATTCTCTAAGTATTTTTGCCTTCCCTTGTAACTTAAAAATAATCACTTTTCCATTACTCCTGATTTCAGCAAAGCTGTCACACAATCGCACTCACTTCGTTGCTGGACAACTACACTGCATACCAATCTTTGATAAAACCAGAAGGCAAAAATCTCAGGCTAAGTCTTACATGTTCAGACCTCACAGTTTCCGCTCTTCAATGCAATTAAGTTCACGCTCTTTTTGGGTAATTTTAAGCCATTGACATTCAAGAAGTTGTAAGTAAGAACATCTGAATATTATTCCTTGTCCGCTATTTTCGGTTCTGCACCAATTAAATGCGGCAAAAGGAACACTATAAAAACTCTGCTTTGGGTTACAGTATTCATCAGCAACGCCTCCCTTCTATGATACAATTGGGTTTTGGCGCAAGTTGCCTTCCCAAGCCACCACAGTGTATAAGCAATGCGGAGGAAAACCGCAATTCCAAATTTGGTTCGGCACCTCTATTGTCATAGGGCCTTCCCTATCTTGACTACAATAATAACACACAAAAAAAACTAACTTTGTTTTGGTCAAGAAGACACCGCGAGGCTAGGCTTTTTCAATTGGGCGCCATATTGTTATGTCTCCATCTTCTCAGACAGTCTCGTCCGGATGTGATGATCCGCAGCTAGCTCAAAAAATGTTCTTATGGGCGCGGTTCTTAACCCGTCACATCCGGATTATGGAGCAAACAAAAAAGTACCGCTCGTACTCCTGAGAAACCAAACACTATTATGACTTTAAAAAAACCATTTTTAGAACATGCTTTTAGAAGCGATCGGATCACACCTACTTCCCCCTCATCATCCCCCGAAATGCTTAGCACAGCGACATCCCTACTAAATTCACTTTCATTGAAATTAACCTTGGTCAAATTTACTTTAATTCCTCATATATATAATTACATTAATAATACATGGTTAAAACAACATATGAGCGATTACTAAAGAGTACATGTTGTAAAAAAAACTGTTCAAAATTTTAGTAAAACGAAGACATGGGTCAAGCTACGATATATTTTAACATCGACATTCGGTTGGACGGTAATTGATTGTAAAGGAACCTTGTTTTGGTTTTATTTAGTCACACAGACTAAAAGAGCTCTCTTAGGTGGTTCTTTTTTTTGCATTTGGTGTTTAACGTAATGTGTTTCTCAAACACCCGATTTTGTGACCCTAGTCTTCTTACAAAATAGTCTTACTTTACTTATTTTTACTTAATACGTAACTTTATGAACAAACAAAAACATTTATGAAAATAATGAAGGTTAAAGATGTAATTATATAATTGAATAAAATATTTTTTTGGAGGATGCTATTTGTATGACGAGGCATATACATATGCGTAGTTGTAGATTTATCTTTCTTTTTGAATTTATTGGTGCAGCGGTGAGATTACGGTGACCTTTGGTACAGCCGGTATATTAATTTTCAAAGGTACGGTTATTGATGGTTATGTGCACCATACATGTTAACGGTAAAATTCACTTTTTCATATATGTATTTCGGACATTTAATGCTACCGCTCGAAAATATTTGTATATGTATATATTAATATATGGAAAGACTTGGACACTTATCTTGAGTTGGTTTCGTGCAAGATCCGCCATTGGTGAAAAAAAAGAAATTTAATATGACGTCACTTAGCTTCCTGGCGATTACTCACAGTCTTTCCCTGCTTTACTATGATCCTTCTTTATCCTCCTTGTTCAAATCCTAACATAAAATCTTTATATTATATTCTACCCTTATATTTTTCTATATAACTATTAACTTTCATTTCCATCAGCTTACTCACCAAGCTTTTCTTGCCTCTCTTTTTCTGGGTGATCTTCCTTTTAAATATTTGATTTTTCTGTTTTAATTTAATTTGTTTCCTGAACTTAGTCAAACTGTGAAACTTTTAGGAACTTATCACTGAGATTTAGGCACCTCGACCGCACTGTCTTATTATCATCCACCAAAAGAAAGATTCTCTGCCAAAAATTCATGATCGAACCAGTGATCGATCGCTGTTTTGGAAAACAAACGTTACTTGACTACAGAATTCATATACTCTCCTTAAAATTTTAAGCCTATCTTCTTTTAACGTACACTCACTACTTAACTTTTACTGTTTCACTAGTTTTCTCCCTATCTAAGTAAGTTGTTCGTATGATCATTCCACTAACTATATACTCGTAAAATTTTCTCATCATTTGTTGTTTTACATACAGGTGTAAGTAACATTAATACGCTCTGTTAAATATTACATGAATGTTTCCAGTTCGACTTAGTCGAGGCATAAACCACATCTTTTCTGTTCTCAAATCTACATTTTTACATTTCTACTTTGTGTTTCGCTCGACTGAAGTAGGATGCGTTCATAAACTTTTGACAGTTCGTGGGTACGCGTTTTCAATCTTGTTTCAGAAAATCAGGTAAGAAGTTATTAGGCTTTTCTAAATTTATACGTATTTATCTTTCAGCCGCAACAAGTTATGTCTGTTGTATTGATTTGTGCTATGCATTGTTTTTACCACCCTAACAGTTTAGAAGTTATACGCATTTTTATGTAAATATGGATTTTTGATCGTGAAACAGCGATGTTTTTCTCGGAAATGGCTACGGTACCCCAAAAAATATATATAGTGAAAGCGTATTTAACTTTTACTTTCAAACTGGTATATAATATGTTATACTTACTGCTTGTATTCATAATGTAAAGGGATGTAAAATGAAAATCGTTAGTTTAATTTTTCACTTAAATTTTAGCTACACTAGAAATACCTTATATACGAGTATGTATGTCCAACGCCGGCTACGCAGTATATCTAGGCCAATGCTTTGCTGCGTATGCGGGTTCCGGCTGCACTATTTTATTATAACCCTTAGGGACAGTTTTTCAGTGCTCGGTTATCGTAGTTTCTCAGTTAAACTGCGTTTAAACGACATATTGTGTTTTTCAGTACAAGTTTAAACGGCGTTTAACCACCCAATATTGGTGAGTTAAACTCCGAATAATTTATTTTTTTAATAGATAAAGAAACACCTCAGTTGACTTTTATTTGAAGATTAACTAAACGCCGTTTAAGCGAGCACTGAAAAACTGGCCCTTAGTATATCTAACGCCGGGTACGCAGTAAAATAAAGTGCAAAAGTTAACTTTTTACTTTTATTATTATATATTATAAAAGTAAAATATAAAAATTTCATTAAAAAAGTCTTTAATAAAAATTATTTTGTTACATTTGTTCATAAAAGTCATTGATAACAGTTATTCAAAAGAAATTTTTGATAAAAGTTATAAAAGTTTGAACTTGGTTCGCATTAAAATAAAGTGCAAAAGTTAACTTTTCACTTTTATTATATTATAAAAGTAAAATATAAAAATTTAATTATAAAAGTCTTTAATAAAAATTATTTTGATACCTTTGTTCATAAACTGTCACTGATAACAGTTATTCAAAAGAAATTTTTGATAAAAGTTATAAAAGTTTGAACTTCTGATTATAACCCCTAGTATGTCTAACGTAACAAACAGTTTCCTATAGCCGAGGCTAGCAGCCTTATTTCATAACTTTCAACGAAACGCATATCGTACGTTATTCTTTGTTATATTCGCTTAGCAGATGTTCTACATGTCTGATACAGTTTAAATTACGTTTCGCTTCCACTCAGAAACGCAAATTACGCTTCTTACCAATTTACAACAGCAGTTTCCACACTCCTTACGTTCTTCTACAATAAAGTGTATTTCATAACTTAAAACCAAAGCAAATGCTTATCGTTCAACTGTCATATCCAGCGTTAGGTACGGCCTCAAACACAAAAAAGCTTCAACTTTTTCAACCGCTTTTTTGAAGTCGAGACAAAATACAAACTTCAGCTTCAGGCATCAACAGCTGTTATTGTTTGTTTACGTTTGCAAAAAAAAAGAAGTTAGAAATTTTATGCACAGAAAAATAATGTTTTAATTGAAAATGCATTCATGTTCACGAAATTTTGTTATTAATTTTTCTTCAAAACTAGTTGTTTTGTCTGCTGAAATATGATAAAAATGTTTGAAGTAAACAAATTTTGATTGCTGTGAAAATCATATGGTTTTCGTTAGAATTTTTGGAATGAAACATATTATTATGTTAAAACGTAGACAACACTTTTGAGGGGAAAATTTTTGATGCCATACGAAAGTCTATTTTGAGGCCGCCTCAGGCTTTTTTGTTGTTTTCATAAGGTTTTGCTTGAGTTCGTTTTTGATGCTGAAGCTAGGTTGTGTTTTATACATAATACGGTGTTAACGCGGATGCTGAAAAGTTAAGTTTGAAGTGAATATTCAAACTTCAATAATTTGATGTTCCAACAACAGTGAATTTCGTTGACAGCTGAAATCGAAATATAAACAATAGAGAAGAATAAGTATTACAAGTAAATTTTGCCTAAAATTTGAAATAAAGCACATATTGTTTTGTTAAAAAATTTAATTACAAATAAAAAAAAGTCATTTGCCGATTGTGTTTTTTACTGGAATCTTACCTCGCACGTAAAGACTGATCTAATTTTAGAGCAGAGTTTATATAGCGAAGTAGCTCCATACAGAAGAAATATTAGCGTCAAATTGGAGCAAATAATTGGATTGTTTAAGCAGCAGCAAGCAATACTAATTACTTTGAATGAACTTTTTCATTCAGAAATGCAAACTTGATTATTATAATTACAAGGGGTAGTATTATTGTGTACTTCTGGCTTTAGTAGATGCTAGGTAAGTCCGTTATTTGAAATCAGTAGTGATCCACTGAAAGTATTTTTTAGAGACCGATTCATGTACAATACAATGGAGAAAAAAAAAATTATTTCTGGGGTCGAGGTAGCACCTCGTTTCATTCTCGGAGATTCGGCATTTAGGTTTTCAACAAATCGTATGAAACTTTACCCGTTCACCAAAGCCAGTACCACCCACCAAAAACTCTTCAATTATAAACTCTCTAAATGCAGAAGGGTGGTGGAAATGCATTCGGACATCTAAAAGCTCGCTTCCTCGTGGTCCCTGTTCGGGCGCCACTTGAAATGAAGTTTTTCGCATCGGTCCTTCATGTTGGAACCTCAGCAAGGAGAGCGTCTGCAGACAGGAAAATAGAGAATAGAACCGAGCTCCCTTGAGAACAAAATGGCGATCCACTGATCCAGCATTTTGAGTTCTCAGGTTCGTCGCATTGGTTCCATTCAAAAACGATCCACTGGACCATCATATTGGAACCTCAGAAACGAGAGCGGCTGCAGAGAGAGAGAGATACCGGGTAACTTCCCCGCCACCAACAACGGCATGGTCGATTCACTGCACCACTCATGCACCGGCTAGAAGCAAGGGAGCCACCTTCTATCACCAGAACTTACCCGTGTCACGTCCACAAACAACTGTTTAGAGTATTTTATCCTTCTTTTATATTTTCCAAAGTCTCTGCCGTTCCGTAGTTTCACTTGTTTTCTTCGGTATCACGTACAGGGTTCCGTCTTACTGTACCATCATGTTGGAACCTCAGCAAGGAGAGCGTCTGCAGACAGGGAAAGAAGGAATACAACCGAGCTCCCTTGAGAACAAAATGGTGATCCACTGGACAAGCATTTTGAGTTCTCACGTTCGTCGCATTGGTGCCATTCAAACACGGTCCACTGCACCATCATGTTAGAACCTCAGCAAGGAGAACGGCTGCAGACAGGGAAAGAGAGAATACAACCGAGCTCTCTTGAGAATAAAATTGTGATCCAACGGACAACCATTTTGAGTTCTCACGTTCGTCGCATTGGTGCCATTCAAAAACGATCCACTGCACCATCATGTTAGAACCTCAGCAAGGAGAACGGCTGCAGACAGGGAAAGAGTATACAACCGAGCTCCCTTGAGAACAAAATGGCGATCCACTGAGCCATCATGTTGGAACCTCAGCACTGGACCAGCATTTGGAACTCTCAGGTTCGTCGAATTGGTTCCATTTAGAAACGATTCACTGAACAATCATGTTGGAATCTCATTAAGAAGAAGAATCCACTGAACCAGCATTTTGAGTTCTCAGGTTCGTCGCATTGGTTCCATTCAAAAACGATCCACTGGACCATCATATTGGAACCTCAGAAACGAGAGTGGCTGCAGAGAGGGAGAGAGATACCGGGTAACTTCCCCGCCACCAACAACGGCATGGTCGATTCACTGGACCACTCATGCACCGGCTAGAAGCAAGGGAGGCACCTTTTATCACCAGAACTTAACCGTGTCACGTCCACAAACAACTGGCGTTTAGAGTGTTTTATCCTTTTTTTATATTTTCCAAAGTCTCTGCCGTTCCGTAGTTTCACTTGTTTTCTTCGGCATCACGTACAGGGTTCCGACCAGAACTGTTGCTTTTGTTGGAATTGCAACATAAAACTCCATTGCAATTATAAAACTACAACAACAAAAAAGGAACAACAAAATCGGAGCGTTCGAGTAACATTTAAACTGTTCCAACTTTTCTTCATAACACATTTCAGGTTTGGCATTTGTACGGCGTGTACTCTAGTGATTTTAGAAATACTTATTGATGTAGATGCGCAGAATGAGACCACTTTTCTGTGTTTACTGGTGCAACCTTCTATTTTATAAACCTTGATGAATAACACATACACATGTAATGAATTATCGTTTTATTTTGACACATTTTTTAGCGGGAAAAGCGTTTCCTATGTCATTATCTGTGGTACCTAAATAAGTGCGTCGTGCGTTGCGTTTCTGTCAAAATGAAATTCGAACACGCATTCTTATGGTAGTGGTTGAAATAAGAACGCACTGACGCAGACCACTTCGAATTTCCAATTTTGACACCCGCTACGAAGTGAAGTTGGCGGCAGATGTCAAAAAAAATGTTCATGTTCGTGTGAATGTTTATTCTGTATAGCGCAGTTATTTCGGTATAGCGCAGCGTCGTTTCAAAAGCGCAGTGATGAACGCAACGCCAGACGCACTTATTTAGGTACCACAGTATCTCTGCTGTTAAGTGCCATGTTACATTGCAATTTTTTGAACGCTGCAAATTGGAATATTTTACTCTCTCAACAATTTTTTATTTGCTGGTATGTTACATTGCAATCAGTTTGCCAGCAATCTGTCAAAAATAGTATTAGAACTATGCGTAGTATTTCATAGCGATTTGCGATTTTTGCAGGCATTACAAATATCAAAAGTGATAAACAATGCAAAGAATTAAAGAATTAAAGGAAATTCTACTTAAATTATTAACAAACGCTAAACATTTTGTTCAAAGCACAAAAATTATAAGCAATCGCAGCCAACGAAGTAAATTTTTACTTGGATGGAATTGGTTGCAGAAATAAAGAGTTGCTTTGCGCAATTATTTTCACCCAAAACTACTTTTTCTGATAAAAGTGGATCTTTTTTACTCCAAAATGTGCATACTTTTTTATTACGCCACACAACAACACCGTTTTGATTGAAATTTGGAGTCGTCAACGGCAAATTTTTTTATTGCGGGTTCCGTAGTTCATCGGCTCTCTTTCTCTCACGGATGAACTCGGCGTTGACAGTTTTGTACAGAAAACAAAAACAAACTGAAACAATAAAAAAATTGCAATGTAAGTGCCATGTTACATTGCAATTTTTTGATTGCTGCAAATTGGAATATTTTACTCTCTCAACAATTTTTTATTTGCTGGTATGTTACATTGCAATCAGTTTGCCAGCAATCTGTCAAAAATAGTATTGGAACTATGCGTAGTATTTCATACCTATTTGCGATTTTCGCAGGCATTACAAATATCAAAAGTGATAAACAATGCACACAATTAAAGAATTAGAGGAAATTCTACTTAAATTATTAACAAACGCTAAACATTTTGTTCAAAGCACGAAAAATAATAAGCAATCGCAGCCACCGAAGTAAATTTTTACTTGGATGGAATTGGTTGCAGAAATAACGAGTTGCTTTGCGCAATTATTTTCACCCAAAATTACTTTTTCTGGTAAAAGTGGATCTTTTTTACTCCAAAATGTGCACACTTTTTTATTACGCCACACAACAACACCGTTTTGATTGAAATTTGGAGCCGTCGACGGCAAATTTTTTGATTGCGGGTTCCGTAGTTCATCGGCTCTCTTTCTCTCACGGATGAACTCGGCGTTGACAGTTTTGTACAGAAAACAAAAACAAAGAACAAACTGAAACAATCAAAAAATTGCAATGTAACATGGCACTAAGTGAATAAAACAAAGCATAACGCCTAACATTGAAGGTTATAAAATAAAGCTGTTCGTATTTTCGATGAGCGTCAGTTCTTTCAGCAGTTTTCGTTGTTTCATTGAGTGCATTTGTTTTCATATTATTTCTGGTTTTCATAATGAATTTAATATAATAAATGATAAAAAAATGGCTGTAGTAATTGCAAATCAACAAATTTTGCAAAATTAACAATGAATATCAAGTAATTTTCGTATCGTACTTCATACATCCGTTCTTTAAGCTAAATATTAAAACATGAATACATTTACATTTATCTATACATATGTACATATATTTTGTATACAATATTTATATCAATTGGATGTATTTCTCATCTTTATTTGAAACACTTCGTTTATGGACAAGCATTTCTTTACAAGTTGGAGGAAGAAAGATTGGTATTAATTTTGTACCTTGATTTGTGACTTGCTCATAATGTTAGGAATCATTAAAAAAAAACAGGCACCACAGCAGCTGATTTTTACCTTTCTTCCAGTCTGTGGAAACAATTACAGGAATATAATACATTTTACAGTTCATTTTATTCATTGATATATTTTGCCACATGGTATGATAGCTTGGAGCCAATCGCCAAAATTACAACTAAATACTTCCCATTCCGACGCAAAACCCCGTGATCGTAATAAATTCTGCATAAATGTTTATAAAATTTTACATGTATAAATTTCTATCTGTTTTCAAATATCCGACTCGAGTAATGCTTGAAAATATCATCGCAGTTAATAGTAAAGTTGCTGACTCTTCGTCTAACCTCCATACGTCTTTTCCACATAAGGAAATAAAACTCATGTATATCAGCAATAGAGATGAGCGTTCCAATGATTTTTTACGGTGACAGCAGTGACTTTCATTTCTGTCACCGTGATGGTTATTAGTGATTAAGGGCCAGTTTTTCAGTGCTCGTTTAAACGGCGTTTAAACCAGAGATAATGAGATAGGACACTTCGAATTCGCCCCTTCAAAAATCGGTTTGACGTCTATTTTTTATGAGCTGTTGAATTCATATACACTATACGTGAGAGCTACCATATTGTTGTTCTTGTTTCTGTCTTTCAGTATGTTGAAAAAATCAGCTGTTTCATGTTTCATCACGGATTCAGTTAGTTATGAAATCAGCTTGGCTAAGCGCATATCTTTTCAAACGGTTTCACTACTAGTATGTTCATACCATCGGTGGCTACACACTGTGGTTTCTCCTCATTTCCTCATTTCAACAGTCGTAAACATGTGATGACAAAGTGTGTGTGAAATTTAATGAATATCCAAATGTTGGCCAGAGTGAGAGAAAATATGAACACGCGTTCGGCAAACTGTGTTGCTCTTCTTTCGTTTGAAAACTGCTTTCTTATGTGCGTGCAAAGAAACGCAATAAGAAATAGAAGCAGGGGCTATTTTCGTTTCAAAAATTCTTTACATTCGATAATAGAGTGTAGACTTTTCTCTTTCTTCCTCATCTTTCTCTCCCACGAACTGAGTGAAACCGTTTCAAAAGATACTTCGTATAGCCAAAGCCATTGGCTTTTAAAATTTAAATTTCACCATATATAAACAAAGGTGGTGAAGTTTCGCAAACCTAAAATGGTAGGTGCCAACGGATGTTTGACCCCCCAAGTGCATCAACAATGTATAACAATACATAATTTTCAAAGATATTAGAAACCAAATGAAAAAATATAAATGCGACCATTCTGGAGTTATTAATCGTAATTTTTTTTGTCAAAAGGTAAACAACTATGCATTTGAAACGAAAAATTAACACAACGACAACTTTATACCAAAGTAAAAATGAGAAATAAACAACCAATACTGGGTAAAATATGGAAACATACAATAATTACCATTACACGGAACGGGAAGTTATGTTTTATATATATTTTACACATATAAAAAGGATAATATTTTTAATTATTTGTTTTGACGTTTGATAAACAACCCCCGAAAAACTGATTTTGCATGCGTTCATGCGATCAATTTATTTTCGGCGAAGTACAAATTTTTTGCAGCGAAGTACAAGTTTTATAGAACGAAGTACAAGTTTTTTGCACAAAATCACAATTTTTTATCGTAGTGTTAGTGAAAATGCCAATGTGTTTTGCGACGAATTCGAAGTGTCCTATCTCATTATCTCTGGTTTAAACGACGTTTAGTTAAACGTCAAATAAAAGTTAACTGAGATTTGGGTTTTACAGTCCGAGTTTAACTTATCTATGTTAAACGTATCTTATCTATATTCACTGTCACTCTTAAAAAAATTATTTTGTCACAACAATGACGAAGTCACTGATCAAAAGTAATAGTTACAAAATCATGGCTACCGAAATCACTCAACTCTACACATAATATTAAATATAAAATAAAGCAACCCTGGGTTTTTGTACAATTCATTAACAAAATATGGTATTCCGAATTACCGGCACGGGAAAAAATAGTGACAGAAACGATCTTATCTATATTTCATAGCGAATTTATCTAAATGCAACGAGTATTTAGCGTATACTCGTTACCATAAGTTGATGTTTCAACCTATTTTTGCAGCACCCGTCAATATTTGTATTTTTACAAAGGGAACAGCTGTTTTGGTGCAAATAAACAAAATTATTAGCATAGTTTTGAACAAAGGTAACTGTCTGTACTCGAAGAAACAGCTTTTTCTTTATCTATTAAAAAGGTAAATTAACTGGAGTTTAACTCTCCAATATTGGCCGGTTAAACGCCGTTTAAACTTGTACTGAAAAACACAATGTGTCGTTTAAACGCAGTTCAACCGAGAAACGGCGATAACCGAGCACTGAAAAACTGGCTCTAAGTCACCGTGATGTTTATATAAGTAACCGATATCCAACATTTTAATACGTTTAAATATCGAATATCGGGAATTTTAAAACCAATAATGACTATGAAATAATTTTTCTGTATAATAATATACATAATATTTATTATTATAAGAATGTTTGGATAATACAAAATAATAATTTTGTTACTGAGTATTTTTTGTAACATTATTTTCATATTATCTTATTTTTCCAATAATGTTGGAATAATTATAATAATTAATGTGTAAAAGGAAATAAAAACCAGTAAGAAAGCTATATTCGGCCTAGCCGAATCTTAGATACCCTACACCTAAAAGTTTGAAAAAAGTGGAGAAGCTAGGGTGTGGTGGGGGTGGCGGTCCACTCTGGGCGGCACAATGACGGGGGCGGCAGTTGTGGAAATCAAGTAGTAACTTATTGAATTCTAGGAATTTTTAGGGCTGCAAGTTGATTAACCGTCCCGGGCTGCATGAGTCCTAGCTATGCCTCTGTATAAATAGTAGGCGTGGTCATTACCTTTTTCAAAACAAAATAACCAGCTTAATTGTTTTATTATTGTGTTCATTTAAACTTTATTCCCGTGGTAATAAACTTGTTTTCATACTGCTATACTGTATATGTAGTGTAAAAGTGGGCCGCACCCAGTTTTGATGTAATTTTTTCGGAAAACAAGTTGTTATCTAAAGTTTTATTCAGGAAGTTTATATATTTAACAATATATAACCCTCTTTTGCCTGTGTAACCTAAAAGTGGGCGGATCACGCCCATATTTGGCATATTAACAGATAATGCTACCCTATACCCAGGAATGAAAATTTTGTTGTAATAGCTCAAAAACGAACGCTGATATCACATTTTTAATAAAAAATAGGCGTGGTCGTAGACCGATTTTGCCCATTTTCAATACCAACCTGCACACTACAAGAAACAATATTTAGACGATATCTATCACCGTATCAATATCAATATATCAATATATACAAATTTCATCACGATATCTTCACCGGTTCTCCTGTGATCGTGCTTTCAACAGACAGACGGACGGACATGGCTAAATCGACTCAGGAGGTCACGCTGATCAAGAATATATATACTTTTCTATACCTATCGTCTCTATTTCTATGCGTTACACATTTCGTGACAAAGTGAATATACCCTTACCTTAAGGTGTAGGGTATAATAAGTGACAAGCAAATATTTTAGAACAGAATTTTAAGTGTACTTACAGGCAAACCTAGCTTGTTATACAATACATGAAAAAAGATCATATAGCGGTATATATCGTTAAAAAGGTAACTTAAATACTTTTCATTTATGTTGCCATAAGATATTGCCGAAAAACGCATATTTTTAGAGAAAACGCGAATTTAATATTTTTATTACTCTTTTCCCCCCATTAATTAAGTAAAATATGTAAATTAGGAGAAATCGCAGTTTAAAGTTTACAAAGAACTCCACTTCACGTACTATTTTACTTGATTTTTTGGCTACACTGAGAAAATGAAAAATTTTTCGCCTGCGGCGCTACACTCATACAAATCCAACTTTATCTCTACACTAAGAAAATGAAAACTTTTTGTGAAAAATCTCGCCCATGTGGACATTTCAAAGTTCCTTCCGTCGGCAACAAGTGCCATTCTTGCAGCTGATGGATCACTTCCAATGAAATAGGTCCGTCCTTCTCGCAATTAAACAGTTTATATAAACTTAAAGTGTTCATATTAAGAATAATCGCGACAATCGAAAAAAAAAAGTACTCGCAACGTACGTACACAAACGGAATGTACACGATATAATGATTTTTAACGGATAACGGTATCCTCTTCCATACTTTCAAATTTATACTTACCACGAACATAATTGCAAAAGTAGTAGCGTAAAACAACATGTAAAACTCATACAAAGCGGAGTAGTAAAATTCAAAAAAATGATTCACTAAATACGTTTCAAAGATCGTTTCCTCCTAAAATTCTGGACCGATTACAATAAAAAACAGCTATAGAAAGCTAATACCATCTGTTTCCTGTTCTCCGCAAAATGATGTCAGTTAATTACATATTTTACTTAATTAATGGGAGGAAAAGAGTAATAAAAATATTAAAATCGCGTTTTCTCTAAAAATATGCGTTTTTCGGCAATATCTTACTTTACATAAATGAAAAGTATTTAAGTTACCTTTTTAACGATATATATCTATACCGGATATCTTCTATAGTTAAGGAGATATTAGGCAAATGAATTAAAATTTCAAAGCTCTAGAACTCCGAAACCAGGGGGCAGCTCGAGATAAAATTGTTGTTGTTGGGGCCTACTCCACATTCTACAACAACAACAACAACTCGATTGGCGTTTCCGCTCGGATCTCGATATGCTCCCAGATCTGATTATTGTGGTACCTAAATTAGTGCGTCGTGCGTTGCGTTGATCACTGCTTCTTCAAAACGACGCTGCACTAAATCAAAATTATTATGTTGCGTCCACATATGTTTCTGAGAAAAAATCTTTTCACATTCAGACGGACATGAACATTTATCTAATTTTTGCTACCAACTAAACTTCGTAGCGCATAACAAAATTGAAAATCCGAATGCTCTCGAATGCAAATTGTACAATGAAGACTTAGGGCCAGTTTTACAGTGCTCGGTTATCGTCGTTTCTCAGTTAAACTACGTTTAAACGACACATTGTGTTTTTCAGTGCTCGTTTAAACGAAGGTTAACCAATAATTGGAGTTAAACTCCAGTTAAACTCCAGTTAATTTATCTTTTTAATAGATAAAGAAACAGATGTTTCTTCGAGTACAGACATTTACCTTTGTTCAAAACTATGCTAATAATTTTGTTTATTTGCACCAGAAGAGCTGTTCCCTTTGTAAAAATGAAAATATTGACAAAAATATTGATACTGATAAAAATGATGAAATGAAATATTGATAAAAATGAAAATATTGAAAAATGAAACATCAACTTATAGAAACGAGTATACGCTAAATATTCGTTGCATTTAGATAAATTCGCTATGAAATATAGATAAGATACGTTTAACATAGATAAGTTAAACTCTCACTGTAAAACCGAAATCTCAGTTAACTTTTGTTTGACGTTTAACTAAACGTCGTTTAAACGCCGTTTAAACGAGCACTGTAAAACTGGCCCTTAAATAGTAAATTCCAATGTATTCGTATTACAGTATAAACTCGGTTTACGCAACTAATACAAATTACGGCGGTTGCAATAACCGAGGTTGTTGCACTTACTGGGTCACACTTTTTGGTATAAGAAATGGTAGTCAAATGTCTATATAGAAAATGACAATGAAATACAAAACACATTTTTGAAACGAAAGGAAATCGTTATTGTTGAACACATTTTTATTTAATAAGAAAACAAAAGGTTAGAAACATATACAAAAATGAATATACATATGTGATACATAGAGTAAAATATTATGGGTTTTTTTTAAGAAGTTAGATATTTTAGACTGAGTTTTTTGCGATTCAATATTTTTCAAAATTGCCCTCTCTTTTGTTTTTTGTAGAGTTAAAATGTCTTCTATTGGAATGTTGTTCTCTTCGGCCCATTGTAAACATATGTTGAAGGCTTATATGTTGTCCGGCTTATTGTTGACTTGTGAACATTATATTTTTCACAAAGTAGCTTTACTGAAACACCCTTATCACTTCGGATAAAATTTCACTTCTTTTTTCAATAGATAATTTAGTAATATTTCTTGTAACACCCATCCTTAACGAATTTCGCGTAGGTACTAATGAAAGTGGAACCCATCTAAGGAAACACTTGGATGTGTAAATATATTTACAAAGACTTCTGTCTAGACCCACACGAAACTAAATTACTATAAAATAACGACAGACGTAACCAACCAAAAGGAGAACATACAAATAAAAAACATATGAACAAGTTGCACTGATCGAGGTAACCTTTTTGAAAAGTTGCACTTATAGACTCAATACGTGCTACGACTTTAGTGTTACGAAAATCGAGGAGTTGCGTGAATCGAGGGTTGCGTTAACCGAGTTCCTACTATATATTTATACCCATGTATGTACGTGTTAATACCCTTTAGAAAGGTTAATACTTTTGTACAGGTAACCTCCTGAGTCAATTTAGCCCTGTCCGTCCGTCTATATGTCCACCTGTGGAAATCACTATTACATGAGAATGGATAGAGACAATTTCTTTAGGTTTGGCAAGAATGTTCTCTATCATCAGAAACTCATTGATATTGAAAATCGACAAAATTTCCATTGCCACGCCTACTTTTTAAAGTGAATATAAACTCATCAATACTTATAGGTCAACTTCTCAGCTTGTAGAGCGAATTTGAAGTTGAAATTTTATTCACGAGTCCACTGTCTTGGACCAAAACATACTACAAAAACTGGGCGTGGTCCGCCCACTAATTACATAAAACTCGATTACATAAAAAACGAATAGAGCAGCGTTCGGGGAACTTTTTTAATTATTACCCCAAAATATTTTTGTGTAAGTTGATATTACCCCATGGCGAAGAGCTTTTTACTCACAAAAGTTTCATTTTTACCCCCAAAAATTTCATTTTACCCCATTTGGGGTAATTTACCCCGGTTCCCCTACCGCTGGAATAGAGGTATACTCATGAACATCGACACGATTATCTGTCATCGCAGGCTATTTGGATATTGAAAATGGAAAAAATTGGACCATTGCCGAGCATAATTTTTAAGTAAATGGAGATAGGGTATATGAACTTCGGGCAGGCCGAAATTAACACTCTTTTTCTTGTTTTATTTATAGATTTGTCACTTTCAATGCCATAATTATCGGAATATTGAAAATAATATTTCACTCATGTCTGTCGTGCTGATAAACTTAGTATACCCTTTAACATTCCGGTGTAGGATATAATAAAGATGCGTTACTGCCACACACATCCATCTATCAGCTAAATTTTAAGTGTATTTTCGGAAGGTCGATGAATCTCAATACATTTATTTAAGTTCGGAATGTATGCAGAATAGCTGCGTAGTTGGTTTTTTTATGACCATTATAACCGGAAGTGGCCATGTTTTTTCAGTGGTTGGTCAGCCATCGTGGAGTTATGACCGTTTGAAGGTCAAATAAGTGTATTAATACGTCACTTGTCTCCTAATCCAAGAGCTAGCGGAACGAAAAAAGTACTGTTTGAGAGGTATTTTGAATACCCATAATTTATGTAATATACTTTTTTGTCCATAACATCGCCGTTAAGAAGTTATATTAATTTTTGGAAAAATATGACAATTTGACCTTAAAACATCAATTTTTTTGTGCCAAACGGTCACAAAGATATAAAGCAAATTACATTTATGAAAATCTTGGAGCAAAGTTATGTACTGAAATGAGTTAATATTTCTAATATTAAAACCAATCAGTGAAAAGTGTGTATACAAAGCTTTATAGATGCATGTATGTACATATATTGATACCCCTGGAATATCATAACAAGTCCTCTTCACTTTTTACACAACTACAAAACCCGACAGCTTTTGAAACGGTATATAATATGTTATACATACTAGACCGGTCCTTATTTATATGGACAAATTTATTTTCTCGAATATATGTTACGGCAAGCGCTAAAAATATTCGTTTTAGTCTCACAAAGCATAAAAAAAAATTTGACAACGATTGGATAATTTTTAGCCGTGCCCCAAGCACCTTTTTGTTTTTATTATGAGAAATAAGGCAAAAAAAAATATATTTTTTTATTTTATTTGCATTTATTTGAAAAGTAAGAATAAACTGCTTAAATCGCTTAAATCTTTTTGCGCAAATGTGTCGATATTTGTTGGATTAGTTATTATTCGCTTGCATTTTTCTGTATTTGCTTTAACATTAATTGCCTGAACCATTTTTTTTTAATTGCAACACTTACATTAGGATCGAAGAATGAAAGACCGACTGTTTCTTCCGACAAATACCACAAATGATTGCTTATTTTTTGTAGCAAAGCAAGAGCTATATCCCTTTCAGGATAAGCTATAATATTTTTAATTAAATTTAGGTCTTGATTTGGTGCTTCAATTGCTTTAGTGCATCCAAACCAGGCTTTTACATAAATACGAACTATAAACAGACAGACACTACGTATACCGTTTAGCTCTTGTTTGGTCATATTGAATTCATTACGAAACAAATACATTTTAAGTGCATAAATAGATTTTGACATCCATCGAGCATGAGAAGTTGCACCAGGTATACGAAAGGTGTTAAAATTCGGCACCGTACCACCAAGAAAACTGACAACTAATTGTAATAATTCTTTGTAGTCGCGTCTGCTATGAGCTTGTTTTAAGTTATCTAGGCAGTAATTTAAAATTGTTCCACGTTCTTCAGCTGTCAATACTGTAATAATGTGTTCATCTTCTAAACAACTCTTATAATTTAATTTGTCAATATTATTCCAGTATTTGCTAAAGCGATTAAAAATTAGCACTTCTGGACCGGCTGTAGTAGCCACTCTAATTTCAAACACTTTACGGATCAACAACTCGTAAATATGGTGTCTGCAGGGAAAATATAATAAATCGCGACCTAGTTTTCCTTCAAGCAGAGCAGCAGCACCGTTTTGTGCTCCTGTATTATGAGCAGTTGTGTCGATGTTGGCGGGGGCACGGCTAAAAATTGTCCAATCAAGCTCAAATTTTTTTTGTGTATTTTTAGGATCAAATAAAATGGTTTTAGCGCTTGCCGTCATTCGAATTCGAAAAAAAAGAAATAAGGACCGGTCTAATACATACTTACTATTATATTATATTACTTTAGTTTTACTTATCTGTTATACACCTAATTCTGTTTTCACATGAGAATGAATTAATAATTAAATGAATGAATTTATTAATTAAAATATTACTTATTTATAAATTAAGTAGTATTCAACAAATTAAGTAGTAATATATGCATAGATATGTATATATGCAGGGTGTTCCGCATAATATGCGACAAAAGGCTAGAACGTACATATGTGCAGGGGAAGAGTCCGTACTTGTTGAACGTATAAGTTAATAGCTTATTTTATTTAAAAAAGCTTTCAGCATTAACTATTACATATTAGGTAAGATCAACTTTTTAGCAACAAAGCATAAAAACATATAAGGCATACAAAGTTATAGGTAACGTCCAAAGATTTACGTCAGATAACACGATTCGTTAAAAAACTCGTTAATATGTGTTTTCTATCTTCGTCTTGACCACGTATTTATAGTCTTTGGTCGTCAATGTTTCATGTCGTCTTCGAAATTTTTTTTCAAATACAATTTCTGTCATTGGAGTGCTATGAAAATATAAAATACGATAACGTTGATAAGATTAAAGCTTTGACTTCTCAATGACTAATTGTCTCTAAACCTCATTCGCACCAAGTTAACACATCAATCTAGCTTGTTCAGTGTAGTTAAATGTCTTGTTATTCTAATCAACTTATAATTTGCACCAATTTTCAACAGGCGGAAATTAAAACGCATCAGGATAGAAGTATTAACAACATATACGAGTACTATATAATGTTTACTTAAATGTAATTGTCTGAATCAGCATACTGTTTTTTTTTAAATCGTGGTGTAGTTGGAAGTTTCTTAAACTTTGTTTTATAAGAACCCAAAATGAGATTGGTTTTCACTTGTTCCACTATTAAATTAAAAGAAATATCCTAAAAAATTGCGATATTTTTTAAAGCAATTCTCGTCAATTTCGGTTTTCTTTTGTACTTGTCGTTCGGGATTATGGTTTTCGGGATTTTGTCATCTCCTCCCGTACTTACGAGGTCTGTTCAAAACGTATCGCGAATTTTGAATTTTAATTGCGCGAATGCAGCCGTTTCGTTCGTGCAGCCGCAAATCGTTTTGTTTTTAGGTTGGCGCCACTGTCATTCATACCTGTGTAGAATTTCACGTCATTACGTGTTTTCTTTGCTTAGTTTCGTTGGGTTTTCTGAATGGCCTTCAGTTCATTCTTCGATTTTTCTTTTATCTCAACAGTCTATAGACGTAAAATTCCACACAGGTATGAATGACAGTGCTGCCTAAAACGGAAAAACAAAAAGATTTGCTCAAATTGCCGCAGCCGCACAACAGCATTTTTTATTTTTGGAACAGACCTGGTATAAATCATGTTTCCGGATACCAAACGCTTCGTCTTCAACGAGTTAAAGGTTTCAAGTTTCGTCATTTAATCCACTTGCTATAAAAGCTTGAATATATCTTATAATGTCATCCAGAGACATGCAGAACTATCGAAACGCACTTTCTCTTTAGTGGGAAAAATCGAATCCCCGTTAGTGGGGCGGCTTGAATGTAATGCAGAGTTATGAACATTATAGAAAAGCCCTTCGCTTAGTTACTTGAATTTTAATTGGTACTGATTTCATTTCTTTGAATTGTAGTGTTTTATTGTTTTGTTGTATATTGTTTGTTATGTTTTGGTTTATTGTTTTTTATGATGTATTATTATTTTCGTATTCATTCTTTTGTTGTATTTTTCTATTTTGTTATGCTTTCTATCTGTTGTATACATATATGTAACTATATAGTAAATCTTCAAGCGAAGTCTTGATAAAAACAGTTTCTATTTTGGATCTAATAGAACCAGAAACCAGTAAGAGTGCGATATTCGGCCTGGCCGAACCTAAGATATGCTACACCTGAAAGTTTTGAAAAAATTTAATTGAACGAAATAGTTTTATTTATTAAAATCTTTAATTTATTTAGATTTTTCATTGCAGAACAAAAACATTATAGAGTGAAATACAAACTGAAACTAGAAGAAATATGTGGTTATAAGGAAAGCTACCTTATAATTACATTTAAGCACAGACGGGTACAAATACAGTGGCTTATATAGGGTGGGGTTGCGGTACACCCAGGGCGTCACAATTTCGGTGATGGGAGTTTTGGAAATCAAGTATTGACTTATTGAATTCTAGGAATTTTTGGGGCTGCAAGTTGATTAACGGTCCCGGGCTCTATGAGCCCTAGCTACGCCACTGTATAAATAGTAGTCGTGGTCGTTACCTCTTTTCAAAACAAAATAACTAGTTTGCTTGTTTTATTATTGTGTTCAAATTTAAACTTTATTTCCGTGGAAATAAATTTGTTTTCATGAGCTATGCTGTATAAGTAGTGTAAACGTGGGCAGACCGCGCTCAGTTTTCCTGTTATGTTTTATTGGAAAATAAGTTGTTATCTAAAGTTTTATTCGGACAGTTTATATACGTATTTAACAATATAACCATTCTGCCTGTGTAACGTAAAAGTGGGCAGATCACGACCATATTTGGTATATTAACGGATAATGCTACTCTATACCCAGAAATGAATTGTTGTCATAACTAAAACTAACGCTGATATCACATTTCTAATAAAAAGTAGGCGTATGGGTCGTCGCCCATTTACAAAATTTCATCATAATATGAGCCGTTTATTTTGAAAGTGTCATAAGTCACTTTGTTTTTAATTTTTAAATTTTTTAAAAATGAAAAGATACCGTTCAATTGTATTTAGTGGTGCCATTAACTCGATTTTTTTTAAAAAGTGATTTATGTCGTTTCAAAATAAACGGCTCATATCTTGACCGGTTCTCCTGTGATCGTGATTTCAACAGACAGACAGACGGACGGATATGGCTAAATCGACTCAGAAGGTGACGCTGATCAAGAATAGCCTTTTCTATACGTATCGTCTCTATTTCTATGCGTTACACTTTTCGTGACAAAGTGAATATACCATTAACCTTAAGGTGTAGAGTATAAAAGTAGTCCATTCCATTCCAAATCTATTGCAAATATTCTAATAAATCTGTTAAGTGAAGGTTTTTATGAAAAATCTGTTTAGGTAATTGTTTAACTAAAAAGAAGTTTGTTAAAATTGGTTTTGACTTCCTTAAATTCTTGAGCTGTTATTTGCTGTTGGCTTTCTATTTGGTAAAGTTGGTCGAACTTTTGGCCCAGAGTGTATATTTTTATTCTCGTGTAATCGATGACGCTATCTTTTATCCGTCCATATTATTCCTATACACTACACATCTTAGGTGAGATGAAACATTGGATTAATACAAATTCTTATCGTATGTATGTATGTCTGTATCAGTGTCAATTTTAACCAGAGATAAAATAGTTTAGCACATCTAACGAAGTATGCAGGCATACGTTTTAATTTCTCTTTGTGTCTCTTACTATCAGAGTCGACTTAATATCAAAAGGGAATATACTCATTCGACTTAATTATACTTAGTTATACGGCACTCAAATTTTACTTAGTGTAGTTATGCTGCACTCAAAATAGTTATTTAGAAATCTATTCAGTTTTTGTGAAGAATGATCAACAATTCATTTGAATTTTCTTGTAAATGATTAAAATCTATTATAACTCAGTTGAATTTTTTATAGTTTACTATACGCACTTTACATTTGCCTTCAATTTCAGCTGATGACGAGTCCGATAACATCATATCCAATATGAAAAGTTATGGTAGATCTGATGTGGAATGCGGCCTCTCCGAATTAAATGGTTTGAACTTAAACTCGCACAGCGTTGGAACTCAGTCTTATGCTCAACCGCAGGTTTGTGGTTTATGAAAAGTGAATCATGAAGAGTAGAAAACAAATCTAAATCCATTTAGATTCAAGCTTTAATTGTATCCAATTTTAGTAATATACGACATAATTATTAGTATTTTTGTTTGTTTTTCACTGATTTCTAAGTTTCTAAGTGGAGATTGTGAAATTATGATTTAAAGTAGAAACTGCTTTTTATTTGTAGGGAGAGCTGGATAGACAACGTCTCCTCGGAGATCGAACAGGAACTGATATGTTTAAAAATGTCGTTAGAAATGAACAAATGGAAATTAAAATAGATCAAGATAGGTAAGTGCAGCTGGTTCTAACATTGAACCAGTTCAAAAAAAATGTGTTTAATACAGTACTTCACCTGTTTTCGTTAAGTTATAGTACGTTTACACCTACCCCAAATACGAATTTTTAATAACGCATTTGTGAAACGTTTACACCGTTTCTATCGCCATATGTTTGATAGAACGGCCAGCCGTTTATGAGTTTTTAAAAAAATTTGTAAAAATGCAGGTAATAATAAAATTGAGCATACAAAGACTACAGTGTAAATTCCTGGCTATTTTTGTCTACTTTTCGGCTGTTCATCGGTTGCCCTACCCCAATATTCTAGCCCTAACAATTCAATCAGGAGGGTCCGGAACCTTCCAACTTCTTTTTAGCTTTCTACATTTTTTTCTTTAATTATATAATTTAAGCTGATATTTAGCTTACATTCCGCATGGAGAGGAACGTTATTCTTTTGGAGCATTCCACGTCGCTCGGAATACATGCAAAAAGTTCCACGAATGGTTGACGCCAATTTTGGGAACCAAATTTTTATGACCCATTCCACACTCTCTGGCGCCGTTAACAAACAAAGTTGCCGCATTTGGGGATCGGAGAATCCACACGAGATACATGACATGATACAACATTGTTTGATCAGAAAGAGACTGCTTTCGCCAAAACCATTATTGGGCCATTTTCTGTAGAGAAGGCGAAATAGTCGATGGGAATCGATATCGGTGGATTTTGGATGTTGTTTGTGATTATTTTGACTTTTTTTTTTACATAATATGCATTAGTTACTTATAGAGACCAATTATTAAAAATATTTATGTATATACAGTTTAAAAGCAAATGAAATTACCTTTCTTTTGATACTCATAACGCTAGGGCACACGCAGTAGTTTTGTATACATATACATGTACGTATCATTATTTTAGATTTCAACACGCCCACATTAATCGCGACCAGAGTTGTTTTTTTCTGAATTCCAGGAAAAAAGCGAAAAGAAAATCGGGGCTAATGGGCTAAAGTAGATTTGTTCCCTGCACCGAAAATTTCCTGGACATGTGGTTTCAAAAATTGGTTGAAATTACTTCCCTGAAATTTATTTCTTTGAAATTACGATAGAGAAAAAACGAATAATGTATAAAACACAATGCGGCTTCAGCCTCAGCTTCAAAAACGAACACAAGCAAAATCTAATGAGAACAAAAAAAAGCCTGAGGCGGCCTCAAAATAGATTTTCGTATGGCTTCAAAATTTTCCCCTCAAAAGTGTTGTCTACGTTTTATCATAAAAATATGTTTCCTTTCAAAAATTCCAACAAAAACAATATGATTTTGACAGCAATAAAATTTTTTTACTTCAAACATTTTTATTATATTTCAGCAGGCAAAATAATGAACTTGAAAAAAAATTAATACCAGAAATTCGTGGACCCATGTCCATTTTCAATTAAAACAAGCCCCATAATATGGACCTGTGCCCTTAGATATTTTTATTTTTTTGTGTATAAAATTTCTAATTTATTTTGTTTTTTGTAAACGTAAATAAATAATAACAGCTGTTGATGCCTGAAGCTGAAGCTTTTCGTTTTGTTCCGACTTCAAAAAAGCTGAAGCTGAAACTGCGTTGTGTTTTATACATAAAGTTATTAGACTGAAGTTTTTGCAAATTTAAAATGTCGAACAATTCGGTATTACAAATCGGCCAGCAGCCATGCTCAATATACACTAGACCGGTCCTTATTTCTTTTTTTTCGAATTCGAATGACGGCAAGCGCTAAAACCATTTTATTTGATCCTAAAAACACACAAAAAAAATTTGAGCTTGATTGGACAATTTTTAGCCGTGCCCCCGCCAACATTGAAATGTTTTTCCCCGGTTTTTCTTGAAATGTATCTGAATTTCAAGATAAATTACATGATTTATTCGATATCGCAAACGCAAACGCGATAGAATTAATTAAAATACAAGAAGACAAAGAGTTCTTAAAAAAGCAACGAGAAAAAGGAAGACCAGGTTGTATGCTCGGAACGGATAGAATTGGCAGTCCAGAAAGAACAAGAAAACCAGCGTCGAATAAAAGAAGATGAACGAAAAGAGTTATATGAACAACATACTCAAAGAGGTATACAATTAAGAATTATATCTTTTAAGCAAATCAGAATTATTGTTGTAAAACAGGTATGATTGACATTGACGACGAAAACGATATTGAAGTTGTAGCATCAACATCTGCCTAGAACATCTGCCTTAAATTACTGCCTAGATAACTTAAAACAAGCTCATAGCAGACGCGACTACAAAGAATTATTACAATTAGTTGTCAGTTTTCTTGGTGGTACGGTGCCGAATTTTAACACCTTTCGTATACCTGGTGCAACTTCTCATGCTCGATGGATGTCAAAATCTATTTATGCACTTAAAATGTATTTGTTTCGTAATGAATTCAATATGAGCAAACAAGAGCTAAACGGTATACGTAGTGTCTGTCTGTTTATAGTTCGTATTTATGTAAAAGCCTGGTTTGGATGCACTAAAGCAATTGAAGCACCAAATCAAGACCTAAATTTAATTAAAAATAGTATAGCTTATCCTGAAAGGGATATAGCTCTTGCTTTGCTACAAAAAATAAGCAATCATTTGTGGTATTTGTCGGAAGAAGCAGTCGGTCTTTCATTCTTCGATCCTAATGTAAGTGTTGCAATTAAAAAAAAAATGGTTCAGGCAATTAATGTTAAAGCAAATACAGAAAAATGCAAGCGAATAATAACTAATCCAACAAATATCGACACATTTGCGCAAAAAGATTTAAGCGATTTTGTAAATTCCAATACACACGCGTTCTTTGATCGCTTAGAAATTTCAAAAGAATTTTTGCAAGTCGATCCGTCGGATTGGAATGAAAGATTTGACTACGCTCAGGGATCACAAATTTGTAAAAACTTATCTGTAGTAAATGATGCAGCTGAAAGAGGCGCCAAATTCATTACAGATTATAATAATAAATTAACCCACAATGAAGAGGAGAAACAATTCCTTTTTCAAGTGGTTAAAGAATATAACATGAATTATCCCACTTTTAAAAAGACTTCACTATTAAATTAAAATAATATTAATGTTACTATGAGTATGTAATTAATAAAAATATTTCAGTTTATTCTTACTTTTCAAATAAATGCAAATAAAATAAAAAAATATATTTTTTTTTGCCTTATTTCTCATAATAAAAACAAAAAGGTGCTTGGGGCACGGCTAAAAATTATCCAATCGTTGTCAAATTTTTTTTTATGCTTTGTGAGACTAAAACGAATATTTTTAGCGCTTGCCGTAACATATATTCGAGAAAATAAATTTGTCCATATAAATAAGGACCGGTCTAATATACACACAGTGTTGTGCAAAACAGAAGCAACTTTTTCATCGCCTGTGAAAAAAGCTCAAAACACTCGTAAAGATAGTATTATTACAACAAAAATTGTATTAATTTACTTAATAATTGGTATTCACTATGTATCAAAAACCACAAAAATTTGCTACCTCGATAAGGGTACGTTTTAAAACAAAACCCTAGAAAGCCCAGAAAAACAAGCGACTTTATTTGGATATCTAGATCAGTGATGTCTAAACGCATAGTATCAGATTTTGAGTGTTTGTTGGGCATATTTCCTCTCAGGACTTAGAGAAAAGGATGCGATGAATTATGAAGCATTTGTCTCTATTGTTTGCGTCATATCCATCGATTATTTTTTGGGCGTAGTCAAAATAAAAGAAGGCAGTGAGACAGACCCACTTCAATGATAGCTTGGCAGCTAAGGACGAGATTTCGACAAACACACTCAATGTATACATATTATGGCACTCAAAAATTGAGTGCCCATGGACACCACTGATCTAGATACACAAATCTTCTTGAAGAAAGAGATAATCAGAATCATTCGATATTGAGTGAAAGATTTTTAACTCGTCAGCAAACATAAGACAACGAGAAAACTTTATAATATTCGGCCCAAGGTGACTTCCCTGCTGTATTGATTTTACTACAATTGTTTCCGATACGCTATGATCAATCCTGACGATCTGAGTACAGCTTACAAGATAGGATTTCAGCTACTTTAATATAATCGAGTGAAAACCACTCAATTCAAGATAAGCCATCAACAAACTGTGGCTTACCCTATCATACGCGTTAGAGAAATCCGTGTAAACTACATCACATTGATACCCTTTCTTAAAACAATTAATTGCGTACTTCGAGAAAATAAGTAGATTTGTAGTAGTGGTTCTTCCTGATACAAAGCCATATTGAATTGGGGATATGAGCTCCATGACGTGGAAGTACAAAATATCACACAGTAATTTTTCAAAAAGGTTAGGTATCGTTGAAATTTTTTAAATACGTCGATAATTTGACACCTTGTTTTTATACGGATGCGATCATACTTATAACTTTAATATAAACAATTATTACTTCATTTAGGCATTAAAAATTAATGTAAAAATTAATGTTTGAATGTAAAAACTGGCATCTATAATTCCCTGTAGACGTCTGGGCATTGAAAACACTAGATTTTCAATTTCTATGGGCTTTGCAACTTGCCATTCCACTTTTATCGTCTCCTTTAGCATTGGGATTCTA
This sequence comes from Myopa tessellatipennis, assembly GCA_943737955.2. Lineage (NCBI taxonomy): Eukaryota > Metazoa > Arthropoda > Insecta > Diptera > Conopidae > Myopa > Myopa tessellatipennis. The sequence goes on from OX031315.1 coordinate 17,304,398, forward strand.
GTAATGGCGATACTCAATAAGGATATTCTTTACTATGCCCTACGGAAACTTAATACACCACCTCAAGTTTTATTGAGTACGTTTTATATTTGTGGAACGTAATAAGAAAGAAAGCATTCCATTTACGAAGAAATGGAATTCTATTTTTTGTTAGATTATAAATCCTATGTAGAATCTTGTCAAGGGCTGTTTTGTTTTGGTTTTTCTCTAATAATTTTTTAAGTTTATATCAATATTATTTTTTCGATATAATGTTAGTAAGAATAGACTTTAAACAAAACTGCATCATTATTTTTCTTCATAATGTTTTTGGAATCGTCAGCTAGCAGAAATGATGTAGACTTTTGTCGGTCATTTTATGTATGTACACATAATTATTTACATAATAGAGGTGATTTATTAGCGTTCAGATTTGATACTATTTCAGGAGAAAGTTTTTAGTTTATATTTACCTGATATTTCCTGCTATCTTTAAGATTTTAGCGGACTGTAGCCAGACATCTGCATTGTTATCAACAATCTTGTTTTGTTAGTTTTCCTAAGATGAAGATAGCTTTCATCAACATTGATCATAATATGGCGACTAAAATTTGATAACAGCCTCTTTTTATACCCTACACCTTAAGGTTAAGGGTATATTAACTTTGTCACGGAATGTGTAACGCATAGAAATAGAGAAGATAAATATAGAAAAGTATACATATACATATATACGGCATAAATCTAGTTGAGCCCATTAGCCCCGATCTTGTTTCTTTTTTAACCAGATATGTAGAATTGCGAGTAAATCTGAATGGTGAAAAACAAACAACTCTGCTCGCTCGTCAGCATAAAAAAATTTACTCTACAAACCTTAAGGAAGAATTTATCTCTCTGACGCTCGGAGTCATGATGCTTCGATCGGATCGATTCTATTATCTCACCGACTTCGAGCTTACGCTCTTTTTTTCAGAAACGTGTTGCCTACTCTAACTCTAACAAATTTTGTCGAGCGTTTGGCGTATTCATTTTGACGCTTAGGAAGTTATGAAGCCCAGCCTCACAAAAAAAGTTGAGAATCGCTGAGTATGCGTCCTCGAAACTGAAGAAATTATTTAATGTTGCATAAAATTAATTAAAAACTTTAAAGGGGGTCATGTAATATTATTTTTATAACTTTTAGTAGTTTTCTGGGACTTTTCAATAGGAAAACACTAAATAAAAATAATAAAATTTTAGGTTGCAACCATTTAAGTTGCAAGTTTGTATGGGGCTTGTAATTCTTTTTCCGTTGCTTGTTACGGAAAGTACGATCCAGATCGCATATTTTTATTTAGCTATGCATGAAGAGAGAGTACGAACTGGACGAAACCGAGTGCAGTTCAGTGTATCCGTAGTTTCTTTCGTCAGTACGATACATATGCATTGCATGGTTAGGCCTTTCAGGCCTAAAATTATTTATTATTTTTATTTATTGTTTTCCTATTGAAAAGTCCCAGAAACCTACTAATATACAAATAATACTACATTACCCCCTTTAAAGTTTTTAATTTATTTTATCAGTTCAGTTTCGAGGACGCGACTCAGCGCTTCTCAACTTTTCTTGTAAGGCTGGGCAACCCTTACAAGCAGAAGAACAGTATGCATATGCACTGTATGGTTAGGCCTTAAGGCTTACGTCGTTGACGATTGAGAGTCGATGTTTGAGACGACTGTGACTCTTGGAATAAGGCTGTTAAGATTTTGTTGGGATATACATATTTGATGTTTATATGTAGATATACAGGGTGTTTCGCATAAGAGGGAACAAAAGGCAGAGCGTGTAGGTTAAGTCGTGACAAGAAAAAAATCGTATTGGTTGCGGGAAGGGGGGGGTAAATTTCCCTTCATATGATTTTTTTCTTGTCTACTCTACCCACATGTCCTAGTCTATTGTCTTCTCTTACGCGAAACACCCTGCATAAGTCGAAGTGCTTCTATTGTAATTTGTTTTTTTATTACACAATTCGTTAATGCGGATATTACTCTACGAACATTGTTCGGCAAAACTGTGTAATTGTTATTGCGTTCTGTACAAAGTTGTCAAACTTACGCTCTCAGCTTTCAGAACTGAGTTCCTCCATAGAGGAAGAATTTCTACAAGGGAAAACAAAATGATTGCTGTCGACGAGGACAAACTTCTCTGAACATTTTCAAACGTCAACATATATTTGTAAAGAATGCTATTTGGTTGTTCTATGCGTAATCACAATACCCAACAAAATATTGCGAGAGAGCAGAAATGGTTGATGAAGTTCAAACAATGTTCGTAGTGTAACATCCGCATTAGCAATTCTTCATTATTTTTGGCCCTGTTTCGTCTTCCTATTCTGTGGTATACGTTTATTTTCATTTCACGTAGTTGCTGCTCCGAACTCTTTGCTTTCAATCTGATGCCTTAAACACAATCAAAGACGCAAGACGCAAGATTCATTTTTAACTGTCAAAATTACACGGGCGCTTATGGAGATCGAGAAAAAAGTTTGCTTTCCATTTTGCTTCCCTGCTTAGCTGCGAAATTACGCATCTCGCATTCGAGCGAATTCTAATTTTGACGGATGCAAAAGCGTTCTTGTTCTTCTTATTTGTTTGTGTTTGTTTACATTTCATTGTTTTTTCTATTTCAGTTGCTGTAAAATTATCTGAGTGTTTTTCTCTTGCTTTTTTTATTATTATTCTGTATAATATATTATTTCAATGTATTTTAAATATATTTTAATATACATAAAAATAAAAAAACTTCGAATAAACTTCGAGAATTTTGGTTAGAATGAATCTATTGTTCTCTACAGTCAAATATTTGACATTTCATACTTCTGCTTCCCGAAAATGATTTGGTTTAAATCCGAGCCATTTCTTGCTTCGCTGCTTTGATTCTTGCGTCTTGCTTCTTTGATTGTGTTTAAGGAAGAGATAATGAGATAGGACACTTCGAATTCGCCGCTTCAAAAATCGGTTCGACGTCTATTTTTTATGAGCTGTTGAATTCATGTACACTATACGTGAGAGATATCATATTGTTGTTTTTGTTTTCTGTCTTTCAGTATGTTGAAAAAATCAGCTGTTTCATGTTTCACCACGGATTCATTTAGTTATGAAATCAGCTTGGCTAAACGCAATATCTTTTGGAACGGTTTCACTACTGGTATGTCGATACCATCGGTGGGTACACACTGTGGTTTCTCATATGGTTTCAAAAGTTGTAAACATGTGATGCCAAAGTGTGTGTGAAATTTACTGAATATCCAAATGTTGGCCAGAGTGAGAGAAAATATGAACACGAGTTCGGCAAACTATGTTGCTCTTCTTTCCTTTGACAACTGCTTTCTTGTGTGCGTACAAAGAAACTGAGAAACATGCCTTGAACACAATCAGAGACGCAAGACGCAGATCCAAGTTAGGGACGCAAGAAATGGATCGGATTTAAACAGATTTCGGATTTAAATACCAGAGAAGCATTTTCGGGAAGCAGAAGTATGAAATGTCAAAAATTTGACAGTAGAGAACAATAGATTCATTCTACGTCAAAATTCTCGAAGTTTATTTATTTTTATCTATATTAAAATATATTTAAAATACATTTAAATAATATGTTATACAGAATAATAATAAAAAAAGCAACAGACAAACACTCAGATAATTTTACAGCAGCTGAAATAGAATAAAGAATGAAATGTAAACAAACACAAACAAATAAGAAGAACAAGAACGCTTTTGCTTCCGTCAAAATTAGAATTGTGTCGGTTGCGGGACGCAAATTTCGGCAGCAAATTAGGGAAGCAAAATGGAAAGCAAACTTTTTTCTCGATCTCCATAAGCGCCCGTGTAATTTTGACAGTTAAAAAATGAATCTGCGTCTTGCGTCCCTGATTGTGTTTAAGGCAGCTGGGTCCATTTTCGTTTCAAAAATTCTCTACACTCGATACTAGAGTATAGACTTTTGTCTTTCTTCCTATCTCTCAAACTAACTGAATGCAATCGTTTCACAAGATACTGCGTATAGCCAAGGCCATTGGCTTTTAAAATATAAATTTCACCATATATAAACAAAGGTGGCGAAGTTTCCCAAACCTAAAATGGTAGGTGCCAACGGATGCTTGACCCCCCAAGTGCATCAAAGACGTATAACAATACTTCATTTGCAAAAATGTTAGAGAATTAATGAAAAAATATAAATGCGACCATTCTGGATTTATTAATCGTAATTTTTTTTGGCAATAGGCGAACAACTTCGTATTTGCAACAAAACATCAGCACAGCGACTACTTTATACCAGAGTAAAAATGAGAAATAAACAACCAATACTTGGTAAAATATGGAAGCATATATTAATTACCATTATACGGAACGGGGAGTTATGTTTTATATATATTTTACACATATAAAAAGGATAATATTTTTATTTATTTGTTTTGACGTTTCATAAACGAACCCCTGAAAAACAGATATTGCATGCGTTCATGCGATCAATTTATTTTCGGCGAAGTACAAGTTTTTTGCAGCGAAGTACAAGTTTTTTGCACAAAATCACAATTTTTTATCGTAGTGTTAGTGAAAATGCCATTGTGTTTTGCGACGAAAACGAAGTGTCCTATCTCATTATCTCTGGTTTAAGGCATGAGCGCCTCAACATCAGTTCAATTAATGTCAGTCGTGAAAAACATTTTAACGCGTACGGACAAGTAGACTTTTCCCTCATAATTCATGCTCTCGGTCCGATCTGATTTTGTTCTACGAGTACGATAGTGATAAACAAAACGTGGAGGAATAATTTTAAAGAAGTAGGAAATGAAAAGTTTATTTTGTGTTTTCAATTAAACATTTTCATTGCAATTTCGCGTTAAATCGATATTTTCAATCATTGGAATTAGTTGGCTGCCGCACGCCTGCTCACCCATCCTTACAAGTAATTTATACGCTGGCTACATTTGCTGATGACACAAGCATGACTATGGTGGAAGGTATGACGTCTATTGATTTGAGCTCTGTTGACTCTACACAGGAGATCATCACAGACATTGCTAAAACAGTGCAAGAGGAGCCAATTAAAACATCTGAAGAAAGGTCAGTTTTCTGACAAAGTTATAAATGGTGAAGGCGGATTGTGTTAAGTACAATTTAGTTCATAGACAAAAGCAATGTAAGAACCGTAACAATATCTTGTATTTGCCACCAATATCGCGCATAAAAAAATTGCGCAACTACTGAATTAGTTACTATTTATCACGCAAAACAAACACATATTCCACATAGCCACATTCAAAATCGTAACTCTTTTAAAAATAGAAATAGGGAAATAAAATTGTAAATATATTTTTATATCATCTCATAATATAAAACTTGTATGTATTGTTATAAATTTATTCTATACAATATATTCTAAGGTCTTACTTGAGTGGAAAGAATAATAGATTTGTGTACCGTACATTTACAATCTTTAAGTAAGAGTAAATTGAGATAGAAAATTGTTTGCATCATATTAGGCCTAGTATAGTGCTAAACTTAAACTCAAATATGTATAAATCATTTTTAATATGAAATTTTATACAGTTTGATAATGATATAAATCTAATTTAAAATGAGAGGACAAAATACGAGAAAAAATATATGAGAGTGAGTATATTTATGGTACATATATCCCTTTCGCTCCTGAGACATTAAGAAACAAATTTTGTCTCCGAATATAATTTTTTCTTGCTTTCTTATGCTTCAGATGAATTGTTACGTAATAGTTTATTTGGAAAATTAGTAAACATCCTTGTGCAAGGACGCTCACATTTGTGAGCTTTAGGAGTATGCCATGTACAAGTTGTATACAACAAAGATTAAAAAATAGAAATAAAAACCTAAGTTTACATTTCATTGATATGTACTGAGAAATCGCTTTTCAGATTTACCGGTCTCATCCAAAACATGAATTGGAAATGGAGCATTTCCCTGAAAAGGGTTTTTACCCAGTGAAACAGTCTCTTGCTTGAACTTAGACCTGAAGTCAAATATAAATTTTCTCTATCAGTAAGCTGATGATGTTGACTAAGTGGTATCTCATCTTCGGAATCGAAACTATCTGAATCAGAGATTTCTTCTGCTGGTACATCAAAAGTTTCATCATTATCTTCATCGTCTAATCTTCAAGATCGTCACCACCTGCCGACCCCGATAGCTCTGCCGCCCCTGATAGCTCTGCTGCCCGGGGCAATGCCGCCTTCCCCCCACGCTACGCCACTGCGTATGGAACAACCAAATAGCATTTATTACAAATAAATACAACAAGTTGACGTTTCATACTGTTCAGAGAAGTTTGTCCTCATCGACAGCAATCATTTTGTATTCCCTCGTAGAAGCTCTTCCCCTATGGATGAACTCAACTCTGAAAGCTGAGAGCGTAAGTTTGACAACTTTGTACAGAACGCAATAACAATTATTCAGTTTTGCCGAATAATGTTCGTAGTGTAATACCCGCATAAGTAATAACATGTGTGTAGATTTTTGGCAGTACGTGAGGTTCTCGATTTTTTGACGAGTGCTAGCGGAGCTTGCATTTTTCTGGAATAATCATTCAGGTTTCATCTCTGCAATAATAATCTCCACACATATTGTGAAACTCTTGTTGTTTACATTTCAAAATTGAGAAAAATAATGAAAACTTGCACTATATTCTGCAGTATTACTACGACAAAGAGAAAAACGCTGCGCAGGCTTGTGAAATAATTTGCTTTATCAAAAAATCTGCTGCGCGGAAATGGTTTGCTCGCTTTCCTTCTAGTAGTTTTAATGTGAAAGATGAGTCACGCTCTGGTTGTCCAATCACTGAAAAAGCTAATGAAATTCTTGAAAAAGTTCAGCAAGATGAGCAAATTGGCAGTGTCGATATTGGTATGGAGCTAGGCATTGACCACAAAACTGCTTTAAACCATCTACACAAGGCTGGCTACCAAAAGAAGCTCGATATATGGGTTCCTCACGAGTTGAGCGAGAAAAACATGATAGACAGAACTAATATCTGCGGTGCTAAAACGCAATGAAATCGAGCCTTTTTTGAAACGTGTCATCGGTGATGAGAAATGGGTCACGTATGATAATCGGAAGCGTCAAAAATCGTGATCATGGAATGGAGAGCGGTCACAAAAGTTCGCAAAGCCTGTATAGACGCTGAAAAAGATAATGCTGTGCGTATGGTTGTACTGGGAGGGAATCGTCCACCACGAGCTACTTCCAGTTGGTCGAATAATTGATTCCCGACTCTATTATGAACACGCTCTATTATGACAACGCTCGACCACACACTTCTTTGATGAATCCATTCATCATTCATCCAGAAACCACAGAAGTTCTTCACCCATCATGGCTCTAACCGAAAAATGGCGAACTAGTGTAGATAATAATGGAGCATATTTGGTTTATATAAATTAATTTTCAGATTATAAGAAAACCAGTTGAATTTTACTATAATAAAAAAAACAGACCAGACGCAATAAATATAAATATAAAATAAAGACTGAAACCTTTACGATGCAAACATTAAATACAATTTTACAAAATTTATAGAAAAGAAAACCTGTTATGTTAATAAGATTGAAGAACAAAGGTTTCTAACTCCGCTCTTTGCTTTTTGCTCGCTGGTTTTTATTCATCTAATTTTAAAGCTCTATATGGTCGTACATAAATTAAAATTTGAGTCGGCATTTGTTTACCCTACACCTGAAGGTGAAATAGTACATTTAGTTTGTTCTTCAATTTGTAAAGCACATAAAGATGCGTGTTAGGTATAGAAAATTATATATTCTTGATCCAGGTTTCGTCACTTGTTACGATACTGTATACGATGGTGAAAGCACCACCACTGAATTATTTAAGCATGTTTTTGCACCAAATTACACGAGCCAATTAACACAAACTTCAGTTAAATTGTGCGTGTGTAAACTGTGTGAGTTTCAACGATTGCAAAGTTTCTTCACGACTATATATTTATTTGTTTGTTAAAAGTAATAATACACTACAATAATGTAATAAATCCTTTATAGTAACACTAGTTGCCGACGTTGCTCAGCCGTCTTCTATTTACTGCTCTTGAAGGATATCAAATTATTCTTTAATTTTTTTCTTGATTGTTTTTATTTTATTTTGCAATCGTATCGCTGCTAAGATCAATTATATCACATATGATTTTCCCGTGCCTCCAGGCCCGTCAAAAAAATACATTCCACCACTTTCGGCGTTAACAACTTGCATGATTGAATAGTAGACATGTTTTTGTTGCTCATTTAATTTTTGTAGTATTTAATTGTACAAATTTGCTCAATTAAGTGCTATCAAATTGTTGTTCACGTCCATCAATTGTTCTCCACTTTTGAAATGATGTAGCCCGCGAACGTTAATCAACAACACGCGAAATTAAACAAAAGTAAACTGTGTAAATTCGTTCCAAAATGCTGTAGATTTCACGTAGAAAGCGTTCCTCTGCGTACTCGTCTATTCAAAATATGTTGAGAATGAATTTCATCCGATATATGTATGTATATGGAAAAGCGCGGTTGCGGCATCTTATTCTTGATCGATTTACGTTGTTACGCTCTTCTAGTTCTTCATTTGTATGGCCAGAACGTGATCTTGAATTGCGTTGTAGAGTGGACTGGTTTCGCTGCGTGCGCTGGCCATCGGTTACTACTCTTCTCAAAGCAGCTATCCGTTTAACTGCATGCATTTGTTGATCAATGTTTATTCGTTATGGCGTTATTGGGTTCTAAAATCTAACTTTTTGTCGATTAAAATCAGTTTGCACTTAATTTATGTATAGAACACAAAGCAGCTTTAGCTTCAGCATCAAAAACAAACTCAAGCAAAATCTTATGGAAACAACAAAAAAGCCTAGGCGGCCTCAAAATAGACTTTCGTATGGCTTCAAAAGTTTCCCTCAAAAATGTTGTCTACGTTTTATCATAAAGATATGTTTCATTCGAAAAATTGCAACAAAAACCATATGATTTTAACAGCAATACAAATTTGTTTACTTCAAACATTTTTATTATATTTCAGCAGGCAAAATATGATCTTTGAAGAAAAATTAATAAAAGAAATTCGTGGAATTGGTAAAATTCGTTAAGTATTTCGTAAGTCCATCGAGCTCATACACACAAACTATTTCATTTTTATATATTATATAAGATTGACAATTTTAAGTAATAAGATATTATTATTACAAAATTAAATAAATAAATTGAAATAAAATAAAAAGGAGTGTATAGTAGAAGAGATAACTGAATAGAAGTAGAAGAATAGCCGTGCAGAAATTAAGGATCCGCAACGAGAAATTATAAGTACCCGGCTTCTTGTGGATCTACAAAATTGTAACTTATCAAATAAATACGCGGAGTCCTATTGGCCAATAATCTGAAGCATTGCGATAAAGCATTGCGATACCCGGATAAGTGGTCAAACTTACGCAACTCGTAAACATATCTGGTAATATAATTAAGAGCAACACTTAATTTTAACTGCGAAGAGGATTCTATCACAGCATACACAATGATTGAAGTTTTCATAAGATTGCGTAATATACTGTATATTTTCCTAACTACACTTTTTATGTGATCAACGCATGAGAGGGAAGAGTTTATACAAAAACCCAATTCACAATTTTAGTCACTACCCTCAGGTCATTGACATCCTATTCTATTTTTTGTACTACCGGTCTATTTTTATAAACAAACGATTTGGACATTCAACCATTCAACTGGAGCTCATTTAAAAATGCCTAATGGTTGATGGCGGCTCAATCTTCATTTGCATTAGCAAGGAGTTTTTTGGATTCACTAGTGCCTCCAGATATGTAAATCTGAATATTGTCTTAATATGCATACATAGTAGAATGTTTACAGACCCCAAAAATATCATTTAAATACATGGAGAATAGTAACGGATAAAGTATAGATTCCTGAGGTACACCAGTCTTTAGAACCTTATAACTAGAGAACCTATTACACACATTTAGCCGTTGTAATCTGCCATTCAGAGTGTTCCAATATGTCCACAGCTTCATCCTGAAAACCAAATACATAAATGCTTTCATTTGGAGTAAAGACATTTATGGACTACTCTATCAAATGCCTTAGAAAAATCTAAAAAACAAAACGAGGTCAAAAGGCCACTATCATAAGAAGTTCTAATATCACCTAATACTTCGACCAGTAGTATATCTATGCCCAGACCGAAATCCAGATTGGAGTGGAGACAAATACTTCGCCACTACTTAGGTTTGATATTTGCTGAACCATCAGTTTCTCACAGACTTTGCTAGCGGCGATAAAATACTTATAGGCCTAAAGTCACTAGCCACTACGGAATTGGACTTCTTAGGTACAGGTATCACAACAGCAGTTTTCTACAGGCTAGGAAATGTTAAAAAAAGAAAGCATTGGTTTATAATATGGGTCAGTGGCGTAGTAATATGCGGCAATAAAATTTTTATAAATCTAATAGAAAGACCATCTCCGCCAACGGTATTAGACGTGATATCTCTGTCACTATTACCAACATGAAGCTGTGAGCGGAAAAAATCTGAAAGTACGCTGATCACACAACGCAGAAATTGAAGTATAGTCAGGATTTGTTGGAGTAAAACCAAAAAAAGAGGACTTAATTCTCAGGGTTTAAACGGTATTCTATGTTACATTTACTGCGAATTCCAAGTTTTCGTATATTGACCCACAAAGTTTTCATATCAAGAGAAGTGTTAAACTTTGAGGACTAATGTGCTTTAGATGACCTGCTTTATTTCGAGCCCTTTTAAAATTGTGCCACTTTACAGATGTAGGGCTTCTACGCCACTTAGCATGCAACCGGTTTTCAATTTTAATGGCATCAAGGACAACAGCATTAATCCGAGGTCAAGTTGCACTTGCACTCTTAACAGTTTTTACAGGGACGGACAATTTAAAGAGATGCCTAATACGAGCAGAAAGGGAATTTATTTGATCATCAACAGTATTTTGTACCATGCAGTCATGAAACGAATGAGCCGCAATTTCTCGCTATAACGAAGGAAAGTCAATAGCATTGTAGTCGCTGAAAGAATGAAAATTAGGTGTATCTTGAGAAAGTAAGGTCCAAAGTGCAGAAAATTGGACCATGATCTGAAAGGAAATACAGTTGGTCAAATAGCAGTACTTTAGTTAATTCAGAAACTATAAAATAATCAAAACGCTTGCCAAATTAGACTTGTGGACGTATCAGCAATAAAAACATTTATAAATTCAACATCTGATAAAACTTTCGCATTCAGATACTTCCTGCAATAAATAGCAACCTCCCCATCACTTTTCCCAACCCTATCATTCCTAAACACTTTGAAGTTGTCAACTTTAATAGTGTCATCCATGAGTTTACCATAAAATCAAGTCTCTGACACACAAATAACATCCACATTAAACACGTAATTTACATAGGACGTGATAATGATATCAACAAGTCTCAAGGAGCACATAAAATAGGGAGACAGAATACAAGGACGCATTTGATTAGCAAGACTTTATAGATCGATTGGTTTTAGATGCTTTAAATCCTCTTAAACAACTAATATAGTCCTATAGTCAATAGGAGCCGATCTAAAACTAAAACAGAGCTGATTATATATGTATATATTAATTTTCATCGTCATGATTTGGCATAGCAAATAGCATAGCATTTGTCCCGATATGTGAACGTTTGAGGTTTTCAATCCTTTTACACAAGTCCCCTACAGATATTGCACTCATCATCGAAAGTGAAGCAAAGTTTGGATACTTTACTATCCAAAATAACTGTCGCCTCTCAGCATATTTATCTTTTCATTAAGAGAAACACTCGATTCTTTTAACTCTGCTAATTGACTCATAGTATTGTTTAATTCAGAATTCAGACGAGTAAATTTATCAGTCTCAAGGCCCAACCACGCAATGCATATGCATTGTACTGACGATAATGAGAAATCTACGAATACACAAACGTCAAATCTGTTCTCAACAAAATATAATTAAAATTTACCATTAATGAAATATATAAGAGCATGAGGATGTATGGTATATAAGCAGCGGATAAGCATTGTTTTTGGTTTTAGATCAGTGTTGGTCAAAACTTATACAATCATATTTTGTGCATGTGTGAAGCGTTGAGAGAGGTTGTTTTGCGGAAAAATTCTCTCTGTGCGGTACACTGAGAGTTTGGGGGTTGTTAAACTTTAAATCATGCAAATTATCTTGCAATGAAATTGAGTTTACTATTTCTCAATAATATCCTCAATATCAAAATCCTTTCAAACTTGATTTATTTAATTTTCAATGAAAAAATAGTGATTCTCCCATTCCGTATTAAACATTTTGCTCAGTTCAATCATAAAATAGTATGGCGCGATCTTGCTTGCTTGAAGTCTGCACGTCAATTGACTCACTTGATACGAACGATCGCTAGTATCGGTGTGAAAACTCGAAGACTTTTGTCGTGTACATGTGAATAGAGAGAACAAATTAGCACGTGTGCCTTTGGCGTGGCCAACACTGTTTTAGATCAGTGATGTCCAAACGCACACTATTACATTTTGAGTGTGTATTAGAAATTGTTTTCACTTAGAACTGGAAAAATATATGCGCTGAAACACGAAAGCATGAATTTGTTTGGATTTTTGTTTGTTTGCACGTTACATATTTGGATTATTCCAGCACATTGTGATTGAAGCATAAGATCGGAAATGAACTTTTAATGAGTAATGTATATGTAATATTTTATAATATAAAGTAGATAATGGAATAATATTTTATAATATAAAGTAGATAATGGAATAATATTTATATAATAATGAAGTAAATTGAATAATGCAATAATATTTTTTAATATGAAGGAGAAATTCACATAAACTTTGTCATAAAGACAAACAAGGATAATTTTTTGGGTGTAGCAAAATCAAAGAAGCGCAGTTACAGTACTATCTCGTCGAAGGCTCGGAAGCAGAGATAATGAGATAGGACACTTCGAATTCGCCGCTTCAAAAATCGGTTTGACGTCTATTTTTTATGAGCTATTGAATTCATGTACACCAGAGATAATGAGATAGGACACTTCGAATTCGCCGCTTCAAAAATCGGTTTAACGTCTATTTTTTATGAGCTGTTGAATTCATGTACACTATACGTGAGAACTACCATATTGTTGTTCTTGTTTTCTGTCTTTCAGTATGTTGAAAAAATCAGCTGTTTCATGCTTCACCACGGACTCATTTAGTTATGAAATCAGCATAGCTAGACGTCGTATCTATTGAAATGGTTTCACTACTGGCATTTCGATACCATCGGTGGCTACACATTGTGGTTTCTCATTTGGTTTCAAAAGTCGTAAATATGTGATGTCAAAGTGTTTGTGAAATTTACTGAATATCCAAATGTTGGCCAGAGTGAGAGAAAATATGAACACGCTTTCGGCAAACTACGTTGCCTTTCTTTCGTTTGACAACTGCTGTGCGTGCAAAGAAACTGAGAACCAGGGTCTATTTTCGTTTCAAAAATTCTTAACACTCGATACCAGAGTGTAGACTTTTCTCTTTCTTCCTCATCTCTCTCACACGAACTGAGAGAAACCGTTTCAAAAGATACTGCGTATAGACAAGGCCATTGGTTTTTAAAATATAAATTTCACCATATATAAACAAAGGTGGTGAAGTTTTCCAAACCTAAAATGGTAGGTGCCAACGGATGTTTGACCCCCCAAGTGCATCTAACGATGTATAACAATACTTAATTTGCACAAATATTAGAAAACAAATGAAAAAATATAAATGTGACCATTCTGGAGTTATTAATCTTAATTTTTTTTGTGAAAATTCGAGCAACTATGCATTGACAGCCAAAAATTAGCACAACGCCTTTTTTACCAAACGTCACTTTATACCAATTAAATATGTGAAATAAATAACAAATACTATTTAAAATCTGAAAGTATAGATTTATTATAATTATAAGGAACTGGTAGATATATCATGTATATAATGTGAGCATAAACAAAAGTTTAATTTCTTAAATATATTTTTGACGTTTCGAAAAGACACCCATTAAAATCAATATTGCATGCGTGCATGCGATACTGCGGCGAAGTACACTTCGTGCGGCGAAGTACACATGAGAGGACAAAGCACACGATTTTGTGTGGCGAAGTACACATGAGAGGACAGCGCACACGTTTTTTTATCATAGGTTTAGTGAAATTTCAGCAAAATGCATGTGTGTTGAAACAGCGAATTCGAAGTGTCCTATCTCATTATCCCTGATGTACACTATACGTGAGAACTACCATATTGTTGTTCTTGTTTTCTGTCTTTCAGTATGTTGAAAAAATCAGCTGTTTCGTTCTTCACCACGGACTCATTTAGTTATGAAATCAGCTTAGCTAGACGTCGTATCTTTTGAAATGATTTCACTACTGGTATTTCGATACCATCGGTGGCTACACACTGTGGTTTCTCATTTGGTTTCAAATGTCGTAAATACTTGATGGCAATGTGTGTGTGAAATTTACTGAATATCCAAATGTCGGCCAGAGTGTTAGAAAATATGAATACGCGTTTGGCAAACTACGTTGCTCTTCTTTCGTTTGACAACTGCTTACTTGTATGCGTGCAGAAAAACTGAGAAGCAGCGTCTATTTTCGTTTTAAAAATTCTTTACACTCCATACCAGATTGTAGACTTTTATCTTTCTTCCTCATCTCTCTCTCCATAAACTGAAACCATATCAAAAGATACTGTGTATAGCCAAGGCCATTGACTTTTAAAATATAAATTTCACCATATATAAATAAAGCTGGTGAAGTTTCCCAAACCTAAAATGGTCGGTGCGAACGGATGTTTGACCCCCCAAATGCATCAACGATGTATAACAATATTTAATTTGCTACAATATTAGAAAACGAATCTAAAAATATAAATGCGACCATTCTGGAGTTATTAATCTTAATTTTTTTTGTAAAAATTTGAACAACTATGCACTGACAGCCAAAAATTAGCACAACGTCTACTTTATACCAATAAATCAACAAATACTATGTAAAATCTGAAAGTATAGATTTATTATAATTATAAGGAACTGGTAGATATATGTATTGTTTTATTGTATTGAATTTAATGCAAATTAATTACTTAATTTGCACGTTTCCAAACGTTGTGAAATGTGAATATATTTATTACATTATATGCGTGATGTAAATACATGGTAGATATATCATATATATAATGTGAGCATAAACGAAAGGTTAATCTTTAAATATATTTTTAACGTTTCGACAAATACACCCATTAAAATCAATATTGCTTGCGTTCATGCGATACTGCGGCGAAGTACACTTCGTGCGACGAAGTACACATGAGAGGACAAAGCACACGATTTTGTGTGGCGAAGTACACATGAGAGGACAGCACACACGTTTTTTTGTCATAGGTTTAGTGAAATTTCAGCAAAATGCATGTGTGTTGAAACAGCGAATTCGAAGTGTCCTATCTCATTATCTCTGCTCGGAAGCTACTGAAGAGATTTCGTCAAACTTGGGCCCCGCTATTTTAGATTAACAGCCTTATAATGTAAATAGTTTGAAAACGAAAACGAAAACACAAATGAAAACGAAAACAGCCAAACTAGTATAATAGAAGCTTTTCGTTCGTATTGCAGACTTTCGTTGTATTGCAGAGAGAAAATGTTGCCACATGTACAATATTTGAAGCATTTTTATAAGTAATTTCTAGAAACGCAGAGATTTCGGGTAGAATTCAGTGCAAAAGCGTGTCGGCAACACTATACACATACAAATTCGACAACTTGCAAAACACAAACAATTTTACACTAGACGATAGCCTTCTTGCTTTCGCGTGGTTTCTCGACTTTTTTCCTGGAAACTTCCAATCCATTATACCACACGAAACTGATAAAATCTGCAAAGCATGTAAAAATGCCAACAACAAGCATTTTTTGCGTTTAGTGGATTTTACTCGAGTTTTGTTATCCTCAGTTGTCAAACAAGCGAAAAATGACGAAAAGCACAAAACAAAATTCATGAAAAGCATACATGTGTTTCGTTTGCGTTTACGTCTTGAAACTATGTATTTACATTATAAGGCTGTAAGTTTAGTTTTTGGATTCTTAACTGAATTCCTTCACTTGCCGTTACAGATATGAGCTTCTTCTGCGACGTGCTCAAGTGGAAGACCTAACTGAAATATCTGGTATCGGATGTCTTTATCAATGTGGAGTCGATCGCCTAGGAAGACCTGTGATTGTTTTCTGTGGCAAATGGTTCCCAGTTCACAACATTAATTTAGAAAAGGTGAGTTGTGGACCCTCT
The DNA here is from genome assembly GCA_943737955.2 of Myopa tessellatipennis. NCBI lineage: Eukaryota > Metazoa > Arthropoda > Insecta > Diptera > Conopidae > Myopa > Myopa tessellatipennis. The sequence continues at coordinate 17,320,769 of OX031315.1, forward strand.
GCAGTCATTTTTAGAGGAGTTTCATTCATTGTTCTCGGTTGTAGGCACTTTTATACTTAATAAAACTATTGGATCCCATCGTTAAAGGAGACTATGTAATTGCGTACTTTCATACACTGACGTCTACGTTAAACCAGCCACCATACAACTGGCTGCGCGATGTGTACAACGTCCTGCCATATAAGTGAGTAATTAATAATGTCACTAATAGCTACCTTTATTAAGCTAATTCCGGTTCCCTATAGGTACAAGAAGAATCTAAAAGCCTTTTATATAGTGCATCCAACCATGTGGACCAAGGTAGAGTGCGGCTTTGTGCTTTAATGATTAATTGATTTATTTTTTGCTTATTTCATAGATGGTTACCTGGTGGTTCACTCACTTTATCACACCCGCAATTAAGGCCAAAGTACACTCCTTGGACGGTGTGGAACATTTATATTCAGTTATATCTAAGGACCAACTGGAAATCCCGGCCTACATCACTGAATACGATATGGCAGTAAGTCGAATTTTTCCACTTCAATTATTTGCACTTATTGGATTTTTTTTTTGGTCTTTCAGACAAATGGTCTGCACTACTTTACGCCAGTGCCAACGAATTCATAAAGAATCTGCATTTTTAAATTTCGTTTTTATATCATATAAAAGTATGTTATGTTAGTTAGTTATGTAGTTATGTTTTATTATAGATTATTGTTAATAACTACATAGAACCAGATAAAATATATTAAAAATTTGTCCTGAAGTGGTCGTGAAATTTCATGAAAGGACCAAATCCCAATCACATTTGTTATTACATCAGCTTCTAGTTATAATAATTTCTAATTCTGTACCTAAATTTTAAGGAGTCGTTCGAAAAACAATATTTTATTAAATTATAAACTCTTTTAATAACAATTATTATAGTTACAACTGTATGAATTCAATCCTCAAAGACAGTACAAAAATTCGGGCCGAAGGTGTAAACACTTAGTGTTAAGTGTTACTAACACAAATAAAAAAATCTAGTATTATTTCTTATGTATCGTACACCCAGAAACTATATACGAGTAAAACTAGTAGCTTTGGCCCGATGTGCAAACTTTTTACCGATCACGAAATTTTCTAATAAAACAATTTTTCTTGAGAAAATGCTCCAAACCGTAAATATCTGTTTTGTAGTTTCCGAGAAAATTGAAAATTACGAAGCATAGATTCCTTTCAAATAGCAATTACTTAGGTAGTTGTGTTTTATTACTATTTAAAATATCCAAGAAGACTACTCTAAGGAAGAAGTTTTGTTCGTAATTTTAAATTTTCTCAGAAACTACCGAAACTTCCGTTTTGAAGCATTTTGTCTAGAACTGATTACAGAATATTGGCCGGAGGCCGTATGGGATTTCCACACGGTCATTCTCCGCAGTATTCCTGCACATAATATCATCAAGGAGAATGAGAATGCTTTTGCATCCTAATTCAGACGTTCCTTAGGTCAGTTACCACTATATCTACTTTATATTAAGAACATTGTGATATTAGTCGTTGAACAGTGAGTGCACCTCAAAATTATTATGAAATGTGTTCCTCAGTAGGGTCAAAATACGTTTCCTTAGGCAACTAGAATTCACTTAAGAATTATTGTGGATTGCCTCATTATCGAACTGCAAAACAAAAAGAGCAAAGATGTTATAAATGACTGCAGAAATAGTAACAATAAGGACGAAGTTATGCCGATACATATCCCGATCCTGACGCTTCCGGTTGTTGGGAGGTAAGTTCTTTTGGAATATATTACAGGTTGCACCAAGTGTGTGCAAGTGTATGCTTACATTTTATTGTTTTAGGTTACTTATCATTAGGTTACTTATCATTTAGGTTACTTATCATTTATCAAAATTGTCAACGTCTATTATACACTAAAGAGATGTAATAACCATAAATATTGTGTTAATTGCGACCTTCTTCCTTATGTTTCTATTAAATATACGCGTTACCTTTTATGCTGCTCTGATCACCCGTCTTCCGACATAAAGTGTTCTACTATATTACAAACTAAGGAAACTTTAAATTGAAATCTTCGATATACATATATATTTATATTCCTTTATATTCCTCCTAATCAACATTACCTTCCGATTTACAGAGTATTGTAAACAGTTCTTAAATAAACGCCCGTTATTCTGGATAGTATGGGAACCATATTTTTAATAATTCGATGAATAATCATACTGAAGATTTTGCTAATTTCCTCGGACCTTGTCTGCCTTAATGACGACTCCCTTACAAACATATCAACGCGATAATCTTTTACACTCTTGTTCTCGAAAAGCTCTTGATCTTAACAGCAGTGACTATTTTCTGATTATTATCAGTGCTCACTCAGCCATAGTCCCAAATTAAATTCAAGATAATTTCTTCAAAGTATGCATTGACCATAGTACTCCTTACCAATTTCTGATAAATTTCTATTTAGAGGCGTGAATACTTGCAGGCATTAGTAGAAAGATTAATCCTGAACGACTTTACTTAATCCTATTATTAACTTAATTAATCTTAGAAAACTATGTTGCTTATTTCTTGTATTATTTATTTAATTTAATTTATACTTTTTGAGTTTTTACATTTATTATTATTAATATGTACTACTGTTTATATGTTTAGTTCTTAGTTTTTTATCGGCGTGCCTGCTTGTCGATAGCCTCCTAGCGATGCTAGGAACTACTGGGCATACTGTGTAAGCATACCTGTGCTTTAATTTGTTAATGCATACATCTATGTATTGGGATAATAATCGTGGCGTTTTTTAGTAAAATTCAACTGGTTTTCTTGTATTCATTGTATTATCTACAATGTTTCGGCATTTTTTGGGTAGAGCATTGATGCCATTGGTGAAGAATTTCTATGGTTTCTGGTTGAAAAATTGAATCAAGTGGTTTTCACAGACTTCTTTTGAAAGCAGCTTAATTCCATTCAGAGAGTTCTGCAGAGATCGGAACAAGTAGTAGTCTAAGGGTCGTATGTCTGGACTATATGGTGGATGTATCAAAACTTAAGAATTTCATCAGCTTTTCCAATGATTGGACGACCAGAATGTGACTCATCTTTCACATTATGTGAAATTTTTTCACAATCCTGCGCAGCGTTTTTTCCTTTGTTGTAATAATACTGCACAATATAGTGCAATTTTTTATTATTATTTTTCTCCATTTTCAAACATGAACAACTTTCCAACCACTGCACCAATTACGTTGTTTACACACTGACAGTGACGGTCAAAGGGTTACCTTTCCAATAAGCGTTCAGTCGTGTTGCTATTTTGCTTTAATTCTTAACGAAAATTTTAATTCTTTACTTTAATTAAGTGCGTTGATGCACTTGGGGGTCAAACTTCCATTGGCACCTACCATTTTACCTTCAGTAAATTCACCAACATTGTTTACTAATGGTGAAAATAAATTAGAATTTGAACGGATTGGGCGCTAGATTATAGTAAGAGTGATCTGCTGATATGTGGAAAGAAATAATAATCAAAAAGAAGATAAACATTGATGCCTTCTTCTGCACCAGATATTTATTCACATAAACTAAAGTAAAGCTTGTAATTAAGAAGAATCTCATATAGTATCATTTATAAATTATAATATATTTCATTATGTATGCATGCACTAACAATTTTTAATATAGTTCACATTTCACTAACTTCAATGAATATTTATATCTGTAATTTGTCCATATTCGTAATGATCCATATTCGATTGACTATCGCACATAAAAATGCAGAATCTACAAAGATGCTTCGTGCCAGCGATGCAATTAAGCTCGTTTACATGTCAATTATTATGTCGAATTTCTCTTGAGTCAGTGCAGTTTCCTCCAGTCGTCCTTTTACCAATGACGCATTCTCATGTGGTTGTTTCTTAATCGGAAGAAAACAATATAATATATTAATAACACATATATAATGTGCTTTATGTCTTTAAACGCATACCTTTTTTAAAGCAGCTTGTGAGACATCATCGAAAGGGAACGCTAAAACTATCTTTTCCAACTAAAGACTGAAATCTAACTCGCATATTCTTCATATCCTTCGCTTCTTGTTGGAAAAGTTGGCTTCTACCTTAAATATGAAGGAAACAAGTAGTCAGTTTTTAATCCAGATGTTTGCATTACTTTGTGTTTGAATTATCTACAGTAGTTTTACCATCTATTGTTTCTCCTGGCATGTCTTCATAATCTTCGTAAAATGAGTTTCTTATCTTATTAATGTTCTTATTAAAATTACACTCAGTCTTACCATACCATTAGGTTAGTGCATTTCTTCTGTTGCTTTAATCAGCTTAATTAGGCTTATTTAATCAGTTTACTTATATTGTAAACAATTTGAAACAATAAATTTAATAATAAAAGAAACCATGGTGAAACATGAAACAGCTGATTTCGTCAACATACTGTATGACAGAAAACACGGACAACAATATGGTTGCTCTCACGTATAGTGTACATGAATTCAACAGATCATAAAAAATAGACATCAAACCGATTTTTGAAGCGACGAATTCTGAAGTGTCTTATCTCTTAATCTCTGGTACTTCGATGATGGCTTGGCAGCATAGATAACCACTGACCACTACTCTAGATAAGTGGTATACTAGTATACCAGTATATAGACTGGTATACTAGTATAAGAATACCATAGTATTCGGTGACACACATCTGGCATTTCCATAAATATAATAACTTTACCACATGTGTGTCACAGGAATAAAATTTTATAAAATTGGATCTCAGTTGAAAAAAATATTCGGAACAGAAAAGGATTATAATTTTTGAAGTTGTACCAATTTAATTTAATTAAATAAAAGCATTCTTTCAAACAATAGCTTGATTTTTCCCCAGCCAAATAAAATTACATTTACTTATACAATAGCCAACGTGAAATAAAATTATTGTGCACAAATTCATTACTGAATAATCAAATTTATTTTTTCTGAGACAAGATTAAAACCATATAAGTGGGCGTGTCATCTAATAGAAATCCTGTTGAAAACGATAGGCAAGCTTAATATACTGCTTCATCACCAAGGTTACGGTATAATTAGGGAAACGAATTTCTCTACTAATTATTGCCTACTAAATACTCGGGATTAAGGTAGCAAATATAAAAAGTTTATGATAAAGCCATCGATAAATAAGTTTTAAATAACACGGAAGAAAATGGAAGGACGTAATTTATGATAAGAATTTGAAAATCCTGTATAAAATATTTATTATGTAGTGAATGTTAACCATTAACAAACATATGTATGTACATACACTCAACATTAAAAAAAAAATAAATATACATATTTGTTATTAAAATAAGCACGTTTGTGAAATAAGCACACACAAATACCTAGCGTGTGCTGAGCTTTACATTATACTTTGTCGACCTATGAATAACCATCCGTATTTGAGTCCATAGTAAAACGCAATTCTGTTTTATTCGCAAAGAACGCTGAGTTCGCGCCAACAGCTTGTTGGATTTTCATAGCTGCAGTTGCATCTACAGCTTGCTGCATAATATTCGGTGGCCTTGGTTTCTTTCTGTCTGTTTCCCATTCAGCCCGATGCAAACGTTGACGATGCTTGTACATATTTGCGTTGGAGAAAAACGTCATGGGACAATTGGGACAGGTGTAAAGAACTTCACCTGTGTGAGTGGAAGTGTGTTCCTAGAAAATAACGAATACAATTGAACAGCTCATTCTTTCACTTTTAATTTTACTCTGAGATCCTGCGGTCGTTTAAAGGCCTTTTCACACATCGTACACTTAAATTTACGCTCGCATTCATGATTATGATAGATATGCCGTTTGAGTGCGCGTGCGTTCGTTGATGTTTTATTGCAAATATGGCACTTGTGTTCACCACCAGCTTCTTCATGGATCGTTTTCATATGCTGCTTCAAACCAGATAGATGCCGCAACCAGGTGCCGCATATTTCGCACTGCATTGGTACAGGGACTGGCCGCGGAACATCAGAATGCTCGATTTCATGATGTTTCTTGAGATTTGACTGACTGCGCACTTTCTTCCCGCACTTATCGCAAATGATTGCACTTTCAGGATCATGCATATATTTCATATGATCCTTCAGTTTCCTTTCAGTAGGTAATCTGAAATATATATTCGTTTTTTTATATTCGTTTTTTTTTAAACTCAATTTTAATTATTCTTAATTACCCGTCCGTTTGTCCGACCGTTATTAAACCTAATTGTCCAGCAAAAAATAGTTCGATTCAAGAAAATGTACTTAACCAACAAATTTCTGCTGTTAAAAAGGGTCTAAACTTTGTTTGCGATATTGCATTGTAACGGTTCTTTTACCTCGTAAGCACCTTATGGGCATTAATTTGGTAACCACAATTATTTGGTCTGTCCTAACCTAGCTTCACTTTAATAATATCAATGGTATTTTAGATTTATAATTGGTTTGGATTGGATTGATTTTTCAATGGTTTATAGTAATGAGATTTTACTATTTATTAAAAAAGTTTGAAAATCGTGTAAACTATACATGGTATACAATATTTAGCAAATCGATATCAGATGCACAAATATTAAACTTATTAATGAGTTTAGGCTAGGGTGACCAATAGTCCGGAATTTTTCGGGACAGTCCCGGATTAAAGTCTCGTGTTCCATATTAATATATGTACCAGGAAAATGCCCCAAATTAAATACATACTTCATCATATCATGTGAATATTATAATAATCGATTATATTTAATTCGTGCGTCTTTGCGTACATGACTATATGAACGTATTCACTCATCTACGTGTCTGCTTATATTTACAGTCAATTTATATTTATTCCCATTTATATTTATCAATGTTTACGCTTTAAATAAATGTCATACTATTTAAACTGTATCTAAGATTCGCCCAGATAGCACTCTTACTGGTTTTAATAAATTTTAGTTTTCAAATGACACTTTAAACGATTTTTTTGTGTGCATATGAAGTCGATTTGGTTGATTGAGTAAAAAGAGGGGGTGGTCTTGCTATTCATAGACGAGCAGTCAATTTGAATTTTATATTAATTTATATTAAGAAATTTTATAATAAAAAAGTATTAATTACAAATGGGAATTGTAATTGGTCGATATGCAAAAAAAAAAAAGAAATCAAAATTTCATTGCTTTATTTCATCCTGAACTTAATTTAATTTGATTTAGAAAAATGAATATGGTTTAAAACTAAACTAGTATTAAATACTTCTACATGTATATAGTAATTAATAAATATATTCTTACTTTTTTTTACATTCCAAACAAGAGAATTTGAATTCCGATTTTGGGACATGTTTTGAGTATGAATGGTATTCAAATGCAGCCTTTGTTGTAAATGATTTCGGGCATTTCTCACACTGATAGATCTTCTTCTCTTTGACTTCGGGTGGCTGTAAGTGAAAGTTTTCATGGGCTTCTAGTGTTCGGCTATCTTGGCAGACTTTGCCACACTTGGTACATTTAAAGTGCTCGGGATTCCAATGAACATATATATGTTCGACGAGCGTCTTCCTCTGGAAGAACTTTTTACCACAACATAACAGATATCCGCTATCATTGTGGGATGCGTTGAAGTGCTTTTTCATAGTGCCAAAGTCCACTACGAGTAGACTGCATTTGGGACAAGAAAATTTTTCGTAAAACTGTTTTAAAATTCTGTCGTATTCCGTTTGCTGTGCATTTTTCTGGTCGATTTCTTCACGAGTCATACGCTTTGGCGGCACTAACGGTTTCTGACGCTTACGATACTTCTTTGGTTTCACAACAATCCGTTTAGGAATTTCTGCGTATTGCTCTTGTGGTTCAATATCTGGCAAACTATCGGAATCTCTACTACTACTACTTGAAGATGAGCTATCTTCCGTGCCGACATCAAGACCAGCAACTAAAAATTCGCGAGCATCGCAATCATTTCCGTCACTATCACTAAGCGGCCGCTCTGCTTTTATGAGCAGATTGTTACTCTTCTGAGCGTTCGCTGTGAATGAATCTTTATTTTCAACTTTCACCTTTTTTGGGCGTCCACGCGTTTTTGGGCGTTTCTTCGGTCCATCTTCTGTTACCGCTCTCTTTACTGATGTACGCCCATCATTTGAGTCTAATGACTCTGGTAACTTCTCATCCAGTGGTAATGCAGTGTGGGCTGAATTTAGCAAAGGCAGCTCATGTTCTGAGGCATCATCTTGTATAGCTGCATATATTTTTTCGCGCTTAATAGGTTTTGCTGTTGATGAACTATTTCCTGGAACTGTTTCTTTTGATCGATCGCGTCGATTTGCGCGTAGAGTACGCTCACTAAAACTGGACCTGCTCTCGATTATTTCTATTTGAGGTAGCAAATCTAAGTCCTGCACTTCAACTTTAATTTCTGTGAAACACGAAAATTAATAAGACAAGAAAATATAACACATGAACATGGATTTACCAGAGTCGAAGAAATTTTCTCCTAATGTCTCTGCTAACTGATCTGCGCGCTGGATCTCTGATTTAAGAGCTACTTCATTACCAAACGGGTCTCCTTCAAACTCTTCAGTGAACACATCTTTCGTTTCCAAATGACTATGAGCTTCTGCAACTCTCTGGTAAAACTGGTGAAATGTCAACAAAGAATCCCAACAAGAAAAACAAATTGACTGTTCCTCACAAATCACACTTTTGGGCTGCAGAAGAACATATCAGTTTCCAAATAATGTTAAATCATAATAATAAAATCATGATTTACTTACTTTTAGCCAGAAATGTTTAGCTATAATACGACAAATATTTAGACGGATCCCGTCGATAGAAAATATATCAATCGTTTTAATATTTGCAGTTAATTTCTGCCGGCACAGAATACAGTCAGCCATTTCGGTGAATTGCACTCCTCACCTGGTTTTTATTTCGATCAATGCATTTGTTTACTTTACATAGGGAACTAACAAATATAATATCACCAATTATTTTCTACTAAAAGACTTAAGGGGTTGTCAAAAATGTTTGGATTGTTTACGTGCTTCAAGTCACGGATACTTAAGAGATAACTTGAATAGGTCTACTCGCATAGGGTGTTTAAGTTTAGAAAATTTGATCGAAATGTATATATTAAATCTACCGCCAATAGGTCACATAGGAAAGAAGGACAACTTGACTTTAGGGGGTAAGGATATTTATAACGAATTTTTATAACCTTACCTCTTTTTTACCCTTTTGACAGGTATTCTCGGAAATAGCCTTTTTTTGGGGAACAAATGCACAACAGCTGCCAAGTTCAGATTTTTTTCCTTTTTGTACCGTTATTTGAGACCGTTATAACCGGAAGTGTCCATGTTTTTTCGGGGCCTAGTCAACCATCTTGGATTTATGCCCGTTTGAAGGTCAAATAAATGGTACTAATAAAAGGCACTTATCTCATAATCTAAGTAAGTTAGTTAAACAAACCATTTTTCATAAAATTTTTTAATTTTAATTGTTTTTTCATTAGAGCGGCGCAAGCAAAATTGTAATTAATATTTTGAAAATACAGAAACGTAAAACTAAAGTAATGTAATCCAATAGTAAGTAATTTGTTTTTTTACCTTAATGTGCCGTTTGGCAGAAAAAAAAATCTTGTTTCAAGGTCAACTTGTCTCATTTTTCTAAAAATCAATCAAATTCTAAAATAACTCTTTAACCGCGATGTTATGGACAAAAATGTACATTACATAAATTAAAGATAATTTTTTAAATAAATAAATTAAATTTTTTTAAAAATGTGACAAGTTGACCTTGAAACAAGATTTTTTTTTTCTGCCAAACGGCACATTAAGGTAAAAAAACAAATTACTTACTATTGGATTACATTACTTTAGTTTTACGTTTCTGTATTTTCAAAATTTTAATTACAATTTTGCTTGCGCCGCTCTAATGAAAAAACAATTAAAACTCAAAATACCTTTCCAACAGTACTTCGTTTGTTCCGTTACCTGACTTAGTTTATGAGATAAGTTACTTTTATTAAACCATTTATTTGACCTTCAAACGGTCATAAATCCAAGATGACTGACCACCCCCCGGTAAAATGCAGCCACTTTCGTTCCTGATGATCCCATCTGATGCTCGGCAGCTATTCTGCATTTATGCTCTTCTTTGGGGCGATGGCTCGTTAAGATTTATGGGCGGTTGAAGGAGAAGAAGGTCAACGAATGAAAGGTCAGTATTTCCTAAAGCAGATAAGATACAGTTACGTGGTGATATGAGACAGTGAGGTATCGTTGGGAAAGCATTTTCATTGTCTTCATTGTCGCGATACATCATATATCCCACAGTTGTAAAGTTTAGAAGTTATGAGTGGTCTTATGTAAATGTGGACTTCTCCATTGAAGGTGGGTTCTTTTTCTGGGAAATGGGATCATAGAGGTATTCCAAAAAGTATATATCGTGTAAGCCTAGTGTTTTGCCTTTAAAACGGTATTTAATATGCCTTACTTACTTTTTGTATTCATAATATAAAGGGATATGAAGTCAAAATCGTTAGTTTCCTTTATCGCTTAACCTTTATGTATAAAACACAGCGCAGCTTCAGCTTCAGCTTTTTCGACGGCTTTTTTGAAGTCGGAACAAAATGAAAAGCTTCAGCTTCAGGCATCAGCAGCTGTTATTACTTATTTACGTTTACAAAAATCAAAATAAATTAGAAATTTTATGCACAGAAAAATAAAAATATCTAAAAATGATTGACAAACTACTTATAATTAGAGCCCCATAACATATTATGGGGCTTGTTTTAATTGAAAATGGGTCCACGAATTTTTTATTAATTTTTTTTCAAGTTCATTATTTCGCCTGCTGAAATATAATAAAAATGTTTGAAGTAAAAAAATTTTTATTGCTGTCAAAATCATATTGTTTTTGTTGGAATTTTTGAAAGGTAACATATTTTTATGATAAAACGTAGACAACATTTTTGAGGGGAAATTTTTGAAGCCATACGAAAATCTATTTTGAGGCCGCCTCAGGCTTTTTTTTGTTCTCATAAGATTTTGCTTGTGTTCGTTTTTGAAGCTGAAGCTGAAGCCGCATTGTGTTTTATACATTAGTTACACGAGAAATACTTTATGCATGTATGGTATATTTATGGCAATTTTTTGGTGCGTAAGTGGCTTACGGTCGCGCTTTTTATTATAACCCTTATTCTGGTACCTAATTAAGTGCGTCGTGCGTTGCGTTGCTGTCAAAATGAAAGTGGAAATTCAGATTGGAAATGAATCAGTCTAATGGAAGTGGCTGACATAACCAACGCACTGACGGAGAGCACTTCGAATTTCCAATTTTTGTATGCGCTACGAAGTGAAGTTGGCGGCAGATGTCAAAAAAATGTTCATGAGCGTGTGAATGTATAAAAACTTTTTGTCAGAACATATGTTGACGCAATGCTTTTATTTCGGTTAAGCACAACGTCGTTTTTAAGATGCAGTGATTAACGCAACGCAAGACGCACTAATTTAGGTACCACAGTTAGTGTGTCTATCACAGTTTCTTGTAGTCAAGTCTAAGATGCGTAAGAAAAAAAAATTTTTTTAATGCAACCTCCACCATTTTTTTCGTAAAACTAAATTATCTACAGAATTATGTGAAACATCAAAAAATGCATATCACATAAAAGATAGATCTGCAGTTGACCTTTCGAATGGTATGAATGCCACACTGTATCTCTCATATTTTAGGAGATATCGCTCCTCCGAACAACTCCTAAACAAAAGCCACCAAAAAAATGCAGTTTGATTCTAGTGGGTAGGGCGGTGGTAAAAATTGTGTTAAGGGGGTTGTATGAAAAGAGTACAGGTGGCTTTTATATCACGGAATCACTAAAAACATGAAATGTAATGAAAAGTATTCAAAACGACCTTTTTTAATTTTAAATTTAAATCCTTTTTAACTGTACATCAGTTCAATATTCATATAATATAACAGTTGTTGAAAAAGGTAGACCATGGAGCTGAAGATAATTCAGAAAAATGCTAAAACGATGAGGCTAATTTATCAAAAAGAAAATAAATTTATTTAGTTCTTATTTTTATAATTCATTAGGAACGTACATATATGTGACACAAGATTAAATTTTGTCTGTTTATGTCTGTTTAATGAAATGAAATTATTTATTTTTTATATTATACAGTGTGTTTCGCATTAGAGGGGATAGAAGACTAGGACGTGTAGGTTGGGTCGAGACAAGAAAAAAATCGTATGGGAGGGGAGGGGGTTTAATTTCCCCCGTTTAGACGGGAAGGGCCATTTTATAAAAATTCGACTTAACATCGAAAAAAAAAATATTAAAAAATACTGGTTTGACCTAGATAACTTTTGCTTGCTGATTTTTAAAGCCAAATATCCGCTTCTTAATATCCTTTTTAAATTAGGTTCCTATGTTAAACAGTTTTTGAGAAAGTTAATGTCAAAGTTAAAATTTGGAAAAAAAATTCCGAAAAAAAATTTTTGGTCGCATTTTTTTTTTTAAAAATTACGGTATTAAGTATAAAAATTTTTCCGACCATAAAATTCTCTAATCACTTCTAGAGAGAATGCTTCAAACCGGAAGGATCTATGTTTTGTAGTTTCCGAGAAAAGTTAAAATTACACGTCCTAGTCTTCTGTCCCCTCTTATGCGAAACACCCTGTATACAAGCTTATTTTTTTTACTTTAATATAAAATTGTTCATTCAATATATTCATAATTTTTGTGTCAGAACTTGCACGTCCTCTTCAAACGCCTCTGGAATTCCGTTATCATCATAACCTTCCAATTCCCAAAAACTTCTATAAAAAATGCAGAGGTTGGGAATAGCACAACATGCATTTTTATTTAACTACTTGGGATATAAACGTTCTTCAAAAATGTTCATGTTATGTTTCTGGATACTCAATTTTCAGTCACCTCTCTGGTAGCTTACGGTTGGAAGGAAACTCAAAAAGAAAGCCCAAGCTCGCTCTCTCTCGGTACCGGTCTGTCCTAGGAAGTTGAGCGGAAGTAAGTGCAGTTGCAAAATATACCCTGCCCTATCGTCCGTTCCATTCGGTTTCAGGAGCGAGGGGACGATGGCAAAATATACCCATAATCTTGTTTACAAAATTCTGAATTATGTTTTGAGAGAGAAATGCAACTCTTGTTTTTCTTCATAGCAATAAACCCGAAATATGCTTTTTTAAATAAATAAAAAAGACCAAGAAGTCAGTTTTGAAACCAACGCATGTTTCTAGCAATCTTTATGTAACCTTTTTTAAATCATATAGTTGCACAATATAAAATTTGTGATTTAGTTTAATATTTACTTAATTGTGAATTTAGTTCTTTTGGTCTTTAATTTAAATCAAATTCATTTTAAATGCATAAATTGAGAATTTGTTTATGTTTATCTAATTTTAATTTAAATAAATGAATTATATTATTGAATATTATGAATTAAATGAATTATTTGTGTTAACACATTTTAATTTAAATAAAAGAAAAATGAAGAATTACAAAAACAAATAAGTTTACGTTACTTTTTTATTTTTCTAAACAGCTTAGAAATCGTCAAAACCTCGAGGATTCGTAAATGCAAAGTAATTTTTCTATTAATGTTTTCTTAAAAGCCAAACAAATAATAAGTAATAAAGTTGTGTCATTGGTATCCCTGCCACTAACTCACCTCATCAGTTTGTGGCGGTGAGGTAACAAAGCAAAACGGTTTACCTTTTCAGATATCATGCTTTGTGATAGCCTGTTTTAGCTTGTAACAAGTGGACAATTCCACCATAAAATTCACATGCACTGTATGTAAAGACGCGGACGGACATTTTTTTGAGCTCTCTCACGAAATAAAAGGAGCTTTCAGTCTTGTATTCTTTGAGGACAACTGATGAATATTGTGAAGCATTCTCTCTTATTTATACCCATTTGCCCTTGTGTTTTGTTATTTCAAATAACAGTTCCGCACAACGGTGTTTAATTTCCATGCTTTATTTTTATATTATGCTGATTTTTTTTAATATACATATTTCATATTACATGTTTAAAATATGCTTCGGCCTCTGCTTCCTTACATCTCCCCTCCCCTCCCCCTTTTACGGGTGTCAAAATAGTTTTTGGTTTCCGCCGTGACGTATGCGGACTTGGTTATCGGCGACGTTTTGTAGAAGCCACGGGCATTGGAAATTGATAATGATGTCACTCAACTACGCCCCCGACGGTAGACCCATGTATTCTTCGGCGTAAATTTCCACACTTCCTCGCCATGGTGGGTATACCAATATTAGCTGATCCGTCATGTTGTCTGTCGTTGATCGTTACTTTTCGGTTTTGTTACGTGTTTGCTCGTCACGGACTTTTGATCGACTTCGACCTCGTCCCATATGCCACTCTCTATTATGGTTTAGCACATCGCAAGATTTTGATTTTCTCGGCGGAGCTTACTTTGGTGTTCTCGGGTCTTTGTAGTTAGTGATTCGCGGTAGAGTAGTTTGACTCTCTCGATATTTTGGCGCTTGGACTACAGATCAAGCAAATCATATTGGATGCAAGTTCTGGGGCAGCCACGATATTACAACATACCGAAAAACCACACTTAATAAGCAAGAATGGAAAGTTAATTGAAAACCAACATACCAGTGCTATATTCGGCCTGGCCGAATCTTAGGTACCCTACACCTGAAAGTTTTGAGAAAATTTTACTGAACGAAATTGTTTTTATTTTAAAATTTTTACTTTATTTAGATTTTTGATTGCAGAACACTAACATAGAGTGAAATATAAACTGAAACTAGAGGAAATATGTGATTATAAGGAAAGCCTTATAATAGTGGGGGGACAGGGGTGGCGGTCCGCCCCGGGCGTCACAATTGACTTATTGAATTTGGGGCTGGTATTTTTGGGGCTGGTAGTTGATGAACCGTCCCGGACTCCATGAGTCCTAGCTGCGCCACTGTATAAATGTGGTGTGGTCGTTACCTGTTTTCAAAACTAAATAACTAGTTTGTAGTTTTATTATTGTGTTCAAATTTAAACTTTATTTCCGTGTTTATAAACTTGTTTTCATGAGTTATGATGGGCATATTTGGCGCATGAACGGATAATGCTACTCTATACCCAGGAATGAAATTTTGTTGACATAACTCAAAAACGAACGCTGATATCACATTTCTGATAAAGAATGGGCGTGGTCGTTGCCTGTTTTTACCCATTTTCAATACCAATATGTAAAAAAAAATTAATTAATTAATAAAAACCAGCTTCTTGATATACAAAACAGTTTCGGATTTGACCAGACCTCTTTCGTTGACATTAGTTGTACAGGGAGTAATATCCTTGTAAAACCTATTTAAAATCTTGGAATTTTTTTTCCAATATCATACTTCTGTACGTTTCAAGCGGAATGATTATCTTAATTTACCTTTTTACTTTCATGTAGGGTATAAGCAATTAAATGCATACAGTAAAGACTGTTGTAAGATAACGATGTGTGATTAACGATTACTAATGTTATTTAATCTAAATCCGCTTAAAATTATTTCATAGTTTAAATAGAGATAAGCTTATCATCGGAATTTTATTTCATGCATTGAGGTTACTATATAGAAATTTAAAAAAGTTAAATTGTGTTTAATACAACGGAAGTGCAAAGTTAACGGAGTTTGGTGCCGGTGTTGTGTGCATGTAAGAGTCTCATGAGGATTTTGACAAGGTTTAACTATATTAAACTTTGTAACTATAACTATTTTAAACTTTGTAATAGCGTATTACTATACATATACCAAGAATGATAGAATAAAAGATTGCGCCTCGCTCACGTCTGTTAGCTGTTTTCGTTTGAAAGCGACGTCAACTGACGTAATAGGCGGGTAACTATAATTTCTATTAATGGAAATGTTTGTCAATGGATATCAGTAATGAAGTGCGCAGTGCGATTTTCAAATAATTCAGACGAAGATAGTAATTTCTTTAAGGGTTTCTTTCATTCTGGCAAAATTTTGCCAGCAAGACAAAGAATTTTAAAACCAGTAAGAAAGCTATATTCGGCCTGGCCGAATCTTAGATACCCTACACCTAAAAGTTTTAAAATAATTTAATGGAACGAAAAAATTTATTTGATATTTAATTTATTTAGATTTTATTTTTTAGATTTTATTTATAGAGTGAAATACAAACATAAAAAACAAAGCAATATGATTGTTTCTGAGAAAACCATAAAAAAGATTTTCTTTTAATTATATGGAGATAACATGTTGTAAAATTGCAATTTTAGGAATTAATGTTTTATACCAATGCATGTTTTTATAAATTGCTTCTTTACAATTCGTTTACTCGTTTACAATTCCGAACAAAGAATATTTCTACAAAATTTCATATGAATTGATAACATCTCATAAAATTACAGACTTATATAAGGATTTATGTAGGTATAAGCAGTGTAAAAGTGGGCGGGCCGCGCCCATTTTTGCTGTAATAATATTTTATTAGAAAAGAAGTTGTTATGTAAAGTTTGATTTAGGAAGATTACATATTAAACAATATAGCCATTTAAGACCCTCTTTTTCCTGTATAACCTAAAAGTGGGCGGATCACGCCCATATTTGGCACATTCACGGATAATGCTACTCTATACCCAGGAATGAAATTTTGTTGTAATAGCTCAAAAACGAACGCTGATATCACATTTTTAATAAAAAATAGGCGTGGCCGTGGACCGATTTTGCCCATTTTCAATACCAACCTGCCCACCACATAAAACAATATATCTGCAAAGTTTCATCACGATATCTTCATTGGTTCTCCTGTGATCGTGATTTTAACAGACAGACAGACAGACGGACGGACATGGCTAAATCGACTCAGGAGGTCACGCTGATCAAGAATATATATACTTTTCTATACCTATCGTCTCTAGTTCTATGCGTTACACATTTCGTTACAAAGTGAATATACCCTTACCTTAAGGTGTAGGGTATAATAAAGAGGCGCTTTTTTCGAGGCAGAATGTATTTTAAATTAGAATGCGGAAATATATTTCCGATAAAAAAATCATGAAAGATGAATAAAACCGCTAATGATATTTTACAAGTGTTTTTAGTCATTAAAATATTAATTCTTTTCAGTGATTCAAATATAACTTGTTGCCTAAGTTGTTGGCGGTTAATTATATAATATACTTAGAAAAGAATTAAAGAATGGCAGAAATGTTACCAAAAATCGTTGAAATTTATTAAAAATATCTCTTATTCATGTAAAATAATATTTTATCGAAGAACGTTTATTTTTCAAGACAAATTAAAATGAAAATTGTTATTGAAAAACTATTATACATATGTACATATCTAATTAGACAAAAATTAATTAATGAACGTGTAAAAACACATGTCTTCCTTAGTGATATCTTACCATTTTTGACCACGAATCTCGCTCGTCACGAGAATGTTTACTGGGAAAGTTTGTAGTTTAAGTACAATAAAGCGAAAGCTGCCTATCTTGGTGTGGCTTCCGAAATATGAGATGCGTTTCCTATTTTTGGATTTCATTGCTGGATTAACGGTCGCCCTTACCACAATTCCGCAGGCCATTGCATATGGGGTTATCGCTGGATTGGAACCACAATATGGTCTATATTCAGCATTCATGGGGTGCTTTACGTATGTCATCTTTGGGTCATGTAAAGATGTTACAATTGGTATGAATTTCGGTTATTTAAAGGTGCAAAAAAGTATTTTTCTTTCTATCAGCTACGACGGCTATTATGGCTTTGATGATCAATCCATACGTCCAACTAAATCCCGATTACGCCATCCTAATTTGCTTCCTCTCAGGATGCATTATTTTTGCATTAGGGATGCTTAATATGGGTGTTCTTGTAGAATTTATTTCAATACCTGTTGTGACAGCCTTTACTACGGCAGCAGAATTGACAATTGCTAGTGCTCAAATAAATAATTTATTTGGTATATCGAGTAAGTAAGGACTAATTGATTTTTGAAAATTTTATTATTTAGATTTTAATATTACACAGGTAATTCCAATGGATTTATTTATGCGTGGAAGAATTTCTTCACTTGTCTAACTTCAGCGAGACGTAACGATGCTCTTCTTGGAGTACTTACATTGTGTATATTATGTTGTATGAAGGTGTGTAAATGAAGAATTTTGAGTGCAGTAAGTAAGGGTGTTTTTTAAGCTGCATGAGAACTATCAATATCGATAATTATAACAGCTGATAATGTTAAACTGCTGACTGAATTCTTGTTTTCAAACATTAATCAGCTAAGCATCAACGATATTTGGTTCCAACTTGTCATACAGAGCACTTAACAATCGATTTGATGCAAAATCAATTTGGTGGCAACTTTCTTTCCAGAAGTGGTCCTGTTCACTGGCCCCCTCGTTCGTGCGATTTAACAAATCTCGATTACTTTTTATAGGGCTATGGTAAGTCATTGTTTTATGCCGACAAACCAGCATTGGAAGCATTGAAAGCCAATACTCAAGCCACCATTGACGCCATACGGCTAGATTTATTGGAAAAAGTAGTCAAAAATTGGATTGATAGAATGGACCATGCCGGAAATCATATTTAAAAAATAAATGCCATGAAGTTATCTAACAGATTATAATCAAAAATCACTTCAAGTTTTTAAGCTCTTAAAAAACACCCTATAGTACTCACTCTCATTTATTGACCTCTAATTTACTCGTCATAGAAATTAGAGGATCTTCCCTGGGGAAATAAAACAATGCTTAAGTACATTTCACTGTCTAAAAACGCTCTTGCTGTGATCATTGGCACTATTATGGCATACTTCTTAAGTCGCAATGGTTCTGATTCATTTCGAGTCACTGGAAATATCACATCAGGCCTTCCAAATTTTAAGTGGCCACCTTTCTCAACAAATGAAAATGGAGACTACGTATCTTTTACTGGAATGGTGTCTCACGTTGGAGCATCTCTAGCCTTGATACCACTTGTAGCCATTTTAGAAATTGTGGCAATTTCGAAAGCATTTTGTAAGTTCTCATTTCGCATTATATTTCGTTATATTTATTAAATGTATCAGTTTTCATATAATACTGGAATATCACAAACATTTATTGTCTTATAATATATTTACAGCCAAAGGTAAAATTGTCGATGCGTCTCAACAAATGATTGCCCTAGGCCTATGTAACATATTTGGCAGCTTATTTGGTTCGATGCCAGTTACGGGCTCTTTTACTCGCACTGCTGTGAATAATTCGAGCGGGGTCAAGACCCCTCTCGGTGGAATAGTAACTGGTTCGATAGTTCTCTTAGCTTTAGCTTTACTTACGCAAACATTTTATTATATACCGAAAGCATCACTAGCAGCAATTATTATTGCTGCCATGATTCAGTTATTGGATTTTGAACACATTTCAGCAATTTGGAGATCCAGAAGTAAGTATTTTAATACCCTACACCTAAGAGTTTAGGGTATATTCACTATGTACTGAAATATGTAACGCATTGAAATAGAGAAAATAGATATAGACAAGTATATAAAACCTTGATCAGTGTCACCTCCTGAGTCGATTTAGGCATGTTCGTCCATCTACCTGTCTGGCAGTTCAAATCACGATGACAAGAGAACCGGTTAAGATACCAGAATGAAATGTGAGAAATCGGTCGACGACCCCACCCACTTTTTATACCAAGGATGTACGTCAGTTTTTTAGTTATGATAACAAAATTCCATTACTGGGTATAGAGTAACATTATCCCTTAATTTGTCTAATATAGGTGTGATTCGCCCACTTTTAGTTTACATAGGCAAAAGATCTTAAATGGATTATGTTGTTAAATATATAAACTTCCTGAATAAAACCTTACAGAACATCTAATTTTTCAATCAAACATTATTCGCCCACATGTTTCTTAAATTAAATTTTATCAAAACCGTGTGTGTAGGGTATCTATGATTCGGCCAGGTCGAATATAGCACTCTTACTAATTTTTTAAATTTTATGTCCGGACGTATATTAAATTTTTTATAATCTGACACTCTATTCTCTTCTATTCATCTATTCATCACTGAATATTCCAAAAAACATTCCATTAGTTACAACTTTCTAACGAATTCCTTCGGGATCTAGAGAAAAGCTTCAGTTTTATTTGCGAGTTTGGTTGTTGTGAATTTTTTATATTAGAAACTTCAACATTCGTGCTCAGTCCAGAAGTACTCAGTCCAGCATACATATGTACCTATACAAGAGCTTATAATATGTTTATTGTTACTTACAAGAATTCACGTAAATATATATACATACATATGTATGCATATATGTACATACATATGTATGTATGTGCGTATATATATTTTCCAGAGCTCGATTTATTCCCATTTATTGTTACCTGCCTAACTTGTCTCCTCTGGAGCCTCGAGTATGGAATTATATGTGGAGTATTGGTCAACACATCTTTTATTCTATACAGTAGTGCTCGACCTAAAATGGAACTGATACGACAGGAGGTAAGGAGTTTAATTCCATAATTTCATTTTAACTTATGTATGATTAATTTAATTGTTCAGGTTAGCGGAGTATCAATGGCGTACGTTGATGTAAAACAAAAACTAGACTACGCGGCAGCCGAATATGTGAAATTCTCCATTGTACAGTTTTTAAACCAACAAAATACCAAAATAGAACTTGTAGTAATACACGGCAGAGAAATTCACTCAATAGATTACACAGTGGCAATGGTTTGTATATGTATATATGTATAATACGTATACATATAATCTCCTATTCGATATTGTACTTCGACCTCATTTTGTCAAAGAGCTCAGATCCTTTGAAAAACAGTTTAAATTTTATCTTTGCAATTACAATCTTTATAGCTCTTTGCCAAGAATGTCCCTATTATGCAGAAAAGCAGAAAGTGTATTCAGTCCGCAAACATACATATGTTTCCTCGGCTTGCATGCAACAGCACTTTGTGCAAATAATATTTCAATCTGAAATTACTATAGATCATACTAATCACGATTCAGATATAGTTCATCGTATATTGGATTGCACCCACTTTCATTTATTGACGAAGCTATTGAAAATTTATTTATCTTACTTTTGTTTATATTTTATTATGTATTTACAGAACATTATCTATTTGATGGAAGAACTCAAGGTGCTCAACTGCAATATTATCTGTTGGAACTGGAACACTAACGCATACAATGTAGTTTGTAGACTAAACCATAATCTCCAAGACATATTTTATTTCCACCAAACTATGGATGAAGTAATAATGCAACATCTAAATAAACATAATAAACCAGGAAAAGGGTTTAGTCATTCAGATTCAATAAACCCATGAAATATGTAAATTCCATTAAGTTTAGGATTAAAATTTATGTGAAAAACACTAACAAGAATATAACCCATTATTATAGAAATACGAGTACAATATAATAAATTAACAAAATAAGTACGTAAGTATTGAAATTCTTCTTTCATATCACACAAAAAAGGGATATACATAAGTATGTATATAAACAAATGTACATATATGTACATATCGCATATATATATATATATATATATATATATATATATATATGTATATATATATATATATATGTATATATATATATATTACACTACGAACATTGTTTGCCCTCGATGAACCATTTCTGCTCTCTCAAAATCTTATTCGATATTGTGATTACACATAGAACAACCAAATAACATTCTTTACAATTAAATACAACATGTTGACGCTTCATACTGTTCAGAAAAGTTTGTTCTCGTCGACAGCAATTATTTTGTTTTGCTTCACAGAAGTTTATCCTCTCTGGATAACTCAACTCTAAAAGCTGAGGCAACTTTGTACAGAAATCAATAAAAATTTTAGTTTTGCCGAACAATGTTTTATCCGCAATACCCGTTGCAAAAGTGACACAACTCAGAAAATAATATGTAATTTTATAATTGCAGCGTTGTATAGAAGATAGGAAAGATGAAGATATACAATTCTAGATTCTAGATTGTATAGGATGAAGCAAAGACTATAAGCCTGAAGCAACTCGAAAGTGCTATGAATGTGTGCTTGCCTTGATGAAGAATGCAGCAACAAATGCTATGCAATTTTTATTTTCGCAAAACACAGGAGTCACAAAACAAATGAGATGATTTTTCTGACGAGCAAATTTCATTTTAGAGGGAATTGTCATAGCACAAAATGACAATATTCAATATTCACTAAAACCTTTTCATAGAATACGTTCGAAATCTTTACACTTCTCTGTTAAATTGCTAGGTATCATTATTGTTATTCAATAGAAAGTTAGAATAACACTTTATGATTTTGCGGCAGCTGACATATCTCTGGCCACAAGCCAACAGTAACAGCAAAGACAATATAATACTGTATATTGTCAATAGTATTATATTGTCTTTGGTAACAGTCTAACTCAGTTTTTTTTTCTTCTCAGAAGAATTATTTAGTTTCGCTTCATTTACTTATTTATTTATTCATTTATTTATTGGATGCAATTTCTACTTTCTTTTATTGACTAAATATAATTTAATGCAAAAAAATAAAATAATATAATAGTGTAATAATGTAATAATGTAATGATGTAAACGTATGTAATTTAGGTCATTTGGTTTTTAGAGTATAAATTCTATAATAAAATTTCTCCATTTATAAAAAATTTGATATTTAAATTAGATTAAAAGAAGCTCAATTTAATAGTGGCAATAACTTAATTTCGTCCTAACTCGAGTTAAGCGGTTTCGACTTGTGGCCACGGATATATTTTTCTCTGCTGCGGTCGTTTTCATTGCTTACCAGCTTTTCTCCTGAGATACCAACTAACCGCAAGGATATGAGACACCAAGACTTTTTTGGACTCCGTTGTGTTTAAATTTTGAACATTATACATATTTTTATACCCTACACCTTAAGGCAAGGGTATATTCACTTTGTAACGAAATGTGTAACGCATAGAACTAGAGACGATAGGTATAGAAAAGTATATATATTCTTGATCAGCGTGACCTCCTGAGTCGATTTAGCCATGTCCGTCCGTCTGTCGGTCTGTCTGTCTGTTGAAATCACGATCACAGGAGAACCGGTGAAGATATCGTGATGAAACTTTGCAGATATATTGTTTTATGTGGTGGGCAGGTATTGAAAATGGGCAAAATCGGTCCACGGCCACGCCTATTTTTTATTAAAAATGTGATATCAGCGTTCGTTTTTGAGCTATTACAAGAAAATTTCATTCCTGGGTATAGAGTAGCATTATCCGTGAATGTGCCAAATATGGGCGTGATCCGCCCACTTTCAGGTTATACAGGCAAAAGAGGGTTACATTATTAAATATATAAACTTCCTGAATAAAACCTTAGATAACAACTTGTTTTACGGTGGTGCGGTCCGCCCACTTTTACACTACATATACGGTATAGCAGTGTGAAAACAAATTTATTACCACGTAAATAAAGTTTAAATTTGAACACAATAATAAAACAACTAAGCTACTTATTTTGTTTTGGAAAAGGTAATGACCACGCCTACTATTTATACTGAGGCGTAGCTAGGTCTCATGGAGCCCGGGACGGTTAATCAACTTGTAGCCCCCAAAATGCCTAGAATTCAATAAGTCAATACTTGATTTCCACAACTGCCGCCCCCGACATTGTGCCGCCCACAGTGGACCGCCACCCCCGCCCCACCCTAGCTTCGGCACTTTTTTAAAAACTTTTAGGTGTAGGGTATCTAAGATTCGGCCAGGCCGAATATAGCTTTCTTACTGGTTTTCTTTTTTAGATGAAATAAAATTGTATTAAACTTTATTTGTTATAATCCTTTTTATTTGTGCTTAAATTATTTATTTGCAACCATATTTATCCCAATTCCTGGGTATAACTCAGAAACTATACGAGCTCCAGCAAAACTGTTGTTGTTGTACCCCCGTGGGGACAACGTATACATTGTTTGCCACGATTTGCAATGCAACATTTTTAAATTATAATTTTTCACCACTTTATTATTAATTAAATTGAAAAGTTTTCGAAATCGAAAATGAAAAAGGTTGAGTTGTGACTCTTTTGAAGTAGGTGTGCGGTATATTGCGGTATAAGAGGAAGTCATATTTAAGTAGTATAATTCTGAGTTACAAATGTCGGAATATGCCTTTTCCCTCTTTTTGCAAACTTCATGATTTTAACCTCTGTTATTTCACAGCGTTTCATTTGCAACAGGAATTGAACTAACAACTTGACTGGCAGATCGTATAGCTTTTCGGAACATGCCAACGTTCCTCATCAGCGATCTCTGTCGGTGTCTTCTATATACAACATTCGCTATATAAGCTTCGTCGTTTGAAATAACTTCATACGCATTACAATGTGTGTAGATTCGTTCAATATCCGAACCAATCACTCGCGGAAGCACTCACAAACACTACCATACGTTTCATATATGTAGTTCATCAAACTATTATTGAACTATTTAATCAAACCAGAGGTTTATCTCTCCTGATAAAATATATAAAATTTTGTGATTTTGTCCTTCGAATAAATATTACGAAGTATGAGTACAAAATATAACCTGCCAATGAAATCTGTGCCTGTGTGCCTACATAATTAATTTATGTGAATAACTTATTTGTGATTAAGAAATTGTGTCAGTATATCATAAGGGAGAGTTTCCCTGAAAATATAATACTCAGAGAAACTATACTCAACAGACTTGACTATACACGCAAACTGCGTGGACTTATTTAAAATTGTATAGTAAATTTGAAAAGATATGCTATTATGTCTGTTATCCACAAGGCGACATTGTGTCTAGTCAGTTTTGTACCATTGAAACCACAAACACGTAATCTTTCCTAGAAACATTATAATAACTAATTTGAATTCTTTTCTAAAGTATGGTACGTATGTACAAACTGCAAGATATAATTTCATAAACACTTCATAAACATTTAAAACAATTGTGGTTGAAAGGTAATAATACTGGTTGTGAAACTGCAAACGAACATCTGGATGTAAAGTATTTCAAGAATTAGTTTTTGTAATTTCTTACATTACCTGTTAGGCCACTTGAGTTCACTCCACAGAAAAGCCTTCCAGGAAAATATATTATAGTTTATTGCTCATCAATTGGGTATGCATGTAAATGGAATTTCATCTGTGCAATTAGGTATAGATTCCTAGGATACGTTTGCCTTTCGGGTCGAAAGGACTTTTTATATGACATTTTGCTTTATATCTTCTTCCCATTATATCAATTTCATAATCGCCTTCTTTAATGAAATCCTCTGTTATAAATTGGTCTGTGCGAGTAATATATGCTTGTCCCAATGGTTGCTTCAGAGCATAAGCATACTCGGCACGTCGTAAGAAACCTACTGGTTTCCCATTTCTATAAACACCTTCCAAACCCCAAATCGGCACTTGATCCTCTAAAGTTAGATACACTAATTTCTTGTGTATACCTTCGGAACGTTGCTTTTCTATTGCATGTTTTCCCTTATAGTTTCCATTTTTACGGCAGGTAAAAGCCATGCCTGCCTCCAACGGGGTATCATCTGGGCGTAAATCAAATCCCCATAAATGATTGCCTTTTTCGCTACTTAACGAGTAGAGGGCTCGATAGCCTGCATTACGAAGCCCATATTTCTTCCCAGCAGCCATTAGTGACTTGTATAAAGTTGAACAAGAACTGCTCGGAGAGTGCAGCTCATAACCTAACTCACCCACAAAGCTTACACGCATAACACGAACATCCAACAGTGCTGCATTAGTTGGGTCTTTACACTTAGCTAGCAGGCTATGATTCGGCGGTATATTTTGGTCAGAAAGGTCACAACTTATTATGGTCTGTAGTATGTCACGGCTTCTTGGACCTTGTATAGAAATTACCCCCAAATCAGCGGTTATATCATGAATTCTAGCATTGAATTGCATTTTACGAATTTCGTTAGCAATTAAGGTATATGTGTAGTATGCAGATGCTCCTCCCGCCACAATATAATACCCATGAGATTCAAATTTGGGATCGAGTAATCCACCTGTGCCCGGTGCCAGACAAGAAACAGTCACATCAGCCTCGACACCTCCCGCCTCATTTAGTGCACACGTATAAACTAATCTAAAGAAATGAAATATTTTAAATAAAAGAATAAAATTATTGCAACTCATGTGACTAATTATATTATACTTAATTAATTATGATATTAGAGTTTTAACTAATAATAATGATCGTTATATATTAATATTATTATTGTATCAACTAGTTTAGTATAATACATATTACAAGTAGAAATTAAAAAATAAATTTTCATATTCAGCAGACGACCTTCTTTAAAAATAAGCACCTTTCAAATTAATATGATTTTACCATAGTCAAAATCTGTACAAATATTTTATGGAGCATCACGCCACAATCTCTCTGTCAATGGGGTTGGTATGTGAAATAACATTTATAAAGATACTTTAGTACATATATTAAAATCCTAACACCAATAATCTTAATTTCAAAAACATACTTTTTATTGTCCCGATCTGTGGTACCCGAGAATATCCAATCAGCAGCATCTTTTCCTTGTGGACCTTCCAGGTAAAGTTTACAGAAATAGCTCATATTGAAAACGACCGCATTGTTTCTGCAAGCTAGTGCTTCCTCTCCTATCTAAGTTGGCATCCGTGTAACATATACAGATCCAGACAGTTTTCATATCATATGAATTTATTTATAAGCAATGTCCCAAAAGTAAAACCAGGAAAATAAAACAGAAATAAAGATACTTATTCCGGATTCCACAAATAGCAAAACATATTTACTAACTACATGATGATGAACAGAAAATTTTTCGTAGTTTAAGTCTCCGTCAAGTATTTGCTTATATGGATTGTCTTTGTGAGATTCGTATCCGTAGCTGCCATACCAGTCATAAGGCAATATATGCGCCGCTGTTTTGGGAAAGAATCCTGGTCTCTCCCAGCCCTGCTTTTCTTCCATGAAGGCGTGATGTGCTAACATATCTTGATGCAGTGGATCCTTTTGGAAATTGCGACCTGCCAGTGGCTGATCGTTCTTGAAAATCATGCTGTAATTTTTGGCGTAACTTTCATGAGATTTCTGCTTGATCCAATCCAAGCTTCGACACTGCGACTCCGTAAATCGACGTAAATCGAAGCTAAAAAGAGGCATATCTGGTTTACTATTTATTATCCAAAGTGCTGTTTGCTGGCCACAACCCCCACCGAACATCATTCCGGCAGAGTTGAATCCACAGTTATGGAACAGACCGGAAAGTTTCGTGTCCGGACCCATTAACGGTTTATGATCCGGTGTAAAGGATTCGGGACCGCAAATCGTGCTTTTTATGCCATACTCTCCATAGGAGGGACACAACTTAGATGCACCAATTAAATGTGCATCAAATACCGACCAGTCCAAATCGTATAATCCGAAGTGAAAATCAGGAGGCACCTTATCTAACAATATTGGATTTACCTCATAACCACCCATACAAATGGCATCACCTTGGATCCGAAAATACGTTGAATAGTCATGATCTCGAATATTCGGCAAGCCTCGAACACCAGGGATGGTATCGGAAACAACGTAGGCGTGTTTCATTGCAATTAAAGGTAGAAACGAACCGTGCTTCTTTATTAAATCACGGCTCCATACCCCGGTAGCATTCACTACCGTTGTCGTTTTAATATTCCCATGCGACGTCGCTACTCCGATCACCTTTCGCCCCTTCAACACATCTTCTACAAGTAAATCATTAACTTCACATCCCTCGATTACTTCTGCTCCATAACTTGTTGCAGCTCTTGTCAGAGCAGTGCAAAGCATTGCAGGGTCTACAACGCCATCACCTGGTGAATATAGAGCTCCAAAAAAAGATCTAGGATCGAGTAAAGGGAATAACTTTTGGGTTTCTTTTGGATCAATAATATGGCTTTCTATACCCAGCACATTGCCAATTGAAGCCAAACGCTTATATTCATCCAGACGTGTCTGAAATTGTCCATATTTTATTACGAAAGACGCTTGGTTTTAGACGAAATTTATAATAATAAAATTCAATTAAATGTTGTTGTGTATTTAATTTTGTTAATTGTTGATTCCGAATCTGAGTTAAAATAAACAAGTGTAATCCTAGATTTGATCATTCAATCTTAGATTAATATTATTTCGATTTCATATAGGAAAGAATGCTGAACAAAACAACGCTAAAGGGTTTATAGTATACAACAGTATGTACATATGTAGGTATGGTAGGTAGAAATCTGTTCGAAACTACAATGATAAACGTTTTACTTGTGGAGGGATATAACTTACTTTTGTATGGGCTATAAATATTCCACCATTCTGAATCCATCCCGGATCTAGGCCAGTTTCTTCTTTCAACTGCATTAACATATTTCTTGAATCTGTTAGTAGTTGAATGTCAACATCGCTTGGTCGTAGCCGCCAGATCAACCCGGCTGAATGCCATGTAGTTCCAGCGGTTAGCTTGGCACGTTCCAGGAGCACTGCCCTCACACCACGTTTAGCAAGATGATAAAGTGTGTGACAACCAGCTGAGCCACCTCCAACGACCACCACGTCCGCCTCGGAGGGCAACCTTATGGTCCTTGGTTGTGTCGGTTTAGCCCTTGCAAACATTACCATTGGATAGTGTAAACACGACTTGGTTGTCTTCATATTGGTGTTTTTTCTAACTATATATTTCCACATTTGAACAGACACTTAATTGATTTTAATGTACTAAATAATTTAATAAAGCCGATCATAAGAGATGTTGCTTCAAGAAAGATACATTCGAAAATAGATTCGGGCCGAAAGTTCATTTAAAAACTGATAATGCTCAGAATGTACATACATATACGCGTATAAAATTATGTGCATTGAATTTAAGAAAAGCTTTCATCAGCTCTAATCTTGTGTTTCGTGTTTTCTGTATACAATATTTTGTTCATGCTTAGGTTTCAATTGTTCTATTTTACGATTGACTCAACAAGTATTTTTTTGACAACAGTTCTTACAAATCTATTAATTTATAGAGAATGTAAGACATTGCAATAAGAATACTATAATATAATATACATATACATATATGTATATGAAAATCACCAAGAAACTCTGCATGAAAATCTTTTACAAAGTGAGTTTTAAGAGGCGGATCACACTCGTTCTTGCCAAATGGATATGTATCATCTTAATATCGCTAATTTTTCAGAATTAGTTAATCTTGATAGGGAAAGTTCGGGAATTAAACTGTGTCCTTATGGTTGACATCGATATGCTGTTACCCTGTTTCAAAAACTGTTCCTTCAGTATAACAAAGCGTAGTAGCGTATGTAAATATTACGCCGAATTTGCCTAATTGAAATACCAAACTGTCCTACATAACAAATCATGTTCCTGCCAAATTTCAGTTAGATATCTCCATATGTTTTCAATCAATCGCGATTTTAGCGGACAGACAGATCGACGCAGGCCTGCTCAAAAATATATGTATATACTTTTCTATACATGCCACTCTTCCTTCTCTGCTTTACAAACGAAAGCAAAACTTCAAATACTCTCTCACCTTCGGGTGGAGCGTGAAAAAGAAAGAAACCTCTTCGAAGTCCCTTTCTCTAATTCAGAAAATGTCGTTTACTTTATGTCGAACACATAGAAAGTTACTTTGGATACTTGTAAGTCAAGACACATTCTTCATATTTCTAAGATGTATGCAAACCAGTAAAATGTGACGAAATAATTTTTTCAAGAGATAAACTAAGGTTTGCAATCATTTCAGTTTATTGTAAAATTATACATATGTATATACTTAAATTTGATTGCTCCGTAAGAACATATGTATGTATATCCAAAAAACTTTTAAGCGGGAAAAGAAAATGCAAAATTAAACCAAACAAACATTAATTGCCAAACAAATATTAAGTAAAAATAAATACACTTTTTAAATTTGTTTAATGGTCCAATATATACATTATCGTATTTCAGTGTGCATAAGTCATTGTGTTTATGTAAATCATGCGCTTTCTGGCTGCATAAGAGATCTGTTTCTGTTTTATGCATAACACAAGTCCTTCAAAAGTGTTAGATACCCAAATTAAAATCCAACCAATAGCATTTCCTACAAACCAGATGCACGATAGGAGACGAAAACTCCTCCCATTTGTTCTAAAAATATTTCTAGCCAAGAAAATCAGGAAAATTTTCAATGTATGGCTTGATTAACATTCAGAAGAATGTAAGAATTGGGACAGAAACGTAGAACTATTGATCTGAAGCGGCTGCTTTTGAGATTGTCCTTTTTTTGGACTATATTTCCTTATAAATGTTTAACTTTTTCTATCAATCAGAGAAGAAAATATCAACTTTTAATTCATTAAAAAAGTTAGTTTAGTAAAAACAATTTAATTATAATAAAAGTGAATACAAAATTACCAATTTTATTCATAAAATGCCTAGGACCAGAAAATCTTCCTCTACATACTATCAATTTCACGAAAAATTCGAGGACGACACTTCTTTCGATGGTAAGTTTATCAAATTTCATTGTTCATCAAATTTTAATATTCTGCCACAGAATCACCGACTGAACACGATAGTCACACTTACAAATTTTTGAATGATAGAATTTTTCAAGTATTAAAAAAAAAAATTCGGAACATTAAAAAAAAATGCTACAATTCAAAAATTTTCGAGTGTGGTTTCCATATTCATTGACTTAATAACTATGAAAAACAGTGACGCTTATGTTGAAAAGGTTTTGTTAGTGTTCACTTAAAATAAAGTCTGTTTGAAAATGATTAAATTCTAGGTTAATTTGATAAAATCATTATCATTGTCAATATGAAAAAATTACAGAATAACGAAAGGAACTTCGTTATAATTTAATAATAAAAAGTTATAGATTTGAAAAATTTTTTATCGAATGAATAAAATTATTCGCAGAGATAATAAAAATTTATCAATTTACAAGAAGTAAATTATCCGTAGTAAATAGTATTTTATTGAATAGATCATTTTTATTCCTACGAATAACAAACTTTTATCAAATTTGAAACCATATTCTATTGTAATAAAAAATAGTTTGTTGAATTCAAAATTCTATTTTAAATGCTTTAGCATAGAAAATTCCTAAAATACTGCTTTACTTTCTTTGTTTCTTTTACGTAATAAAATTATTACCGTAAAAAATTACGCCCATGTACTTTTAAAATTAGTGTAATTTTTGCACGCCGTCCTGAACCATCTGTGTCACCATAAGCTCTTTTGCCCATTAGACCACAACTTTTTAGGTACTGAAGTTGATTAAAATATTTTGAATAAATTTTCCCTTTTGGTGATTTCCTTTTACAAAATAAGTTGTAGACAATGTAGATTTTACATTTCTTAATAATATTGAATTTATAAAAAAGGTGATAAAAAATACTTTTATCTCTTTGGGAAACACTTTGCTGCTCCAACTATTTGTTACTCTGAAATTTGAAAACTTGTAAAATAAATTTGACTTGAGGATGAATACTTTATTAAATATCATTTATCATATATAATAGTATCTGTAGATTTCACTTTGTCAAAAGTGCAAAGAGATCATATTGCTCACTTATTCGGATCGATTGATTTGGTTCAATTTCGACAGAACTAAGTACAATATGAATACCTTTCTCTGGATTTGCTTCTTATTGATGGCTCAATAAAAATTTGGTGTTAGTTAAGTAAAGGCATACATATCCATTTTTTTAACTTTATTAAATCAAGCAAACAATTTTGTCAAATTAATAAATTCTACCAACAAAATTAAATTTGCGACAAACAATTTTTTTGCTTAAATTATTATTATTATTATTAATATTATTTATTCTCAACATTCAGTGTATACTAAGACCAGCGTCTGTTTTAGTACTAACACGTAACTGTTATAATACACGTAACAACAAAAACATAACCCTGAAGACTTAGATATAACTTCATACTAACAGCAAGTAGGAACAAAAGTTAATAAGAAAATAAAAGTAGAAGAAAATAAAAGTAAAATTTTTAAATTTTTCGATTCAATATTTCAAAAAATAAATTTCTTTGTTAAAGTTCAACAATTTATAAAGTCAATTTTATAAATATTACCTTTTTTTATTTATAAAAATTCGGACAATCCTAGTCGCAATTCAGCAATTTCCCAACAAAATGTGTCCCAAAATCTGCCCTGCTAAACTTTTTCGAATTCCTCATCAGTTTTTTAATTGTTGGCCTCTTATTTTCTTCATTATCAACATCTCTCGGGTCGGTTTAGTCCCCAATTCGATCAGAATTGCTGACACAAACATTGGAGCTAACAGAATTTGTAAAAATTAAAAAAGCGTAGTTCGCATATTTCAATTACTTTGTCACTTAATTTTTTGGCACAATAAAAAAATAAATAATAGACTTATTTTATATATCTGAAGAAGTTCCATTATATCAAACAAAACCTAAAATATTATTTCTTCTAGTACATGAACACACAATGACTAGCTTAACTACACTTACATTTTTTCACTACAGGCGCGAAAAGTGAAATCCAACCCATACAACGTAACGCTGCTAATGCACGGGAACGATCGCGAATGCGAGTTTTATCTAGCGCATTCGGTCGCCTCAAAACCAAACTCCCAAACATTCCTCCAGATACTAAGCTTTCCAAACTCGACACGCTGCGATTGGCAACGTTATACATAAAACAACTTAAAACACTGGCGGAAGATGTCAATCTAGTTGCAGAAAAAGGTGTACACTTTGAAACACCTGTTCAAACTGAAAACATTAAACCTCCTCATTTCCAAAATTTCCATCCAAACATGGTAAGTTTTTGGTTGAATATTTATTTATTATATGTTTAATTTTTTAATATTTATGTAGTAAATGACAGGTATAGTATTATTGTCCAAAATTAGCTCTTATTCTTAAAATATTCTTTTAGGTTTAGGTATATAAATATAAATAAAGGAGGGTATGTCGATAAATAATATATTATTTATCGACATAATATATTATTTATCGACATACCCTCCCTGAAAATGTTTTTGTAGATGTTTCGTAGATTTCTGTATGGAATGGTCAAGAATGATAGATAAAATGATAGAATAAAGATTACGCATTCCGGTTTACACTGTAAACTTTACAGTTATGTTTTAACAACTGGATATTGCTAATAATAGTGCGTATGTAGGTATACAGGTTGTTTCGCATAAGAAGGGACCAAAGGCTACGGCGTCTAGGTTAAGTCGAGAAAAGAAAAAAATCGTATTTGAGCGGTCGTCAATTTCCCCGTCCCCCATTTAGGTGACGGGGACCATTTTCTAAAAACCCGGGGGGGGGGGGGGGGTTTCTAAACATAACGCTCATACTGCTTATTCCTAAATACCGAATTTGAAAGCCAAATATGTTCTCCTCAACCTCCGTTTTGCTTCAAACCGGATGGATCTATGCTTCGTAGTGTCCGTAAAAATTAAAACTTACGAAGTGAACTTCTTCCCTGGAGCAGTATTCTTGAATATTTTTTCACCAGCAGAGTTGGGCACAACTAGTTAAATCGTTAACTAGTTATCGTTATAGTTAAAGTTAATTTAACTTCGTTACTTTCACAGACGCTTTCGTTATCGTTAAAGTAACGAAGTTACTTTGCAATCGTTAACGTTAAAGTAACGAAAGTAAGATCGTTGTTCTGATCGTTATCGTTAAAGTAACGAAGTTACTTTGCAATCGTTAACGTTAAAGTAACGAAAGTAGGATCGTTGTTCTGATCGTTATCGTTAAAGTAACGAAGTTACTTTGCAATCGTTAACGTTAAACTAACGAAAGTAGGATCGTTGTTCTGATCGTTATCGTTAAAGTAACGAAAGTAAGATCGTTGTTCTGATCGTTTTCGTTAATGTAACGAAGTTACTTTGGGTCGTTAACGTTGAAGCAACGAAGTTGTTCTTGAACTAGTTAAAAGAACGAGTAACTAAAAACTTTAACGACGTTACTTTAATGAATTTTCGTTAGTTTTGAAGATTTAGGTTCTGTGAAAGAAAAATTTTTGTTTTGCTAATCTATAGTAAAATTAACAAGACAGATTTTGGTCATTATCTGCGAGAGGTGCACTTAATATGATATAATATTTAAATTTTTCTATTTATTTAAAAAGTATTATTTAATTTAATTCTACATTTAAGACTAAGTATACATATGTTTGTGCGTACATACATTAATTTTATATACCATATTACTAATATAATTAAGTGCGGATAAGTGGTGGATGATTTTTTAAACAATTTTGTCATCGATAGTTGGTTGATAGATGGTAATTGTCGCTGAGTAGGTGTATAGATGAACTGCTCAGCTAGCAAATGCTGACTGCGTGTTATCAATTTCTCTTTCGTACCCTTTCGTATCGGCGACTGTGTGGTGGCATCGCATTACAATAACAACTTATTTTTCGGCATCTACGGAAATTCATGTGTTGTTATTGTTGAGTTTGTTGATGTAAGGGTTATAAAGGAGTTTAAAGAAACAAGGAATATCCAATCATTTCAGGTAGTTAATTAATTATTTAATATAATTCTAATTAGTCGCATGTCCTTTACAGTTAGTTAACTCTTAAACCGTTGGACCGATTTCGATGCGGTTTTCACCATTGTACTGTAAATTTTACAGCACTGTAAATTTTACTACCTGTTTTAATATATTTACACTTGCTCATTTATTGCCTCAATACCAGCGGTGGGAACATCGTTAATATAAAGTAACTCCTTAACAACATTATAACAATTGTCACAACAATACATAGGTATTTATATATGTAAATAATTTGCATAAATGTTGTAGGAATTGGAATTATTCTTTATGTTGGATTCTTAGGAGGTTCTTCTATTTCATCTTGCTTCTCGCCTTCTTCTTCTTTATACATTCCCAAGCTTGCATTTTTACCTGGCGATTTATTGCCATGATGTTTTCACAGTAAAAACACGATGCAGATTTCCGAAAAATGAAAACTTTGAAGTCCGAGAATATTTTTATTTTTTGTCGCTAGGCTACTGGTTTTTGGGTTTTCCCTAATTGAGCAATAAAATGCAGACAATGAAGTGTTACAACTACCTAAGAATGTGCTCACGCTTCTGGAGCGCTTACGTTTTCAACTCTTTTTTTCATGGATTGCAAAAAATATTACCCAAAACAATGCCAATTTAATTTTTTCAATGTCATCCCATCATTCTGCAGACGAACGTCGATAGATACGAAACAAATTTTCTTTTCTTAATAATTGTGGAACAAAGTGTAAATCATGTGTACTAAAAACGGAAACTGTATTATTCAGTCGGAAAATAAGTTACATCGTATATTTAATGGAAAATACTTTAAGATTCTAGAAGAAAAATCTTGTTATACATCAATAACTGCACAGTGTATTATATGCTTGCCTAGAAATGTGGAAGTGAAGGGGCATTTTACAACTGTGGCTAATTTTTGTGGTCATCTAAAAAGAATGCACTCTAAAGAGTATCAAGACTATATCAATAGTAAAGTAAAGCCAACGAAGAGTACAAACAAGCAAAGCAAAAGTAGCGAACCGGTGTCAAAAAAATTAACTGTGCGAGAGCAATTTGAAATAAACGTTACAACATTTGTAATCAGTGCTATGATACCTTTACGGTCTGTAGAAAATGTGCACTTTCGAAAAATTTTTGATGATTTAGGCGTTGTCGGAAAAGTTGGTACGGTTAGCAGACGTAAAGTGGGAAGAATAATAAACTTCTTATATGAAAAAAAAGTTGATGAAATAAAGTTCGAATTAAAAAATATAAGCTTCGTATGTACAACAGCAGATATTTGGAGTGGAAGACGGAGAAGTTTTTTCGGAGTTACAGCGCACTGGATATCACAAGCATACGTAAGAAAATCTGCTGCTTTAGCGTGCTGTCGCTTTGCTGGTACGCATTCTTTTGATAGAATAGCCGAAATTCTGGACAACATTCATAATAACTTTGGCTTGAATAGAGAGAAAGTTGTTGCAACTTGTACAGACAATGCAAGTAATTTTGCAAAAGCCTTTAAAGTTTTTGGTATTCAAGATACTTACATCAATGAACTTCCGTTAAACACAAGTATGGAAGATGATGACAAAAATAAGGAAAATTTCATTAAGGCAGAGGAAGAAGAACAACAGGAAGATGAAGAAGAAGAAGAACTTGAAGAGAGTGAAGAAGAAATGAGCTATTTCAATACTGAAAGCAACGAATCGATAACTATTGACTTCAAGCTACCACGGCAGATTCGATGTGCTGCGCACACCCTAAATCTTTGCATTACATCTGATTTAATGCGAACAATAAATGAAAATCTAAATTTAAGTGTTACTCATGGAGATGTTTTGGCAAAGTGTAACGTACTGTGGAAGGCCTCTTCTAGACCAAAAGCTGCAGAGACAGTAGAAAAAGTTCTAGGCCACATATTAAGTCGACCGGGTGAAACACGATGGAATTCACTGTACGATGCGCTGAGGCAAATATTATCTGCCAAGGGGAAAATAATTGAACTAATGCGACAGTTGGGCATGAAAAACTTGTTCCGCAATAATGACTTTATATACATAGAAGAACACCTCAAATGTACACAGCCTATCGCAGAAGCAGTAGATATACTGCAAGGAGAAAAATATACCTTCTATGGGTTGCTACTGCCGACTTTACTAACTGTACGCAGGAAACTTCAACGGCTTATTTCTACCGAATGGATATTTTGCAAACCGGTCAATGAGGCCTTACTCCTAAGTATTGAAAGGCGCTTCGAGGAATTCTTTACATTTTCTTCAAAAGAAGCAGGCAATGCTGCAATAGCTGCTTTGTCGCATCCACATTTTAAAAATTCGTGGCTTTCCTGGGTTGAAGAGGATTGCAGAACAAAAATTTTGCAACAATTCCAAAAACTTATAGCTGAGTCAATGGCAAAGCGTCTCGAACCTTCAGCAACTAGCGACAAAGATGGAATTATTGCAAGTTCCTACAACTCCTTTTTCAATTTCGGGCAGTCAGAAGATGCGACGGACGACTTCACAGCAAAATGCGATATTCAGGTAAATACATGAAAGCAAACCATGTCATATATGCCCTATTTTAGTATAAAAATATTTTTAGAATCTGTAATAAACTGTTGATTTTTCAGAAACTACACTTTTTTCAAGACCATTGCATGGAGTGGATTATGCTTGACACGTATCCCGACATTAAAAGTATTTTTATTCAATACAACACACCGCTTCCATCATCGGCTTCTGTGGAGCGTCTGTTTTCATATGCGACCATGACCAACTCTGCGAAATGTAATAAGCTGTCTGATGGAAATTTTGAAAAGCGAGTAATTTTAAAAGCGAACGAGAGCAGAAATTAACCCGTATCTTCATGATTTTTTTTAAAAGCAAATGAAATTAAATGATGTTTTAATAAATTTCAATAAAGTTAAATTTTAATTTAGATCATAATAAATTAATAGCTTATAAATTTACATAGGATATTTACCCCTGCAATATTAAACAATAAAGAAAAATTACAAATTTTTAATAAATTGCGTTTGTCTAGTGGGAATTCATCGGTTTGTGTTGAGAAAAAAGTTGTAACACTTCATTGTCTGCATTTTATTGCTCAATTAGGGAAAACCCAAAAACCAGTAGCCTAGCGACAAAAAATAAAAATATTCTCGGACTTCAAAGTTTTCATTTTTCGGAAATCTGCATCGTGTTTTTACTGTGAAAACATCATGGCAATAAATCGCCAGGTAAAAATGCAAGCTTGGGAATGTATAAAGAAGAAGAAGGCGAGAAGCAAGATGAAATAGAAGAACCTCCTAAGAATCCAACATAAAGAATAATTCCAATTCCTACAACATTTATGCAAATTATTTACATATATAAATACCTATGTATTGTTGTGACAATTGTTATAATGTTGTTAAGGAGTTACTTTATATTAACGATGTTCCCACCGCTGGTATTGAGGCAATAAATGAGCAAGTGTAAATATATTAAAACAGGTAGTAAAATTTACAGTGCTGTAAAATTTACAGTACAATGGTGAAAACCGCATCGAAATCGGTCCAACGGTTTAAGAGTTAACTAACTGTAAAGGACATGCGACTAATTAGAATTATATTAAATAATTAATTAACTACCTGAAATGATTGGATATTCCTTGTTTCTTTAAACTCCTTTATAACCCTTACATCAACAAACTCAACAATAACAACACATGAATTTCCGTAGATGCCGAAAAATAAGTTGTTATTGTAATGCGATGCCACCACACAGTCGCCGATACGAAAGGGTACGAAAGAGAAATTGATAACACGCAGTCAGCATTTGCTAGCTGAGCAGTTCATCTATACACCTACTCAGCGACAATTACCATCTATCAACCAACTATCGATGACAAAATTGTTTAAAAAATCATCCACCACTTATCCGCACTTAATTATATTAGTAATATGGTATATAAAATTAATGTATGTACGCACAAACATATGTATACTTAGTCTTAAATGTAGAATTAAATTAAATAATACTTTTTAAATAAATAGAAAAATTTAAATATTATATCATATTAAGTGCACCTCTCGCAGATAATGACCAAAATCTGTCTTGTTAATTTTACTATAGATTAGCAAAACAAAAATTTTTCTTTCACAGAACCTAAATCTTCAAAACTAACGAAAATTCATTAAAGTAACGTCGTTAAAGTTTTTAGTTACTCGTTCTTTTAACTAGTTCAAGAACAACTTCGTTGCTTCAACGTTAACGACCCAAAGTAACTTCGTTACATTAACGAAAACGATCAGAACAACGATCTTACTTTCGTTACTTTAACGATAACGATCAGAACAACGATCCTACTTTCGTTAGTTTAACGTTAACGATTGCAAAGTAACTTCGTTACTTTAACGATAACGATCAGAACAACGATCCTACTTTCGTTACTTTAACGTTAACGATTGCAAAGTAACTTCGTTACTTTAACGATAACGATCAGAACAACGATCTTACTTTCGTTACTTTAACGTTAACGATTGCAAAGTAACTTCGTTACTTTAACGATAACGAAAGCGTCTGTGAAAGTAACGAAGTTAAATTAACTTTAACGAAAAGTAACTAGTTAATAACTTTGCCCAACTCTGTTCACCAGTAATAAAGCGTGAGTAGCCAAAAAATTGGTATTTGAAAGGAATAATCAAGGTATAACCGTTATTTTATAATATTTTGTTCCGATTTTATTCGGGTTTTTAGAAAATGCGTATTTTCCATCGCGATTTTGTCTTGTCTCGACTCAACCTACAAAAAAATGGCTAGGGCGCTTTTGACCCCTCTTATGCGAAGCATCCTGTATATTAAAATGTTTACGGAACTTTATTTAAACACTGTTAATTACCACATTGAGATATTTCTGCTTTATTGAACGGCATATCCACCTACTGATGCATATGGTTACGCAAACAGTATCACAAAATTATTTGTGTATCGCAAGCAATATGCGCACGTTCCTTGCACGGTTTGAAATAAAACTTACGGTTCGGCATTTCAAATAATAACACCACAAGGAAGGAATGGAAACCATATGTGCAAAAATATGTTCGAGGCAACAAAAATGTTTGAGAGCGACTGCTGTTCTTCCATATAATTCCGTAAAATATCTTACACTGTTTTAATATCACTAACCAAAAAACGTCACATTTCAGTGATGGAATCCGTTTGTTATTCTTTTTCCCCACACTTTGTAATGAATGTTTTTATAGATGTGTTAATTTTTGTTTATTACGTATGCTTAGGGGCCTTAATGCATAAGTGGTTCTGTAAATAAATACAGCCACAGAGACGCAAAAGTGCACAATGGGATAAAAATAAAGTCGTTGCACACAAATTTTTTTCCCATCAACCTAAGATAATTTTTCGATCATGGTATTTCCGCTCACCGTCAGCAAAGAGTATGTGCGTATCAGAGAACTGGAACGAATACATAAAACGAAGTTTCGATTCAATCGCTAAAATAGGAATGCCGAGCCCTCCGTATTCGTACTCTTAATGCACGAACCTGATTCGCAATCGTTCTAACGCGAACAATGAAAATATTCGCCACGAAGGTTTCCAATCAACAAAAAAGTTCGAATCAACGAGCTGTAATCGTTCAACACGAGCTATTGCTGTGCTTGTTGTTGGTGGATATTTTGTTTTTGTTACCTACGATTCCGTACACAGATGTTTCATTGAAATTTAATAAATGGAACAGATACTAGAGAGACACTAGAGAAACCGTTTTAAAGTGGTGTATTTATACAGAGACGTGTAGGTGTAGACTAAAAAATTACAGTTACACCTAAATACTTCCTAAATACTACATTTGAAAGACAAATATGTGCTCCTCAATCTGCTTTTTGAATTAAGTTCCTATGTCAAGCACTTTTTGAGAAAATTAATTCCAAACTTCAAATTGGATCTCTGTTTTGTAGTTTCTGAGAAAAGTAAAAATTACTAAGCATACTTTCCTTTTAAATACCAATTTTTTGGCTACATGTGTTTTATTACTGGTGCAAAACTATGGAAGAAGATCGCTCTGCGGAAGGAGTTTAGTTCCTAATTTCCACATTTCTCGGAAACCACAAAACACAGATCCTTCGGGTTTGAAGCACTTCCTCTAGAATTGATTAGAGAATTTGATTTGAGGAATTGGTTAGAATTTTATGGTAGAAAAAATTTAAAATACTTAATACCGTAATTTTAAAAAAATTGGCGACCAACAATTTTTTCGGAATCTTTATTCCAAATTTTAACTTTGGCATTAATTTTAAAAAGGATATTAAGAAGCGGATATTTGGCTTTGAAAGTCAACAAGCACAAGTTATTTACATCTAACCATTATTGTTTAATATTATTTTTTCCGATGTTAAATCGGATTTTTATAAAATGGCCCCTCCCTTCTAAACGGGGAGGGGGGGAATTAACCCCCCACCCCCTCCCATACGATTTTTTCCTTGACTCGACCCAACCTACACGACCTAATCTTTTGTTCCCTCTTATGCGAAACACCCTGTATATATTAATTATGCCATACACTTTCGTCCGGCCGTCATTACCGGAGACAAAAATTTTGAACCGTCCGTTCGTAGGTCTTCCCTAAGTACGTCCATCTGTCTGTTAGCAAGGTTTATAGAAAGAAGCTTGCCCCACGCGCAGGTCCGTTATTTATTTTCGTTTGACAGGGACGTCAAATGACGTCAATAAGTATTTGTATTGAAATTTTGTTTCGAGGCGCCTGCACCTGCTTATAGCGATAATTTTTAATGTGAATGTTTGAATTGAATTATTGTGTGAATTATTATTCCAATAATGAATAATGAAGTGAAGTGCCGTATAAAACTACAACAACAAAATCGGAGCGTTCGAGTAACATTTAACCTGTTCTAACTCTTCTTCATGCCACTTTTCAACTTTGGCAATTGTACCGTGTGTTGTGACCCTAGTGATTTTAGAAATACTTATTGACGTAGATGCGCAGACCGAGACCACTTTTCTTTGTTTACTGGCGCAACGATTTCTTCCGATCGTCACTCTTAGAAATAAGAATTTTTTTTCGTTCGTCAGTAAGTCTTCCCGTAAGTACGTGCGCCCGTCTGTTAATCTGTCTTTATTAAAAAAAATGTTCTGATCAGAATCGAACATGGGCTTCTCTACATCTGAAGACAACACGCTATCGCTGAGCTACATCCTCCCTCTATATGAAAATGTACATAGGTTTAAATAGTGTATACCTTCGTTCGTGCGTCACTCGGGGGAGACAAACCTGTTTCGCCAGTTTCTGTGAGTACATACATACAAGTTATTTAAATATTAAGGATTTTTATACCGTCTTGAAAGAAGCAGCTTGTATCAAAAACATATTTCAACTCTTTGAATATAAATACATACATACATACACATATCTAGTGATGATAGCCATTTTGGTCCAATTCGTGGCTAACAAAGACTACAAGACTGGAAACTCCTCTTATTTCGTGAGAGAGCTCAAAAAAATGTCCGTCCGCGTGTTCACATACAGTGTATGTGAATTTTATGGTGAAATTGCCGACTTGTTACAAGCTAAAACAGGCTATCACAAAGCATGATATCTGAAAAGGTAAACCGTTTTGCTTTGTTACCACACCACCACAAGATGATGGGGTGAGTTAGTGGCAGGGATACCAATGACACAGCTTTATTACTAATTATTTTTTTGGTTTTTAAGTAAACATTAATAGAAAAACTACTTTCCATTTATAAGTTCTAGAGGTTTTGACGATTTCTAAGCTGTTTGGAAATATTAAAAAGTAATGTAAACTTATTTATTTTTGTAATTTTTCATTTCTCTTTTATTTAAATTAAAATGTGTTAACACAAATAAATTTACAATTCATTTATTTAAATTAAAATTAATTAAACATAAACACATTCTCAATTCATGCATTTAAAATTAAATTCGTTTAAATTAAAGACCAAAAGAACTAAAGTCACAATTCAGTAAATATTAAACTAAATCAAAGATCAATATTCAACAAAACATGTTGAATACGTTGGCATCTCTTTCGGCTAAAAATACGCGTGGTAGGTTCAAAACAGCTGACTAAATTTGTGAAATGAGTAAATTTTATGAATTTTAACTTCGTTTTACTTGCAAAATAGTCAATATTGTGCAACTATAAGATTTAGAAAGGTTTCATGTACATTTCTAGAAGCGTGCGTTGCTTTTCAAACTGGCTCCTTGGTCTTTTTTACGTATTTGAAAAATCATATTTCTGGCTTATTGCTGTGAAGAAGAACCAGAGTGGCATTCCTCTCTCAAAATATTTTGTAAACAAATTCCCGGACTGTCAAAATTTGTTCCCGAACTGTCAAAATTACATGCGTTTTGTTTTTGTAATCTACGACACCCAAGCCTGATTTCACCAACACATTCAAATCGAAAAAAGAGTTTCCAGTCTTGTAGTCTTTGGTGGCTAACAACGTACATATATACATACATACAATATTTATAAACGGAACGTATGTATATACTGTGTAAAAAAGACTAAGTGTACATCCATATATGGATTCCAAAGATTTTAAATTAATGTCACTTTTAGAGAAATCCGAAATCGATTTGATCAAATACTATAAACGAATACTAACAATATTAATTAAAAAAATTATACTTCGATATTACGAAGTTGTATTCATTTTCCTCTTTTACAGACATGGCCATTTGCATTTCAACATATTCACATAACAAACCGAAATATTGAGCCAAACGTTTCAGTGACAAATTGGGAAGAGGTTTCGGAAAATCTACAAGCCAAAAGTTACAGGAAAAGTAATAAGTCATCATTAAACGACGTAATAAGATCACCAGATTTGTTCGAAAATACCGATCAAATTAACACCAAGACTCCTGATTTAAGCAACTGTTTTGATTGCATCCAATCGCAGCAACAAGTCAGTCCCTTCATTATTCGAACCCATTGCAACTATCATCAGCCGTATTGCTCCGATCATCAACACCAAGATATACAAATAAATCTTTAAAGTAAATATAATCTACTTCTAGGAATAAGACAAGTAAAAATATTTTTAAAAAATATGAAACACCTTAAAAATTACATTGTGCAACATTTTGGGGCATTTTTTAAGAGTGAAAAGCTGTTGACGGTTTCTGAATAATTTTGACTTGCGGATCACGAATCTGAAATCCGTTTTCCCACTATACGTCAGAAGTTTGATAAATAAATAATGGGAATATATAAATAGGGAAATATTTTTTGCCTTTGTGCTAGCTCCTTTTCCTGTCCTTCTCTGCCTTTTCAACGAT
This sequence comes from Myopa tessellatipennis, assembly GCA_943737955.2. Taxonomy (NCBI): domain Eukaryota; kingdom Metazoa; phylum Arthropoda; class Insecta; order Diptera; family Conopidae; genus Myopa; species Myopa tessellatipennis. The sequence goes on from OX031315.1 coordinate 17,364,666, forward strand.
TTTCTGTAGATCATTTTCTATAATCTGTAATATAAGGAAAACCGATGGAGATTTATTATAATACTTTCCGAAATAATTATCCTTGTAAGAAATCATTGCCCCATACAACAAAAATATTTCTCCGTTTCGAGAAACAAAGCGCTAAATTAGAGATTCCCTATAATTCTCATTATAATGCTTGAAGTACATATGCATTAATGCATAACAGTTTACGAAAATTCCCACTATTTTACCTTTCGGATCAATTTTCTTGACTGCTATCCTCTTTAAATAAATTATAGAATATATCCGCTAATAAACAATTAATTTTAAATAAATAAATATTAAATTTTTTTTACTAATAGGAGTTTTCACTGGTCCTGATATCCGAAAATTGTTAATGAAGAATTTAGAAATCTTCTACAGCAGACAGAAAATTGCTTGGGCTATCGCAAAGGCAAAAAATATTTCTATATTTGTGGCAAACTAACTACTTCTCAGACGTCAGTTGTGAATATCCTACCGTTTTTGGGAATTTGACCTTGATTTTATCAAAATACTGACGAGTAGGGAAAAAAGCAAGTTTAGATTCGTGATCACCGCTCCAATATCATTCAGAAACCGTTAACAGCTTTTCTTTCTGATTTTCAGTGTTTCACCGTGTTATTAACAATGGTGGGTTTTATAGAACCATGTGTAAATCAGGAATGATAGAAACCGGATTGTGCCGATCGACGTACAAACGTGGTTTTACTCGATGCATCTACGCCACTCCAGCAATAAAAAAGTATTATAGTCGCATTAAAAAAGCAATGGGTAGTGAATGTGATAATAAAATAACTCACGAATTTGTATTTTATGTGAATAAGGGTGAATTATTATTTCTGTATTAATATGTCTTAAAATGTGAATATTCATTCAATTTTGTGGTCGGGTTGAGACGATGCATCACTTACAGCACGACTGGTGATGTGTTAAATTGCATTATTTTTTACAAATTTTAGTTTTTGAATAGAATAGTTACTAGAAAACCAAATGTTAAACATTAAATATTATTTTAAAAAATTTTAAATAAAAATTTATTTCCCAAAATCGTGTCATCCATATTCAAATTCATGTCATATATTCATAAGCAGATATTTTCTTAACACTAATTCTCATAAATTTGATTATAAAACAAAAAGGCATATTTAGAATTTTAAAACTTACAACATTCCTTTTCCCACGAAACTCTTTCTCCCTCTTTCTCTTCTCATATCAAAGTAACCGCACTCAAATGATGGTGTTTAACAATACAACATGAAATTAACATTATGAAACTTTTTCTGTCATATAAAAATGGAATTGATGCCATTGTTATTGTATACACCGAACTCTGTTTTTACGCGAATTATTTTAACACATATGTACATATATAATTTCAGGAAAAAAATTTTTGATTCCTTTTTTACTCCACTAAATTGATTTAATTTGATTTTTCAACATTTTTTGATTCGTTTGTAACGCGATTTCTCAAAAATTTTTGATTCATTTTTTGCACGATTTAATTGAAATTGACACTGCTATATATTTAACAAGATATTTCTATTTATTTAATAGAAAAGCACAAGTCAAATGCACCTAAGTATGCATTACGCATATGCTCGAATAACGGCCAGGAGACGTCAGAGGTCTGAATTCGAAGTTGTTACTCGGAAGAGAAGCCTTAAACACAATCAAAGACGCAAGATTCAAGGCAGCGAAGCAAGAAATGGCTCGGATTTAAACCAAATCATTTTCGGGAAGCAGAAGTATGAAATGTCAAATATTTGACTGTAGAGAACAATAGATTCATTCTAACCAAAATTCTCGAAGTTTATTCGAAGTTTTTTTATTTTTATGTATATTAAAATATATTTAAAATACATTGAAATAATATATTATACAGAATAATAATAAAAAAAGCAAGAGAAAAACACTCAGATAATTTTACAGCAACTGAAATAGAAAAAACAATGAAATGTAAACAAACACAAACAAATAAGAAGAACAAGAACGCTTTTGCATCCGTCAAAATTAGAATTAGCTCGAATGCAAGATGCGTAATTTCGCAGCTAAGCAGGGAAGCAAAATTGAAAGCAAACTTTTTTCTCGATCTCCATAAGAGCCCGTGTAATTTTGACAGTTAAAAATGAATCTTGCGTCTTGCGTCTTTGATTGTGTTTAAGGCAAGAATGTAGCACTTTGGTACTTATTGGCCTTGGAAGCATGAACTCAAAGACTTAAACCCGTTTGGCATACTAAGCCTCCTCAAGAGTTTAAGATTCGATGAAACACTGTAATAGCCTGTTTACATAAAAATATTTAATCCGGTTAAGGTGTTCGAAAATCGATCAGCTGATCTAGTGTTTACATACATAATCCAGTCCGGGCTGTCAAACCGAAAAGAAGAAATAAACAGCTGTTGTTTTGTGTTTGTTTATTTACGCTACTATTTTTAAAATTTTGCCTCGCTTTAATTTACAACACAATGAATAAAATAACAATAATATTCAAAATTGTTGAAATGTATTTTGCTATGGTGACGAAATTCGCAAGTTTACAGAATTTGGAAAGTGATTTGGGCCATCTCCGCCGCCATCTCCCTATAAATATGGACATTTTTGCGGAGTCCGCGCAGGCCGTCAATATTTTCTTGCCACAGGTCCAGTAGCATTAACTCCGCCCCCATCGACCACAAAGTTCTCTTGGTTGATTTCTGCATCTGAAATAGTTAATTTTTTGTCATTTATTACATATTATACTTATTTAAATAAACATATTACTTACGACATGAAACGCTTAAATTTGTTTTGACATTTGGCAGAATCGATTGGTGGCACTTTCTCTTTATCTCTTTCTAACTTATTGGCACTAGAAAAGGAGAAAGATAGTGTGTCTGCAATTCCGAACTTCGAAACAGACTTGCAAACTAAAAACTGAGGCTAAAAACCAAACGCATTTTGGTTTAGCGCTGGAATAGCAACAACAATTTCACGGGAGTTAAAACAATTTACGAGTGGTTTTGGGACTTAAAACAGTTTATTCCAAAAACCTGGAAAAACCATTTTATGTAAACACCGTATAAAACACTGTGTAACATTAGTTTTAAAGAGGGCACAATACATCTATAGGTCGCAGTGCGTTTTTCGCACAGTAATAATAATACTCGTATATACACATTGTAGTAATTTTCTTAATTTTATATAATACCAGCTTTGGTTGAAGTAGGAGAGTTAGCTTCGAACGTGTATAAGCGTCCAAAGGGTTAAGCAATGCAGAAAAATATGTTACCAAACAATAAAACGGAAAAAAAACAGGTCAGAAGGCCTGCAAATAAAAATAAAAGGCCTGCAAACTACAGACAATTAATTTTTCAACTAACCCAAGCGAATTTTATGTTGTTTTAAAATTCTATAAGGTGAAATGATAACAATCATGCATAAGAAGGTTGCATTTTAAAGTACATGAGAGAAGAATACACCTATTTTATGAGCATCGTTGATGTTTTGATTGTTCCAATAAAAATTTTTTATATATTTTTTTATATGTTTTGTTTAAAGAAAAGAATTATTTATTAGATTATATACATGATGTATACATATATGTATGTAGATATACCACCCATATTTACCGGCTATGGGTATCATTTGCAATAGGATTTGAACCAACTTGACTGGCAGATCGTATAGCTCTTTCGGAACATGCTGACGTTCCTCATCAGCGATCTCTGTCGGTTTCTTTTTATGTACACCACTCGCTATAACAGCTCATCGTTTGCAAATAACTTAATACGAATTACAAATTGTTGAAGAGCAAATATTTGTCAGCGCACCACAAGTTTTTTTGTCAAATTTTAAATTCTGAGCCCGAAAAATATGGGTGGTGTGTGTATACATCATCCATGTAATATATGCATTCACTTTGTCACGAAATGTGTAACGCTGAGAAATAAAGAAGATATATATAGAAAAGTATATGTATATGTATATTCTTGGTCATCGTCACGTCCTGAATCGATTTAACCATGTCCGTCTGTATGTCTGTCTGTTGAAATCACGATCACAGGAGAACAGGTGAAGATATCATAATGGTATTGAAAATGGACAAAATCGGTCAACCACAACGCCTATTTGTTATTAGAAATGTAATATCAGCGTTCGTTTTTAAGTTATGATTTCATCACCGACGATCGTTATGGTACGGTAGCCGAAATTTTCTCATCTTCTATATCCCTATTCATCAACAAACGCAGCTTCTTCAACATGAGGGATCGATATATTTGAAGATAAGAGTTTTTTTAATCCCAACTGATATTTTTGTTGGAAAGATCGAAATTATTTTCAACGTGATCGATATGTATTGTTTTGTACTTGGAATAAAAAATGGTATAAATTGGTTGCGCAAACCACAATTTTTAGCACCGCCATGTCCCCTAGAATCTAACCGTCAAAACTTTTGGGGGCGTGTCTTTTGTAAAGGAGTTATGGGCGTTGAAATGTTGAAAATTTATGGTTTTGGAGTAGCAATATCTCCTAAAGTATGCGCGATACATTGTTTCATGCATGTTCGCAAGGTCTGCTTAGGATCTATCTTTTTTGCAAAATGCATTTTTTTGATTTTTCACATAATTATGCAAATAATTTACTTTTACAAAAAAATGGTGGTTGCATTAGAAAAATGTTTTTTTCTCTCTTATATGACAATTAACGTATAACCTATTTTAAATCCTATAATTTTTTCTTTCCAACGGTATATAATTTGTTGACAGTTTTGACATCTATTGAAAAATTGCATAAGCATCCTAAACTTGTCTACAGAAAACTGTTTGCTGCGTAGCCGGCGTTAGACATACTAAGGGTTATAATAAACAAGCGCGGCTGTAGGCCGCATACAAAGCCTAGAAAATGCACATATGTATATTAGGGTGGACCTTAGTTGCTCTAGTGCAAAATTTTTTAAAAATTCATTTGATGCGACCCTTGCAATCTGTTCTACTCGGTAAAAAACTAATTCCCTCCGAATTTCAAGTCGATCGGACAAAGGGAAGACGTGTCATTCACAACTTCTAATTTTGTTACAATACCTATCGCTTCGGTATAATTATTATTAGTTTCCCATAGTGCTGGATCAATTAAAAGAAAATCTGAATTTATATTGAACCGTTTGAAAAAATTATTTGATTCAGATGATACGAAATGTTGTATTTCCAAATTCGCAAGATTTTTAATTTCTATAGTCGTTGTCATGTATCTCTTATAATTATTATTATTGTTTACATTTTGTAAACACTGCTTGCACTATCGATGTTTTTGTTTCTACTGAAACTTTTTTATCAAAAAACGATAGCGCCGCATTCTCCGGTGACAAGTACCATAAATGGCGATTTTGCATCAACAATTTGTTGTTCGTAGTAGTCCAATATAAACAATTTATCACTACTTCTTGTCTCCATTTTTCCTCACTGTCACACTAACAAATTTTGACACTTCGTGATGCGAATACCTCGAACTCTCGACGTAAAATGAGGTTTCTTTTACTAAGGGACTAGGAAGCAGGTATAAAACTGGAAATAGAAGGATAGCTCTTTGGAAGGGGTATTGGTTATCATTAACCCATTTTTTACCAGCGTTCGATTATTCGAACAGCAAGTTTGGGGTTTTTCTGAAATTTTTTCTGAATACACTTTAAGGCAGGTTTTTAATTACTTGGTAATTTGTGATATTGTGGAGTATTAGCTATTCAAAAATATTTTTTTTTTCATACTTTGACCTTGCATTGTAGCGCAATAAACATTTTAATTACCTACTATTTTTTAGCTATTTCTGAGAAGTGCAAAAACCACAATAAATGATCGAAAGTACAAAAAGTAATTATGCAGGTAAAAGTATTAATGGTATCGCACCTGATATAATGCAAAACCCTTTTTTCCAAACATCCCTTTATCTTTGAAAGGTATTCTTACCTGAGTGTTCGATTATCGACGATTTATCAACTATTGGCATTTTTTTCATTTTCCTATATATAGCAAATATGTATTTATATATGTATATATAATATTTATATATATATATATACTTTTTTCTGGCAGTAAAAAAAATGCCAAATAGTTACCAGTGTTCGATAAATCGAAAAAAAACTTAAAAAAAAGAAGTTAAAAATTTTTTTAACTTCAGATTTGTGTTTTTCGACCACCATTTACTATAGAATACTGAATTTCATCAAAAAATAAAACAAAAAAACTCCTGGTAAAAAATGGTTTAAAACATAAAATTTGAGTTGCATGTAAAATTAAAGGGAAATTACTAAAATTTTCAAATTTCAAACCGATTGCGACACCCTTTGCTGTTGTCCAATTGATTTTTTCTTTTGCAGAACTTATTTTTTTTGGTTCTGGAACAGATCTAGGGGGTCGCATAAAAAAAATCAGATGGTCGAAAAATAAGATCCACCCTAATTTATATCTAGTATAACTAAAATTTAAAAGAAAAATGAAACAAACGATTTTGATTTCACATCCCTTTACATTATGAATACAAAAAATAAGTAAAACATATTATATACCATTTTAAAGGTAAAACACTAGGCTTCTACGATATTTATTTGATCTGGGAATAAGTTCGTTTTCTTATAGTCTGATAATTAATTTATTTAAACCAAATACTTATGCTCCTTTATTATCTATAATGTTCTCCATTTTTCGGGTAGAACAATCGGGTAGCCATCGGTGAAGAACTTCTGTGGTGTGGTTCTCGTTGAAAAACAGGCTTCCTTTGAAAGCAAGTTAATTCCATTCGGAGAATTCTGCAGAGATCGGAAAAAGTGGTAGTCTGAGGTGCTATGTCTGGACTACATGGTAGATGCATCAAAACTTTCCAATTAAAGTCTCGTAACTTTTGACGGGTCATCAAAGAAGTGTGTGGTCGAGCGTTTTCATGGTAGAACCTTTTCCTATTTGTCAACTCCGGCTGTTTTCTTTCAATTATCTGTCGTAATCTCTCTACTTGTTCACAATAGAGTTGAGAGTCAAGTGTTCGGCCAACTGGAAGTAGCTCATGGTGTACGATTCCCTTCCAGTCCAACCATATAAACAGCATCACTTTTTTCAACGGCTTTGCAAATGTTTGCGACCGCTCTCCATCCCTTGCCCACGAATTTGGACGCTTCCAATTATCATATGTGACCCATTTCTCTCAACAATTATGACACGTTTCAAAAGAAGCTCGTTTCATTAAATGGTTTTAAAATGTCTTGTGGTCAATGCCTAAATCCCTATCAATATCGACACTGCTGATATGACTTTTGATGATACGACTCTTTTAAAAAATTTCATGAGGTTTTCCAGTGATTAGACGATCAGAGCGTGACCAATCTTTCACATTAAAACTACCAGAAAGCGAGCGAACCATTTCCGTGCAGCAGATTTTGATAAAGCACCTTCACCGTAAACAGCACAAATTTTTTCACAAGCCTGCGCAGCGTTTTTCCCTTTGTCGTAATAATATAGCACAATTTGTCATTAATTTTCTCCATTTTCAAACGTAAACAACTTTCCAACCACTGCATCAATTGTTGTTTACACACTCACAGTGACGGTCGAAGTGTTATTTTGCCATGTAGCTAGAGGATGTCGGCAGTTTTTGTGCTGTCCACTTTAGCCAAGAAGTCATTGTAGATTTGTCGCCGGGGAACACAATTGCCTATACCAATCAGGCGGTGCAACCATCCTGGTCCAAAAGCACATCCAGTAAACCGTGACTTCAGAGCACAACCCTTCTGCTTCCGAACTTCATCCAGGACTATCTCCTACGGCTATGTAGTCGCGGAGGCGAACAATGAAACACCGTTGTTTACCTATTTCGTAATGTTAGGCAGTATTCCGCAGAGTTCAATAGATTAATCCACATCCCTCGAGTAAATGAGTAAGAATATCTGCCGAGACATTCTCAATCTCGGCAAGGCTAATTACAACTACAGGGCGACAGAAATCTCCAAGCCTCCATTAGAACACTAGACTAACGTATGACACAACGTTGTTACATTGACCTCATAGGCACGGTACGAAAAATACTTGAAATGATGGGTTTTATTGAGTTTTCCTCCATCTTCACTAAAAGGGCACGCCGAGCAGGATATGGCCCTTCACCACGCATGGCTCTATTGAACGTTCATGAATGAAGAATGTCAAAACCCTAACCCCTAGGAAAAACATACATTATTATTATATTAATACACACTCAAACAGTATACATGTTAAGAAAATAAATTTATTATTTCAATAAAATGCAGCAACCATTATTTACTTAAATCTAGTCCCAAAATTACAACAAAAGTAGTTAAAAATAGATTGCATATAAATGCAGTATCAGTTAAACCATACAAATTTACATAAAATGAGCATTGTGAAAATTACTGCTGTTTAGAATTAAAGAAATATTTGTAGAAAATTGTAGCGCAAATTCCAATCACTAGTGGCACCAGCCACGATTTTATAGAAGCCTCTTCAGATTTGTTTTCGTTGTTCCAAACGGGTTCCGATTTTTCGGCAACGTTTGTACGTTCATCAACCGCCAGCTCACCGACTTTGTACTTCTTCATCATTTCTCTTGCATCAGAACTATGACCAACATCTTCAAAGTTCTCAGTCGCATCTTTACCAGCTTTCTCAATTAAAACTTCCTCGCCGCCTGGGTGCTAAAAGAAAAGGCAATAGTTTCTTAAGTTTCAGTTTTAAATTAATATTTCCTTATATAAAAATTTATTTATTATCCAACAATAAAACAACCAGACAAGTGACTGTGGTACCTAACTTAACGCGTCTTGCGTTACGTTGATCACTGCGTCTTAAAATCGACGCTGCGCTAAACTGAAATAACAGCGTTGCGTCAACATTTATTCTGACAAAAAATTTTTAAACATTCACACGAACAAGAACATATTTTTAAGATTTGCCGCCAACTGCACCTCGTAGCGCATACAAAAATTGGAAATTCGAAGTGCTCTCCGTCAGTGCGTAGCTTATTTCAGCGACTTCCATAAGACTGCGTGTTCCAATTTCATTTTGACAGCAAGGCAACGCACGACGCACTTATTTACTTATAGGCCGAATAACACTTACAAATTCACTGCTCAAACCGATTGCTTTTGAAAACCAGCCGTTGGCAACACATCACAATAATAACTGTGCAAATTAAAACTGGAGAAATAAAGTGTGTTCGGATTGTGACTGTGCTGTTGTTCTAGCTATTGCTGTTAAAATAAAAAACCAGAAATGCCTTAAACACAATCAAAGACGCAAGACGCAAGATTCAAGGCAGCGAAGCAAGAAATGGCTCGGATTTAAACCAAATCATTTTCGGGAAGCAGAAGTATGAAATGTCAAATATTTGACTGTAGAGAACAATAGATTCATTCTAACCAAAATTCTCGAAGTTTATTCGAAGTTTTTTTATTTTTATGTATATTAGAATATATTTAAAATACATTGAAATAATATATTATACAGAATAATAATAAAAAAAGCAACAGAAAAACACTCAGATAATTTTACAGCAACTGAAATAGAAAAAACAATGTAATGTAAACAAACACAAACAAATAAGAAGAACAAGAACGCTTTTGCATCCGTCAAAATTAGAATTAGCTCGAATGCGAGATGCGTAATTTCGCAGCTAAGCAGGGAAGCAAAATGGAAAGCAAACTTTTTTCTCGATCTCCATAAGAGCCCGTGTAATTTTGACAGTTAAAAATGAATCTTGCGTCTTGCGTCTTTGAGCAAAAGAGTGTTAACTTTAGCCTGGCCGAAGTTCATATACGCTACACACTTGTACTTAGAAATTAGGCGTGGCAATGGTCTAATTTTTTTCCTTTTCGATCTCAAATAGCCTGTTATGATAGCCTTCGTTCTCCTGTAATCCAGTTTTATTTAATTAGTGGGCGGACCACGCCCATTTTTTGTGATCTGTTTTGGTCAGAGATAGTTGATTTGTGAATAAAATTTCAACCTCAAATTTATTCTACAAGCTGATAAATTGAGCTATAAGCATGGTTTAATTTATATTTACTATAAAAAGTAGGCGTGGTAATGGTCCGATTTTGCCCATTCAATACCCATAAAAAACAATGGTGGTATCGTTCTGCGCATGTACGTAATAGCGTATTTTTACTATTTGTACTAGAATCACAACACACGCTGGAAAAGGTTTAATGTTACCCAAATTTACGCTCCGATTTTGCTGTTCTTTTTGTTGTTGTTGTTGTAGATTTATACGGTAACTCCAACAAGAAAAACGGTTCCGATGTCTCTTAATGTACAACATTCGCTGTATAAGCTCATCTTTTGCAAATAACTTAATACAAATTACAAACCGAAATCGGAAATAGAGGAGGTTCACCAATGGCGCATAAGAAATTAGGACGTTACAGGATATTCGAGGAAATACAGCCGTCATGGGAGGAGTTACTTTGGTTTAGTCTGGAGATTTTAGGCAAACATTCATCCTTCATAATTATTTAGGGTCAGATTTTCAAACAACGATCACCGTAATTATCGGTGCTTCTGCTTTGTTATTCTTGCGTTGTCGTTACTTATGCCGTGTTTATACGTGGGACACATGTCCCCTGGACACTATTTGTTGTTGTTTCCCCAGCCAAACGACAGGATGAACTGTAGACCGTGAGGAAATGAACGTGACACCTGATAACAGAGTTGCGTTTAGTAAAAAAATATTAAATAAATAAGAGACGATTTTTAAGACGACCGTGACTCTTGGAATAAGGCTATAAATAGTGTTTCGAAAATGCATAGAAGAGAACGAGTCGCTACATAAGAGTTTAAAAACCTCATTTTAAGATCACGGTGATCAGGAACGAGCTCTAGCATCTCAATCCCGGTGATCATTGAAAATCTGGCCCTTATCCTAACTATTACACCAACAGAAGACAATTTTTCTAAATTAACTTAACTGTAACAATACTCTAAATATATTTAGGGCCTTATGCTCGATCTGCGAACGGTACGTTTCTCAGCGTTACTCTTTGTTATATTCGTTAAACAGCTGTTCAAAATGTGTTTTTAGTATACACACAACTTGGGCTTCTGATAGAAGCGGTACCGCTGAAATTTCTCCTCTTTACAACAACAGTTTACACTCTTCTTACGTATTTACGTTAGAAAAGCTTATTTTGCAACTAACAGAAGCGGGAACGGTGTGCCCTTGAGAAGCGGTTGCTAAAAAGCAACCGCTTCTTTCCGTTCGTCCGTAGATCTTGGCGACTGTGTTATTTTTGGTGGTGTTTTAAACACAATGCCTGCCGGCTGGCTTTGGTAAACAAAAAGGTTGATGATATCCAAAACTAATAGAATACAAATATACAATAATATAAATTCAGTAGCTTCCGAGCCATCGACGAGATAGGACTGTATGCTGCGCTGCTCTGATTTTGCTACACCCAAAAAATTATCATTGTTTGTCTTTATTACAAAGTTTATGTGAATTTTCCCTTTATATTAAAAAAATATTATTGAATTATTCAATTTACTTCATATTATAAAATATTATACAATTATCTACTTTATGCTTCAATCACAATGTGCTGGAATAATCCATATATGTATATAGCGTGCAAACAAACAAAAGTCGACAAAAAATTCATGCTTTGTGTTTCAGCGCATATATTTTTCTCAGTGATAATTTAAAAAAATTTCCAATACACACTCAAGAGAGAACAAAACAGGTATAAGAACACATTCACATTGAATACATATAATCACAAGAAAGAAAGAGACGTCTGATTGTAACATTTGTGTACACCAGATACACAAGTTTTACATACCAATTGACATATAGGGGAAATACGTAAAGCGCAGTTCTCTCAACGGGGCTCATCGTAAGAGTTAGCACATGCTGTTTTAAGAGGAACGGAAACGGAGGTACCGCTATCGTTGCGCAGATCGAGCATAAGGCCCTTAGTTTAGTAACAGAAACGCAAACACCTTTGTGCCTTTTGTTATTTAATTTTAGTGAAAATACTTTTTGTCAGAAACATATGGTGATGCAACGCAGTAATTTCGGTTTAGCGCAGCGTCGTGTTGAAGAAGCAGTGATCAACGCAACGCACGACGCACTAATTTAGGTACCACAGTCAACGAGCATATATTCGTACAGAGATTGCATGAAACATTTTTTGCCGGCAACATCATGATTTCATGTGTGAAGATTAGGGACTTAGCACTATAAAGAACAAAACATCTCTGTAAAGCAGAAAACCGAAGATAAAAACGAAGTTCTTTACAGAGTACAAAACTTCTTTTGTATTCTGCCTTGGTAGCAAAGCAAAATTGAATGCTCTACTAATGAGTGAGTGGTTCGGAAGCTTTTTTTAATGAGTATGAAGGGATCGCAAGATCGATTTTGCTTCTGTTATTTTGCACTAACAATGCTAGGGAATATGCGTAAGAAGAGATTGATCCAGCACTAGTATGCCAAGTAAAGTGTGAAAGAAAGAATCGATCAATTTATTGTCTAGAGCGGGCGATGAGAAGCACGGTGCGATTCGTCTTCTTTTGCGTCTCTTACAATAACAAACCATGTGCCGCCGCCCACCGTCTGAAATCGTTTAAAATTTTGCATTTTATGGTTTTTGGAAGAATTTTTGCTTTTCGTAACTTAGTTCTGCTTCTTTTTCGATGCCCAAGCTTTGTAAAGCGCTGGCACGATCTACGTTGCGAGCATAGCGTGCTGTTTAAGAATTTGTATTTGCAAAAGATGATATGTAGTCGGCATATTTAATCACTATACACGTTATACGAGTAAGGCTGAAGGGTTAATAAAAGACAAATTATGTAAATATTTATATTATATTTAAACAACTCTACTTTAACCCCGATCTCATTAGTAACACTTATTATACTTATTTATTAAAGTTTAAATTGAGCTTTATTTTCATTTTTTAATAAGAATTATATTATACAACATATACAGTGTATAATATTTAATTTACTTGTTATCTAATAATAACTAATAATTAAAAATAAATTATATTTACATTTTATTTCAATTTAATTTTAGTTTAACTTAAATTTATAATTTTGTTAAAGTATTTATTATTTTAATTAACTGAACTTTAATTTTAATAGACCCTAAGGACAATTTTTCATTAAAGTTGCACGCATTCGCACATACATACATATATTATAAGTTCAGTAAGACGACGAGCTGAAATCCACAAGGAGACTTTTGGAAAATACCTAGCTTCATATATATGTAGTTTATATAATATTACTTAATAAGTATTGTAAAATAATGTTGTTTAATAAGTGTTGTTGTAATGAAATCGGTAATAATGGGTTAAAGTAGAGTTGTTTAAATTCATACTTTGTATTACCACAGATATATAATATAAATATTTATATAATTTGTCTTCTATTAACCCTTCAGCCTTACAAAAATTCTTCCAAAAACCATAAAATCCAAAATTTAAAACAATTTCAGGCGGACGGCGGCACATGGTTTGTTATTGTAAGAGAAGCAAAAGAACAATTGCAATTGTTAGTGCAAAATAACAGAAGCATAATCGATCTTCCGATCCCTTCACACTCATTAAAACTATTTTCCGAACCCCTCACTCATTAGTAGATCATGCAATTTCGCTTTGCTACCAACGTAGAATACAAAAGTTTTGTACTCTGTAAAGAACTTCGGTTTTATCTTCGGTTTTCTGCTTTACAGAGCTGGTGCTTGATTACAGCGCTAAGTCGTGCTAATTAACAGCTGCCCTAATCTTCACGCATGAAATCACAAATGTTGCCGGCAACAAATGTTTCATGCAATCTCTTTACCTATTTATACTCGTTGCCACAGTCAAAGAGTATTAATAGATACAGAGATTTCACGAGACGAATGATGCTATCAACATTTAGCTTGAATGAGTGGAGTTAAGATCAGGTCGAAAAACTGGTCGAATTTGTTGATATGCCGACTAAAGTAGATCTTCTCATCGCCCGCTGTACACCACAAATTGATCGATTCTCTCTTTCACACTTTACCTGGCATACGAGTGTTGGATCGATTAACTCTTACGCATATTCGCTTGCATTGTTAGTGCAAAATAACAGAAGCAAAGTCCATCTTCCGATCCCTTCATACTCATTAGAAAAGATCTTCCATACCCCTCACACATTAGTAGATCATTGAATTTTGCTTTGCTACGACCGCAGGAGGTCGATCGCGATATCGACCAGTTTTTCGACCTGAGCTTAACTCCACTCATTCAAGCTAAATGTTGATAGCATCATTTGTCTCGTGAAATCTCTTTATCTATTAATACTCTTTGCCACAGTTAGTGTTAAGTTGTGTAAACATTTTGTAAACTCTGTAAAAGTTGCAGTGTTTCAATAAAGAACTTGAACTTGAGTAAGCACGCTCAGTCAGGATCTTCATAAAAGTCACTTAGATCGAAACCGGCCAAAATTAACATCGTTTCCTTCTCAAAATATTGAATATTGTGCAACTATATGACTTCAAAAAGGTTCCGTGTGCATTTCTAGCATTATGCATTGGTTTTAAAAATGTTTCCTTTGGGATTTACATATTTTAAAAATCATATTTTTCGCTTCATGCTATGAGAAAGAACAAGAGTTGCATTCCTGTCTCAAAATAGTTTTCTTAGTTTTGCAAACAGTTGTTTGATCAAACAGTCAAAAAAAATTAACTATTTTCTCTCCCGTCAAATCTGTTTGCTTGCTATGTTACATTGCAAACACAAACAGTCAAACACTTACCGTAGTATTTATACATAGTTAGAGTTGCTTTGTGTAATTATTTTCACGTAATCGTTTTTTCCGATATAAGTGCAGCTTCTTCACTCCAAAACATGCATACTTTTTTATTACACCACACAACAACTCTGTTCTGTTTGTAGTTCGCACTCGTCGCCAGCAGAGTAATTGCTGTGCCAACAGTTCATACGTTTTCATTCTCTCACGGATGAACTAAGTTGACAACTTTGTATAGAAAACAAAAACAATGTGACTGTTTGATCAAGCAACTGTTTGCAATGTAATATGGGCATAAACAAACTCCCGAGTTGTCAAAATTGTATGCATTTTGTTTTTCTAATCCACTACACCCAAGCCTGACTTCACTAACACATTCAAAGCGATAAGTTTCCAATCTTGTAGTCTTTGGGTGTAGGGTATTTAAAATTCGGTCATGCTGAGGATAGAACTTTCTGGTTTTTGTTTCACTTATTCCTTCAAAGCTATTTTGTACGCCATCCATACTGATTACGAAACTTATGATCTTTGGATCAGATAAGGCGCTCGACCTAACCAATGTCGTTGTTGTTTTTGGTGCTGTCATCAGAAACCGCAAGTTTTGTTTCATGTCTGTATCTCCTAAACTGTACAGGATACACCTATGTTATTGGTGTTGTTGGAAAGTTAATCCAATTATCTTTCATTTATGTAAACCGTATTCTGTCGAAACCCGTTCAGTTTTGGAGAAAAATGAAATTTTAGATTTTTAGTTATATTTTTTTCCAATAATTAATTTTTTTCTAAGTATAATGTATTATTAACCCACATAATAATGCCAATACTAAGAAAATAGAAGCTCTTAACTTTCGACGCCTGTTTGTTGTTTTTCACGGAGACTCCAACAACATCATTTTGTTCGCTCGCGTCTTGTTTCGGAATTATAATGCTGCTCGCACACTGCATGCGTTTTTCGTTCGTGCGAATTCTGACGAAAACGATTCGTCCAAAGTCTTATTTAGAGTCCGCACACTCTATCAGAACTGGTGCGTAAAATTATGATTAAAGCAAAAACAACATATGCTCCATATGTGTCCATAACATAATGGACACGGTTGATGACGTTTTTTTATTACAAAATTCTTATCTAAAAGGAAAATTTTTCAAAAGGAAGATTTGGGTTCGTGAGGTTTCCGCGAAAAGAAGTCATTTTTGTGAATTTCATCACCTGCATAACTAATTGAACAAAAAAGAAAAACTCTTCGTCAGAAATCGTGGGGATCCCATTTGAATGGGATCGTTCACAATTCGCAACTTTTCGCAGCAATTCTGACGACGGAACAGTGCTTCAATGTGCGCATTTACAATCAATAACATGCAATGAGATCGTTCGCATGTTTTCGTCAGAATTCGCACGAACGAAGAACTCATGCAGTGTGCGAGCAGCCTAACACTTTAAAGTTGAAAAATTTTGGACCTATAAGAGTTACCTACATGTTGCGGGCATGGTTGGAAAGGTATTAAAATTATCGTTTATTTATGTAAGACAATATGTTATCGAAAAACTATTACTTTTCAAAAAAAATGAAATTTTAGATTTATTTTATAATTTTTTTCATTTATTAATTTTTCCTTAAGTAAAATATATAATATATATATATAAGATATAATATATATATATATATATATATATATACATATATGTATATACTATGTATTTTACTGCGTAGCGGTCGTTAAACACCATATACATATAAGATATTTCTAGTGTAAATAAAATTTAAGCTAAAAATTAGACTAACGATTTTGAATTCACAGTAGTAAAATTCAAGCGATTGTGATTTTAAATAATGGTATATATATCTAAAGAAAGGTTGATAACCTTTATATATATATATATATATATATATATATATATATATATATATATATATAGATATAATATATATATATATATTATAAGAGTAGAGATAACCTTTCTTTATATATATATATATATATATATATATCTATATATATATATATATATATATATATATATATATATATATAGATATAATATATATATATATATTATAAGAGTAGAGATAACCTTTCTTTAGATATATATACCATTATTTAAAATCACAATCGCTTGAATTTTACTACTGTGAATTCAAAATCGTTAGTCTAATTTTTAGCTTAAATTTTATTTACACTAGAAATATCTTATATGTATATGGTGTTTAACGACCGCTACGCAGTAAAATACATAGTATTTTTAGGTATTGAAATGAAAAAAAATTATAAAAAAGGAGCAGATAGGGATCATCACGGTACCACCAATCGTGTTGTTGTTGTAGCATGTGGAGCAGACCCCAACAACAACAAATTCATCTTCTGCTTCCCTCTGGTTTCGGAGTTATAACGCTCTGAAATTTGAATTTATTTGCCTATTATCTCCTTAACTATAGAAAATATTCGGTATAGATGGTTATCGTTAGGAAGGCAACTTAAATACCTTTCATTTCATCATGTATAGTAAGATTTTGCCGGATATATAAGGAAAATAAATATAGATCGAGGTCCGAAATTTCCATCTTTAAAGGGCTATAACTCCTAAACGAGAGAAGGCAAAATGAAGTTGTTATTGGACATTCCTTGAAAAACAACAACAAAATCGGAGATGCGTCAGCGTCCCCGACATATGCCAAATATTATTTTACATAAATGAAATATAGTTCGATTACCATTCCAACGATATCAATAACATATAGGAATCTATAACAAATAGTAAACTTTAGGAGATACGAACCTAAACTTTTCAACCTTTAACTCCAGAACTATATGAGAGCAGTAAAATTGTTGCTGTTGTGAAAGTCAGCGCCGAAAACAACGACACCAAAAATAACAACAAAATTGTTTAGGTCGACAAGAGCTTTATGTAAGCCTTATCTTCGATTAGATAGACGTACTTAAAATGACGTACGGAAATGAGTATGCACAAAATTAATGAATGCATACTCCAATGATAAAACTTATCTAGAATAATGATATGTTTAATCCAATAATTTACATTTAGATAGGGTCGTATTCCAAGAGTCATGGCGAAGACGATATCGGTGTTTCTCTTGTGCTTGTCTCGATTACAAAAACAGACATTACAAAATGTCAATTTCGACTAAAAGCACAAGGGAGAGTCACTGACATCGTCTTCGTCGTGACTCTTGGAATAAGGCCCATAATTACTTTTACATAGGCGTGTTGCCTTAAAACCACCACCTAATATCGAATGAACTCCAAACTTACCTCATTAAGGAAGGCCGTAACATCGTAAACATTGTTGTGAATGACTAGCCACGTGTCTTTGTTGGTGTTATGTTCGGCAACTTGTTTCCGTGAATATGTTTTTGTTTGTTCTGACATAATGTTCTCGTTGCTATTCCTTCGAAATGACCACCTTTAATGAACTTCACCCAGCCAGTGTTAATGAACCTCAACCAAATCACTGACAATTACTTTAAAAACGAAATAAAAATGTTGCTATTAAATTGCTAATGTGCTCATGGTTCTACGCATTCGTAGTTTCGTACCTATTAAAGCACGCTTCCGAAGTACGATTTTTTGCTACATTTTTTCGTTCATTTGATAAGTGCTGTTACTTTATGCCGTTATTACAATTCAGCTTGGTTATACCAGAGATAATGAGATAGGACACTTCGAATTCGTCGCAAAACACATTGGCATTTTCACTAACACTACGATAAAAAATTGTGATTTTGTGCAAAAAACTTTTACTTCGCTCTAAAAAACTTGTACTTCGCTGCAAAAAATTTGTACTTCGCCGAAAATAAATTGATCGCATGAACGCATGCAAAATCAGTTTTTCGGGGGTTGTTTATCAAACGTCAAAACAAATAATTAAAAATATTATCCTTTTTATATGTGTAAAATATATATAAAACATAACTTCCCGTTCCGTATAATGGTAATTATTGTATGTTTCCATATTTTACCCAGTATTGGTTGTTTATTTCTCATTTTTACTTTGGTATAAAGTTGTCGTTGTGTTAATTTTTCGTTTCAAATGCATAGTTGTTTACCTTTTGACAAAAAAAAATACGATTAATAACTCCAGAATGGTCGTATTTATATTTTTTCATTTGGTTTCTAATATCTTTGAAAATTATGTATTGTTATACATTGTTGATGCACTTGGGGGGGGGGGGGGTCAAACATCCGTTGGCACCTACCATTTTAGGTTTGGGAAACTTCTCCACCTTTGTTTATATATGGTGAAATTTATAATTTTAAAAGCCAATGGCTTTGGCTATACGAAGTATCTTTTGAAACGGTTTCACTCAGTTTGTGGGAGAGAAAGATGAGGAAGAAAGAGAAAAGTCTATACTCTATTATCGAATGTAAAGAATTTTTGAAACGAAAATAGCCCCTGCTTCTATTTCTTCTTGCGTTTCTTTGCACGCACATAAGAAAGCAGTTGTCAAACGAAAGAAGAGCAACGCAGTTTGCCGAACGCGTGTTCATATTTTCTCTCACTCTGGCCAACATTTGGATATTCATTAAATTTCACACACACTTTGTCATCACATGTTTACGACTGTTGAAACCAAATGAGAAACCACAGTGTGTAGCCACCGATGGTATGAACATATTAGTAGTGAAACCGTTTGAAAAGATATGCGCTTAGCCAAACTGATTTCATAACTAACTGAATCCGTGGTGAAACATGAAACAGCTGATTTTTTCAACATAATGAAAGACAGAAACAAGAACAACAATATGGTAGCTCTCACGTATAGTGTATATGAATTCAACAGCTCATAAAAAATAGACGTCAAACCGATTTTTGAAGGGGCGAATTCGAAGTGTCCTATCTCATTATCTCTGGTTATACCCAAAGACTACAAAACTGGACACTCGCAAATTCTGTGTACACACTTATGCATTTTTGCTTGAATTTCACTAACACTATTAAAGAAAAGTTTGATTCGCTGCAAAAAACTTGTAGCCTCGCCGTAAAAATCTTGTGGCCTCGTTGTGGTGAAAAATTTGTTTTTCGGGGGTGCAATTTGGAAACGTCAAAACAAATAATTAAAAATATTATCCTTTTTATAAGTGTAAAATATATATAAAACACAACTTCCCGTTCCGTATAATGGTAATTATTGTATGCTCCATATTCTACCCCGTAATGGTTGTTGATTTCTCATTTTTACTTTGGTATAAAGTAGTTGCAAATGCATAGTTGTCTGCCTATTGACAAAAAACATTACGATTTATAACTCCAGAATGGTGTTATTTTTTTTTTATTTGTTTTCTAATATGTTTGAAAATTAAGTATTGTTAAACATTGTTAATGCACTTGGGGGGTCAAACATCCGTTGGCACCTACCATTTTTGATTTGGGAAACTTCACCACCTTTGTTTATATATGGTGAAATTTATATTTTAAAAGCCAATGGCTTTGGCTATACGCAGTATCTTTTGAAAAGGTTTCACTCAGTTTGTGGGAGATAAAGATGAGGAAGAAAGAGAAAAGTCTACACTCTATTATCGAATGTAAAGAATTTTTGAAACGAAAAGACCCTGCTTCTATTTCTTCTTGCGTTTTTTTGCACGCACATAAGAAAGCAGTTGTCAATCGAAAGAAGAGCAACGCAGTTTGCCGAACGCGTGTTCATATTTTCTCTCACTCTGGCCAACATTTGGATATTCATTAAATTTCACAAACACTTTGTCATCACATGTTTACGACTGTTGAAACCAAATGAGAAACCACAGTGTATAGCCACCGATGGTATGAACATACTAGTAGTGAAACCGTTTGAAAAGATATGCGCTTAGCCAAGCTGATTTGATAACTAACTGAATCCGTGGTGAAACATGAAACAGCTGATTTTTTTAACATACTGAAAGACAGAAACAAGAAGAACAATTTGGTTGCTCTCACGTATAGTGTACATGAATTCATCAGTTCATAAAAAATAGACGTCAAACCGATTTTTGAAGCGGCGAATTCGAGAGTGTCCAGTCTTGTAGTCTTCGGTTATACGCAGTATTTTCAAAAGATAATTTTCTTCAAAAGATACTGCGTATAGCCCAGCTGATTGGGACACAGGTCCCCTGGAAACACCATTTGTAGTTGTTTCCTCATGCCGTGTTTGGCCGTGTTTACAGGTGCGACACGTGTCTCCTGGGGACACCATTTGTTGTTGTTTTCACAGCCAAACGGCAAGATGAACTATGGATTGTATGCAAGTGAACGTGTCCCCTGGTGCCATGTTACATTGCAATCTTTTGATTGCTGCAAATTGTAATATTTTACTCTCTCAACAATTTTTTATTTGCTGGTATGTTACATTGCAATCAGTTTGCCAGCAATCTGTCAAAAATAGTATTGGAACTATGCGTAGTATTTCATACCGATTTGCGATATTTGCAGGCAGTACAAATTTCAAAAGTGATAAACAATGCAAACAATTAAAGAATTAGAGGAAATTCTACTTAAATTATTAACAAACGCTAAACATTTTGTTCAAAGCACGAAAAATAATAAGCAATCGCAGCCAACGAAGTAAATTTTTACTTGGATGGAATTGGTTGCAGAAATAAAGTGTTGCTTTGCGCAATTATTTTCACCCAAAATTGCTTTTGTGGTAAAAGTGGATCTTTTTTACTCCAAAATGTGCCCACTTTTTTATTACGCCACACAACAACACCGTTTTGATTGAAATTTGGAGTCTTCGCTGGGTGCCATGTTAGTGCCATGTTATATTGCAATGTTTTGATTGTTTCAATTTGTTCTTTGTTTTCGTTTTCTGTACAAAACTGTCAATGCCGAGTTCATCCGTGAGAGAAAGAGAGCCGATGAACTACGGAACCCGCAATCAACAAATTTGCCGTCGACGACTCCAAATTTCAATCAAAACGGTGTTCTTTTGTAGCGTAATAAAAAAGTAAGCACATTTTGGAGTAAAAAAGATCCACTTTTATCAAAAAAAGTAATTTTGGGTGAAAATAATTGCTCAAAGCAACTCTTTATTTCTGTAACCATTTCCATCCAAGTAAAAATTTACTTCGTTGGCTGCGATTGCTTATTATTTTTCGTGCTTTGAACAAAATGGTTAGCGTTTGTTAATAATTTAAGTAGAATTTCCTCTAATTCTTTAATTGTTCGCATTGTTTATCACTTTTGATATTTGTAATGCCTGCGAAAATCGCAAATAGGTATAAAATACTACGCAAAGTTCCAATACTATTTTTGACAGATTGTTGGCAAACTGATTGCAATGTAACATACCAGCAAATAAAAAATTGTTGAGAGAATAAAATATTCCAATTTGCAGCAATCAAAAAATTGCAATGTAACATGGCACTAATAAATTTTTTGATTGCGGGTTCCGTAGTTCATCGGCTCTCTTTCTCTCACGGATGAACTCGGCCTTGACAGTTTTGTACAGAAAACAAAAACAAAGAACAAACTGAAACAATCAAAAAATTGCAATGTAAGGCCCATATTACATTGCAAACAGTTGTTCGATCAAACAGTCACATTGTTATTGTTTTCTGTATAAAGCTGTCAACTCTCAGTTCATCCGTGAGAGAATGAAAACGGATGAACTGTTGGCACAGCAAATACTCTGTTTGCAGGCGATGCGTGCAAACTACAAACAGAACAGAGTTGTTGTGTGGTGTAATAAAAAAGTATGCATGTTTTGGAGTGAAAAAGCTGAACTTATACCGGAAAAAGGAGGACTGCGTGAAAATAATTGCACAAAGCAACTCTAATTATGTATATATACTACGGTAAGTGTTTGACTGTTTGTGTTTGCAATGTAACATAGCAAGCAAACAGATTTGACGGGAGAGTAAAATAGATCATTTTTTTGGACTGTTTGATCGAACAACTGTTTGCAATGTAATATGGGCCTTACTATGATACATTGCAAACACAAACAGTCAAACACTTTCCGTAGTATATATACATAATTAGAGTTGCTTTGTGCAATTATTTTCACGCAATCCTTCTTTTTCCAGCATAAGTGCAGCTTTTTCACTCCAAAACATGCATACTTTTTTATTACACGACACAACAACTCTGTTCTGTTTGTAGTTTGCACGCATCGCCTGCAAACAGAGTATTTGCTGTGCCAACAGTTCATTCGTTTTCATTCTCTCACGGATGAACTGAGAGTTGACAGCTTTATACAGAAAACAATAACAATGTGACTGTTTGATCGAACAAATGTTTGCAATGTAATATGGGCATAACATGGCACCTGGGGAAATAAATGTCCCACGAATTTTCTGGGGACACTAGAAAACAGAGTTGCACTTTAGTGAAAAAATATTCTTAGTCTGAAATCAGATATGTATTGTCAACAAAATTAAAATAAATGTATCAGGGTTCGGAAATGCTCGCTCTTGCTCGCTCTTTTCGCTCAGCTCGCTCTTTCAAGCTCAAAAGAGCATTTATTTTCAGGAGCGCGAGCGAGCAGGAGCGGCAAAAAAAATTTTCATCGCTCCAGCTCGCTCCAAAGAGCATTTGTTTTCAGGAGCGCGAGCGAGCAGGAGCGGCAAAAAAAATTTCTCAGCGCTCCTGCTCGCTCCAAGGACCATTTTTTTCAGGAGCGCGAGCGAGCAGGAGCGGCAAAAAAAAATTTTCAGCGCTCCTGCTCGCTCCAAAGAGCATTTGTTTTCAGGAGCGCGAGCGCGCGAGCAGGAGCTACAAAAAAAGGAGCGCTGAAGCTGAGCTGTTTCTGAGCTGATGGTAGGTAGCAAGTAAATAATTTGTTCAATATTTATAATTGAAACAAATCAAAGGCAATAAAAAAAACTTTGTCAAATATGTATATCTTATTTTTTAACACTCTGAACATTTTTTTATAAGCTCTGGTGAAGAATTAGGTCCAAATTGCCAAATTGCAAAGAATCGCGCTGAGCGCTGAAAATTTTTTTTTGTCGCGAGTGCGAGCGAGCAGGTTTCGTCTGGTTTCCGAGCTATAACGGCTTGAAGTTTAAAGATTTATGAGCTAAATCTCCTAAGCGATTTTCAACAAAATGTTGTTTTACATAGAAAGCGATTTTTCATATAAATTTTTCATTTTCTCAGTGTAGCCAGAGAAACAAGTAAAATAGTAAGTGAAGTGGGGTTCTTTGTAAAGTTTAAACTGCGATTTCTCCTAAACTACTACACCGATTACGATAAGAAAGATAGGTATAGAAAGCTAATAATATCTAGTTTCCTGTTCTCCGCAAAATGAAGTCAGTTAATTACATATTTTATTTAATTAATGGGGGAAAAAAGTATTAAAAATATGAAAATCGCGTTTTCTCCAAAAATATGAGTTTTTCGGCAAAATCGTGCTTTACATAAATGAAAGGTATTTAAGTTACCTAACGATATACATCTTTGCCGGATAACTTCTATAGTTAAGGAGATATTGGGAAAATAAATTCAAATTTCAAAGCGTTATAACTCCGAAACCAGGGGGGAGCAAAAGGTGAATGTGTTTGGGCCTGCTCCACATGCTACAACAACAACAACATCATTGGCGTTACCGGACGGATCCCGATCTGCACCCTTTTTGCTACTATAGTTAATACTCGAATTATCTGTCATTTATGTAAAATAATATTTGGCATCCAGGCTGTCGTCGGTGTAAACGCTGTCGGGGACACGGTCCATGAATAGTTCGACACGTGCGACACATGTCCCCCGTGTAAACACGGCAATAGAGAATTTATAGGAACAACACGCGGCTGTTTTTTTTTAACAGCTGTGTTGTTCTAAGTTTCCAAACTCGTTCTCTGGTCTGACGTACACTTTAAATTGTAGCTGCGAAAATTAACAAATATATCACTTTTATGTATATCATTACATTCATATATTATATCACAACAGAATGAGTAATCACGAGACTTTTGGATTTCGGTTCTGCATGTTACCGCTGTTCCTTGTCGGCTTAGTTTTTTTTCTGACTGGTTTCTTTCCAATTACTCATCAGAAGTATAATACTACAGTTGGTAGACCATCATGTATTGGACTATATAAGTATGTCATATACAAGGTTTTGATTATTAAGTTAGATCCCACGATTTTTTAAAATTTTGTTTTTTGCTAAGTTAAAGCTACACAGAGCGTAATGAAATTAGTGCTGCACATTCTTAAATGTTGTACTATGTTTCATTGGTTTCTATAATATATTTAAATTAGGACATTTTGTGTTTAGCTTTATCTTACATAAAACATGTAAAAGACTTCATTGAATTTATGGAGAAGCATATGAAAGTTCTCCATTTATACCTGAGCTCAATACTTTATCCTGAGTGCAACATCTACGATGTTAATTACAAAATTAACGTTTCCGAATCTCTGAGGACGCAAACTATTAGTGCAGCTGTTGGAAGTACTGCACATTAATTAAGGTTAGAGCCTGCTAAGCCCTGGAAAAAATCTGACATTGTGGAAAAACATCTATACGTTAATCGGTATTGGACTCTCGATAGAATACCTGACATAATGCTGACTGCATTCAAATCGGTCGAGTGGTTTCCGAGTTTATCCATAACAAACTAACAATCAGCTTTATTATATAGATTCGGTTATTGAATACGAATGTAAAACGAGAATGTCTTCTCATTCGCCCTCTTACTTTGTACTTCAAATGGAGTTTTATTATAACCAAGATTGAACAAGCTTCTACTAACAGGATAAAAGTATTGTACATAACTAATTCTTGTGTACGACTAAACGAATGTTTTTGTTTTATTTAGATTTATTAGATAGACTTTATTCTTATGTAGATTATAAAAATTTGGAGTAAATTTGTGAGAGTAAGAGTCTGAGCTATCATTACTACCTACCAGTTCAATATCTTCGGGTGCACTTGCCTTGAATAAAGTCACCTATTTTCAAACAATCGAATTATTTAAATGAGATAATTGAAAAGGAAGACATTCCTCTCGGAAGTAAGATAATAATGTTATATAATTAATATGTTAATTATAAACCAATAAATTTTAATTTGTTCTCCTCTATATAACCAATGTTACTGATTTAATAGTCATACTGGAAGTAGATCTCTACTCTCTGGAGGAACGAATTATGAAACTTAGTGTGTAGAAATTTTATTATTTTTCTTTTTATTATTTTATTATATTTGTGGCAGTAACAAGTTCCTTAAATCCTTTATCCTATATAATAACAAATCCATATTTACAGCATTTCGCAGCCAATGAAACAATTTTCACGTACTGTACTTATGATTGTGGATGCAATACGATATGATTTCTTTAACGAATCAAACATGCCATTCGCCTTCAAAAATGCATGCATGAAATTGAAGCTGAGGGTAGACATTCCTACGGTAACCTTACCTCGTATAAAAAGTCTTATTGGGGGTACATTGTCGAGCTTCTCTGATATAGTTTTAAATTTGGGGAAGGCTGATCAAATGGAGGACTCATTATTACATCGAATAAGAATGAACGGAGATGTTGCAATTTTTGCTGGCGACAAGGTCTGGGTTAATCTATTTCCCAACATGTTTCAGCGTCAGAAAGTAAATATGGACTCTTTCTTTTTAAAGGACTTCTATGAGGTAAAATCAATTTTATTTATTAGAATATGACATGCATTTTTATTTATAGTTCTTATTTATTACAATGGGAATTGTATTTCTCAGTACCAACGCTGGTACTAAACTTTTTTTGTATGGCGGAATAAGCCAGAGGTGGGATCAGTGGCGTAGCGAGCAATGGTGCCACCCGGGATGGAAGTAACTGTGACACCAATTGATTTCATTAATTTTAATTGTAATATTTTTGTTTTTTATCAAGGTTACTATCCGTATGGTTTTTGAAAGCATCGTCTAATCTGTAAATACGCCACTCGAAAGGGGTTAAATCCATTTAACCCGACTGCTCCGTTTATTATATTTAAATGGGGCATATTCAATTTTTATGTATTTTTCTTTACTGCACAAAAAAATCTACATTGAAAGATATCACGTAGTCCCAGTACATAAACAGTGTTTATCAGCATGTTTTGGTTGGTTTAATAGTCGCTGACTTGTGTGTTTATAAAGTTGTTACGAACTGAACATCCTCCCCGCCATTGACTGTCAATTAGATGAAGGTGGTTACGAATGTCCCTTCTGTCGAATTTTGTATTTTGGTCTGCTAAGCTGTCCCGTAATCTTATCCATTTGTCAGCCAATTTGGTGGCAAGTCTTCGTCCAATGAAAGTTTGGCCTGCCATATTTCTTGTATGATTAGTTTGGCGCTAACTACTACAGGTGCCAAAATCGAGTGGATCGAATATTTTAGCACTTGATGATGCGCTGACACGTCGACGTTTATACAAAAGTTATCAATTTTAGGTAGCCAAATTAGTGAGTTCAAATCAAAATTGACTTCTTGATTGCTGACTGGAAGTAGTAGTTTTGCATGGTTCGTGCACCATTTCCTCAGCATAAAACCTGCGGTTTCTAGTATCTCCGTGAGCTCTTGTATGTCCAACGCATTTGTGAGGGTTTTAACACCTGTTAGGCGATTGTCGACATAGAAATCGTTGAATAAAACCTTTGCACCTAGTGTCTACTATAGTACCGTAATTTGTTCCCAGCTCTTGTAAGCACTTAATCACCAGATACGGGGCTGGTTTGGTTCCGTATGTGGCGGTGTTGAGTTGATAGCACGCTTACTTGTCCGTCTTGTTCTTTCTCCACAAGATTTGCTGGAATTTTCGATCATCTTGGTTCACAAGAATTTGGCGATGAATTTTCTCAATATCCGTATAAAGTAAAATGGAGCAGCTGGCGTTGTATTGTTGGTCCTGTTCGTAAAATATCGTTCAGCGCGACGCCACTCGATATTTAATAGTGCTGCATTCGGGCTTCTGGATGCAATGATGAGGAATGAAATAGCATGGAGAGGGTTTTTCGCTAGTTGGGACCCTGGTCATGTGCCCCATATTCGGACTCAACGTTCAATTGAGGTAAGTGGACGCTCGGCTATTGGTGGTTCATCAATTTCCCAGAATCGCTCCAGCATTGTGTTGAGTTCATCCTCGCTACATATGCCACAGGTGGCTGAGGTGTGGAGGTTGCCTTCGATTTTGCCAGTGCATATCCAGCCAAACACTGTGTTTTGATGGAATGGAAGGTCCAGAGCAACTTTCTGTTTTTCGAATGGCACTAGCGCCTGGTATAATTCTGCTCCTAGTAGTAGATCTACATGACTCGGCTTGTAAAGCTCTGGGTCCGCCAACTGGTGAGTTGGTAACTTCCAATCGACAGCTTGTAAGCATTTCGTTGGATGCGGTGAAATGATTTTTGGTATGACGAATGCTGTGATGTCAGTCAAAAATCCGCCAATACAGGATCCTATGTTAGTGGTGATATGGCTCTTGGAGCATCCCTTGGCCCTTCCCATGCCCTCTATGATTAAAGTGGACTTTTCTGAATACAAACCTTATCCTTGTGTAATTAGATTTATTTGGGAGCCTGAATCTAAGATCGCCTTGCAGGTCATATATTGAGCGTCCGAAGCTAATACGTTGAACTTGGCGGTGCCGAGTACAACGTATTTATCATGCAGTTTGGGTCACCAAATTATGTTGTGTTCCCAATGTTAGTAGTTGCCACGGTATATGAACCAGTGATAACTGTAGGGAAGATGATATGATTGTCCGGGACTTGAACCGTAGACAATGACACTAGAGTGATATTATTAAGTTTTAATATCAACAAAACAGTCATAGTACTTGCATGATAGATAAAATTAAAGAATTAAGAAGGGCAAGATAATATGAAACAAAGTACAGGTTTATCCAAAATAGACTGTAGGAAGTTTTTTATAAAATATTAATATACATATATCTTTAATAAAAAACGTAACCTTTTGAACTTTTCTGTTGTTATTTATTTATCAGGTATTATGTATGACAATTATGTGTGAAAAAAATAAACCGCCACTTTTCCAAAATTTTCGTTTTTCTTTTCTAGGCTAAGTACTTATCGGACCGCCCTCGTACAATACCCCTTACACAAGATATAATACATCTAGACAAAGATTTTGGTGTATAGATTTTGTTTGCCAATGAGTTACGTAGAATAATTAAATATGTTTACAAATAGGGTTATATACTCTTCCAAAGATAGGTGTGATCCGCCCACTTTTCCATATGCCATACAAATCATGAGGATGTATGCCATACAAATCATGAGGGTACTTTAGATTCGGACAGACTGAATATGGTACTCATTCTTGTTTTTTTTAATTGTATTGGACATAATATTTTATATTAGAAAGTTTTACAACAGGTCAATTTTCTTTTGTTACACGGATAAAATAAAGATTTGATTACAAATCCAATCGTACTTTTAAAATTAAATTTTACTTATTCGTTTTGAATTGAATGCTTAAATTAGAATTAGGTTTCATTAGTTCTCGATTTCCTTGGTATAGAGATTAGTGATAAATATAAACGATGAAAACCACATATCGGATCCTTGCTTCAAATGTAAGAAACATTCTGTACATGTGTTCCATGTAAAAGGTTCACTAATTCAAAAAGTTATTTACACTTTATGCGTATAAAAACTTAGAAAAGTATTTTAATCTTATTTAAATTTTTATAATTTATGGTTTAAGGGCGATACAAATGTGACGAAAACAATTCTACAGGAATTGAAAAATACTGACTGGAATATATTAATCGCACATTACTTAGGACTAGATCATATTGGACACGTGGAAGGTTCTACTAGTCCTAAAATTATATTAAAACTGAGGGAAATGGATGAAGTAATGGAGAAAATACACCTATTTGAGGTAAGACAAATATTTTCATCTATTTTCATCCGGTTTAGAAATATTTCATATGTGGTGTAAAATGATTGGTGTTTATATTAACTGTGAACAAAAAGTAAAGCCAATTTGTTTTTAACTGGGAATATTTTTATTTATTTATCCAAATTTATATCATCCCCCTTCAAATAGTCCCCACCCGATGTAATACACCTGTGCCAGCGATTTTGGCAATCTTTGAAACACTTCTAAATCTCGAATGGCCTTTAGTTCATTCTTCGATTGTTCTTTTATCTCATGAGTCGATTCAAAACGGTGTTCGCGAAGCAGTCGTTTTAGTTTAGAGAATAGCCACAAGTCACACGGAGCTAAGTCAGGCGAATAAGGTGGTTGTGGAACGATAAGCATCGAATCTTTCATGAAAAGGTCTCAAAGCATGAAACATTAAAAAAATCGAAAAACTCACTTTTACTTGTCCAGAAAACACAACGAAACTAACCAAAGAAAATACGTACTGTCTTGAAATTCTACACAGTTATGAATGACAGTGCTGCCAACCTAAAAACAAAAAGATTTGCGCTGCACCCGCGCATTTAAAATTATAAATTGGCTTTACTTTTTGTTCATAGAATACATATTTCATAAACAAAAACATATAGATTAATAATAAATCCCTATTGGATTAATAAAAGATTATAAATTTAGAAAGGGCAGATGTCATACCCTGCACTGATTTTCATTAAATATCCTATTTCACTAATGATGTACATATATTACATGCCAGATCGGTATCACACTTTAAACTTTTGAATAAAATCTGATATTCAATATAAAAGTAATAAGTGCCAATGCTTCGTTTAGATTATAACTATGTCGCGAAGTTCCTTGAATTAATTTTGTATTTATTGGACTCATTATTAAAAACAATTTAATAGTGTTCCTTGGGTTGAGACACTAAATGCATATATGCACATGTCTCTATTTTTTAAATAAACAGGTATAAAAAATGTAAATTATTAGTAAGCACCGATTTTTGCATATAAATATGTCCGCGAAAGTAGGAAAAAATTCCTGTAATTAGAACAATTAACAAGGTAATGAGAATAGTTAAATGTTTCTAAAACATTTTAGCTACGAAAAGAAAAATATTTTAAAATGTGTACCTGGGTTTTGAAGTACATAGTAATACTTCAACCTAAATACTACATTGTATGAAATGAAATGATTTTATAGAAATTTATTTCTAGAACATGACAAATGGTATTCTACTAGTAACTGGAGATCATGGCATGCGGAACGGAGGTGGACACGGCGGAACTACTGCAGAAGAACTTTATGTGCCATTGCTGGTATTCCAAAAGAGTTGCGTATTCAAATCGCCAAAGTATACGAATACCATATACTATATAAATGTTTACCATTCAACCCTTCTCAATTTTAGATCAAATATGAAAGAATTCAAACAAATTGATTTAACTCCAACGTTAGCTATGCTTATGTCATCTGAAATACCAAAGCAATCTATAGGATGCATTCTTCCTGATTTAATTGAGCATATGTCCTTAGAAGATCAACTTTATGTTTATCATTACAACGCAATGCATTTGTTAAAAAGAGCATACAACAGATTTGAACATTCACAAATTGAAAATTTAGGTAAGCTTGAGGTGATTAAAGATCTGGTCCTATAATATCCATTAATGCTATCCATGCTACAGATATCTAGCAGTTTTTTATCTTTTTTCTTAAAAAATTCCTTTTTTCAAAAACGATTATCTCGAAAACGGCTCGTTTGATTTTTTTTATTTTATCATTTTTGGAATCAGCGTACAAAAATCCTTTAGAATATGTGGTCAAACAGCCCGTTACAAAAAAAAAATTAATTGAATTAATTAATTCTAGCCTTAATTTGTAGGCTAGTGTTATTAGCTAATCCGAAAGTAAAGCTTGTATGATTCTTTATATGTACAACCTTTATATTTCCAGTTCTAATAAATTCCTTCTTCAAATGACTTTAAAAAAGGTTTATTTAAAAAAAGTTTTCAATTAATAAAAATCAACATTTTTTAAAATAAAAGGTAAAAGCTGATTTTTTTCGCAAAAATTGGCACGCATAATGCTATTTTCAGGCCAGAGCCTGAACCATATCAGAGTTAAAACATAATTTAATTGCGATCCAAATTCAATGGTCGATTAATGGTCGACAATGATCAAGTAATGTTGATGTGAATTGATCTCATTGGACTTATTTATTTGGGGTTATTTGAAAAGCTTATGCCAGCAAACAAGCAACAAGTAATGAATGACTTGAAACACAACAATAGAAATGGAATTATTGAATTAAACGAACGAATATGTCAAAATGCCCTCGAATCTTTGTCACATCTTATTCGAATCACCCTGTGTAGTCTTATTATAATTGGCTTATTCTCATCTCATTAATTTACAAGTCATTTGATTAAAGTTTTCGCCCATTCTTTTTAGACTTTTACGTTTGGTTGACTTCTGCAAAACAAATGCATATTGACTTCTTAAGATTTAAACGTACAGAGGATATGATATCTTCACTTTCCTTTGAAAAATCTAAACAGGATTATATAAGGGCTTCAACGGTACTTTCTAATAAACTGGTCGAGTCAATGGGAGGATTTAACTATGAACTGATTACTCTCGGTATTATTTTATCAACACTGGTAAGATGAATGAATGAATTATATTTAGAGTGTAGTATATTTAGATATACACGTACGGACACTTATTTTGAATTGAACTAGAAAAAAGCTAAATTTAAATAATAATTATTTTATCTGTATCCCTTTTAGATTACAATCAACACTCTCATTTCTACATTTTTTGTGGATTCTATGGAGCATCATTTTCCATGTTTTAAACAGTTAATGGTTAATGTTGGAATCGCTAGTTGTCTTATATTGGTTGGAAAGTTAATAGGTTATATTGAAACAAACCGATTCCTCTGTTGTCTTCTTGTTATGCCTATAAGTGCTTCCATATGCATTTTTCAAAGCATATCGAAGGGGTTACTGAGGTTTCTATTATCCTACGCACATGCACGTCATAACTTAACTCTTCCGATCCCACCTTTAGCCTGTTTTCTTTTCCCATCATTTTCATTGGCATCTACGTCCTTCATAGAGGAAGAACATCAAACCTGGTATTATTTTGGATCTACATTACTAATTGCACTTTGCATAAAAAATTTTAGAATAAATATTTCTCAAAGAAGAATAATGGTTGAGGAACTAAAAGCGAACATTTTACAAGAATTCTGGTGTTTGCGGTGGTATATTGTAGTGCTTGCAATCATTGTTCTCCTAAGAAAGCTTAATCAAACTGGAGATAAATGGAAACACTTGCAAGATTTTGGTGATATTCTGAATGAACAAGACAATGCCGTGTGGCTAAGCGCATTTTTCGCTCTGGGTAGGTTTCTGATTAAGATCAGATAAATAATAATTTTGTAGTACTTATGAAGATATATTATAAGTATGTATATGATATGTATATTATATATATGTGTATTTATTTATTTTTTTCATCTATGTGTGTAGATATATATTTATAAATTACTAAAATATCCGATTATAGATTGCAATAGGAGGTTAGCTTTACAGCTGAAACACAATGCAGCTTCAACAGCAACAACGAACTCAAGCAAAACCTTAACAACGAAAAGGATTGAGGCTGCGTCGAAATAGACTTACGCATGGTTAAACAATTTCTCCTGAAAAGTGTTGTTAAAACGTAGTTTAACATAAATTCCAAATTCATTTC
The DNA here is from genome assembly GCA_943737955.2 of Myopa tessellatipennis. NCBI lineage: Eukaryota > Metazoa > Arthropoda > Insecta > Diptera > Conopidae > Myopa > Myopa tessellatipennis. The sequence goes on from OX031315.1 coordinate 17,398,024, forward strand.
AAAAATTCCAACGACTTCTAGCACAGGCAAAATAATGAGCTTTGAACAAAAATTAATAAGAGAAATTCGTGGACATGAATGTATTTTCGATCTGTGTAACAAGGATTATAAAAATGTGTTGGTAAAAAAAATTCTTTCTGTCATTACAACTTCTAACTTATGATGCCTGAAGCTGAAATTTTGCGTTTTGTTCAGACTTTAAAAAAGCCTTCCAAAAACCTGAAGCTGCATTGTGTTTGAGGCTTTAAAAGATTCTGCAGAAAGTATGCATCTCGACAGCAACATCAAAAGGCATACGAGGTTTGCGAAAAAAAGTGTGGTGAATAATTTAATGTTGATGAAGGATAAAGCCATTGGCCCATTTTTCTGCTCTTTCCCCGTAAATCGTTGCAAAAAAAAACCGATAAATTTTAAGACGTCAACAGACTTCAGAGTCACAACATTATCTCCATCCATTTATTTTAAGAATTCATGAGCTTCTTTGGCACATTTTTCCCAATGTTCGAAAAGTTCCGTCCGTCTGCAATCGTCTATGTTGGTTCAGGCAGCTCGAAACATCAATGAAGTGTTTGGGGAAGGCGCAGGTAATCATCGGACCTTAAGTTGTTGGTTTGATAAGTTTCGCTCTGATGATTTTAGCCTTGCAAATGAACCACGTGGAAGACCGGCGTGTAAGTTGGATAATGATAACCTGAAAGCTGTAGTGGAAGCAGATAGGCCTCAAACTATGCGTGAACTCACAGCAGGGTTTAACCTTTCTATTCCAATAATTTTGGATCACTTAAAACAAATTGGTAAGGTCAAAAAGCTAGATCAATGGATTTCGGATGACTTAAACGAGCGTCAAAAAAGGAATCGATTCGAAACTTGCCTTTCTTTACTGTCACGGTATAAAATCGAACCTTTTCTACACCGCATTGCAACGGATGATGAAAAATGGATCTTATTTGATAATCGCAATCGTTCGCCGCAATGTTTGGATAAAAAAGAGGTTCCGAAACAGAACCCTAAACCAAACATTCATCAGAAAAAGCTTATGGTGTCTGTTTGGTGGTCCAGCGCCGGAATTATCCATTACAGCATTATGAAACCTTGTTAATCCATAACAACAGATGCATTGATAACAGCGGTTGGTAACATTGATGTTATACCAAGATTTTCTTTAAACTGTATTACCTGTGAATAGAATTTAACCATTAGAATCCATTTTTATTAAGAAAATTAAAAATTTACTATCGTCTATAGGAATTAAACCTTGAATAATCGTTTTGCATTTTTCTGCATTGACCCTCTAGTCCTCTAGCTTCAAAATTTGTCCAAGTCCATGATAACTGATGCATCCGCATACCATAACATACGGTGAATGCTTGACTGTTCCAAGAATGCACTCATCGGAATATCGTTTCTTCGCCCTTCTTCGAACTGTGGATCTTTCCATCGGGGCCAATTCGTCAGAAAATGTGACCTGTCTATTCGAAACTGTCAATTTTTAGTGCTTCTTGGCTTATTTTAGACGTTTTTCTTCGTAGCCGTTGTTAAAACCGGCTTCCCGGTAGGCCCATGAGATTGAAGGCCCATTCCTTTATGGCGTCTTTGAACAGTTGCTTTGGTGATTGCGAAGATACCTTCCAAAGTTTGATTTTCAGGTCGTATAGTAGCTTTTGCAACTTCCGGTTTCCACCTCGGTTTCTTGAAATTTTATTAAAAACTGTCACACTGTACTTTTGTTACACCCATTTCTTTGACACTTCTATTTGAATAATTTCCTCCGCTGAGTGCTAAGATACGGCCTTTTTTCTCTTGCTTCAATACGATATTTAAATAATCTTAAAAATTACTTCCGATGGTTTTTCTCTGTTTACTCAAGTGTTCAAGTCAATCGGAAAATTTGCAATTTTTCAAGATGCGGCTTTTTTTGGCACGTGGTGTATTTATGTTCTACAAGTTAAAAACTTTTATCGGAGAGTGCTTACATTTTCTGTCTGAATTAATTCGAACTGAAAAGGTGTGTGAAACTTTTATGTGTGAATCAAAAGCAAAACAAAGATAAAAATACAAGCGAAGGTAAGTTAATCATATTGTTATGAATTTATAATTAATTAATGTTATAATATTATTGTTTTAAATAATGCCATATGGCTGGCATTAATTGCCAGAACTGGAAAGAACTATCATCAAAGTAGAATCGATTGTATTTTTCATATGTACATATATGTATATAAAGGCTATCGACGTTCAGTGATTTGAGTCAATCTGACTAATATAAAATATGAACAATAAAAAAATTCTGATGTCTGGAGTCATGACGAATTTAGCTAAAGCTTGGAAAAGTTATTTGAATTAATCAATGTATTTAATGTATTAGGAAGAATATTTGAGACACTTGGGGAGCCAATGAATTCATAAAGAAATAAATTAATTTTTATGTTATTAATTTCATGTTATATTTGTTATTACATATTAATAATAATAATAATAATCATTTTAAACTTTACAAATTTGATTGTGCATTTTATTTGGTGGTACATGTGTATTGGTGGTTAATATGGTGACATTTGCTGTAATATCTGGTACCAATATTATTATATATGTATTTTATAATATATATGTATATAACTATTCCTAATATACAGGGTGTAACGCATAAAGTGGTAATAAAATCTAGGACATGTAGGCTGGGTCGAGACAAGAAAAAAATCGTATTTGAGAGGGGAGTGCCATTTCCCCGTTTAGGCTAGATGGGCCATATTCGAGAAATCTGGCTTAACATCGGAAAAAAAATATTAAAAAGTAACAGTTACACCTATATCCTTTCTAAATACTACTCTAGAGAAAATGCTTACGATACGATGCCATACGATTTTTTTTTGTCTCGACCCAACTTATACGTCCTAGTTTTTTTACCACCTTATGCCTTACTCCCTGTATATATATATATATTATAACAACAATGTCATTTTAAAAAAATCTTATTTTTTAGGTTTAATAATATTAATTTTCTTTCTACGTGACCTCACTACGCCACTTCAATTTTTAACTTCAATTGTTGCATTACTGTTAATATATTGTTACCGGGGAGTAACCAATGTCGTAATTATCTTTGACTTCAACAGTTCAATGTAAGTTTAATTATATCTAGAAATAACATTTTAATTTGTGCTTCGAAAGCAAAAGTACCTAATTAAATAGATATTAATTAGATAGATATTTATGGGGTTTTTTACTTTACATTCATTCACAATTTTTGTTCTTTGCGAAGATGCGTTGTCGTAGTGCAGATTTCAAGAATTGTTTACCACAATAGCGATCGTTCCTTGCAGACACTTTCTCGCAGAGACCTCAAGGCGGCCAAATAATAGTCTATTGATACTTTGTACTTCCGGAACGAATTCATCGCGAATATCGAAGACAACAATGAACATCTTTTGACCTGCCATCTTTGAACGCATACACCTTTGTTTTCGATCATATTGATTCACAATAAGACTTGTAAAAATTTTAGTTCATCAGCACATGAAATTTCATTTGCAACACCAAATTTCAGGCAAGCTCTTCGTTCCTTAATTTCCTTCATTGTAAAAATCGCCACACATCACTAAAATCGAGTTGTTCACGCAAAGGGTTACAGCAACCGTACTAATCGCTAGTGTTAATAACCTCAGTTGCGAATAATTTTGTTATTGTATAATCTTGTCTTTTTATGTCAGAAATAATAATTTGGTTTTTTTTTCTTGCAGTTTCTCGTACACTCTGGCATGGTTTTGGATTTGCCTGATTATAATAGCTATAAATCGTTTGTATTGCATCAAGTTTGCATTATATGATCAAAAGTGCGGCCAGTATAAATCATACTCTACAGCAATCGGAATATTAAAAACTAACCTAACATGTTCATTATTAGTCTCAGCACTGTTACACAAACCTCACAATGTTATTTTATTGTTTTCTATGATATTTACGCTTCAAGAAACTTTTCTATTGTGTGATCGCTTACAAAAAAAAATCAATTGGAAATATTCCGGAATGAAGGTGCTCACCTACAAGACTGCTATCACCTTCGTAATATCGAAAATGTTTTATTTTTATCAAGTAAAATACTATAATGATCTCACGATTATAATGATTATTATTAACATTTTCAGGGTAACTCCAATAGTTTAGCCACCATTGATTTGAATCCAGGATATATTGGGCAGAAAAGCTACAATCCATTTCTTGCATTAATATTCGTAACATTTAATACCTACAACGCTCAGATAAATGCATATTTGTATCTGTTAATGCATGTATATATGAATTATCTCGATTGTAAAAGAATACCACACGGTGATATGACAGGTGTCGTGACAACGGAAAAATGTCTAAAAATTGTTACATCATTCTTTACTGCTGCGACAATGCTTCCTACTACTATATATTTGTTCTTATTAATAGTGTTTCGCAATCATTTATTTATATATTCAGTATTTGCGCCCAAAGCATTATATGAATGTTTTAATACTATTATTCTCTTTTTGAACTGTAGCTTAACATATTTTTACTTAAAACTTTCAAGATAATAAGAAATGTTTAAAACTAAGAATTATTAACTTTGAGTGCATAATGAATATCATCCATACTAACATTCAGAAAGATTTTTTGATAAATATCATTTTGTGAGTGCTCCGAAATAATAATATGTTGGGACCCGAGTTTCGAACAAATTCGCAATGTACGACCTGAAATGATAAAGTGTTTTAATAAAAAACTAAATCTAAAGTTATATATACATATTTTGTAATTGTGTACAATTGTTTGTAATTGCTATATTTCGCCTAATCTAAATTATTCCTTTCTGTGAATTGTTATTGTATTGAATTCGTTGCAAATCAATTAATTAATTTGCACGTTTGCAATTAATTAATTGATTTGCAACGAATTCAATACAATAACAATTCACAAAAAGAGCGTGGCGCGCTCATACACAAAAAATGCTCCTATCTCATGCTTGATTCCGAAACCGGCCTGCATAGAGAGAGCATGTAAAACACAAAAAAATGCAATGGATTTGAAAAAAACAACTTGTGGTGTGTACAAGTATTTGCTTCTAAGTCTCTTCTAGTTTGTAATTCGTATTAAGTTATTAACTACAAAACAACGAAGCTTATATAGCGAATGTTGTACAAAAATAAAACACCGACAAAAGGATCGCTGATGAGGAACGTTGGCATGTTCCAAAATAGCTATACGATCTTGCCAGTCAGGTTGCGAGTTCAAATCCCATTGCAAGTGAGAAACGCTGAAGCCGGAAAAATATGGGTGGTGTATGTATTTACATCACGCATATAATGTAATAACATATATTCATATTCCTTTCTCTTTTGGTCAACTTTTTTTTTTGTAATTTTTTCGGAGTATAATATAATATACAATATACTCGTACAATATATAATACTTTTCATATTCGTCAATGAAAGACAAAAACATTAATTGAATCCAGAGTTAAACTCATTTACACAAATGTGCGTATTTCATAGATTAATCGTATTTGGTTTATTTAGGAAATGGATGACAAAAATTTATTGATAAGTCACTTTTGTTTGCCTTCATGTTGGTGGTTGTTGATTCTGGTCGAACCAAAACATAATATTCTCTTTCGAGAATCATGTAATTTCGAAGTTAGTGACTATGAATTGCAGACAATGACCTTCAGTGTCAACTGCGCACCATTTTTAGCGATCCACACTCTTCTTCAACTGGCAGAAGACATACAATACGATTTCAAGCTTGCGGCCCAGATCTTGCGACATTCGATTCCATAAATTGCCACCGAGATGAGGAACCAACTGATAGAGATTGAGCACGGCAGGTTTCTCGGTTCGGAAATGGACCGCCACAAAGACATTCTAGAAGAGTTGCCTGCATTTCATCTACTCAGCAGAGAATTCTCGAAGATAGCAGTACAGCCACGATCACTTCTACTTCACCCAACACCCAAGCGATAAAAATGTCATGACAAGTTACACCAAAAGAGAGCGTCTGTCTCTAATCGCAAAATTGTTTGACCCAGATGGCTGGCTAGCCCCCATTCACTCCATCGTCACCGCAAAAATTATCTTCCAGCAAGTGTGGTTGGATAAAATAGAAAGCTTTGCTCACAATCTCACAGCAATCGTAATAGTTTACTCCAAAACTATCACCATATAGATGCGATATCAATACCGTTGTGGATTGGGTTCGCCCCGGACTCCAAAGTGGACTTTCACTCTTTTTGTGACACATCCCATACGCTGGTGTTATTTACGCCCGCGTGAAAATAGCTCACTACGTTAATATTTCTTTGTTGTAGTCTAAATAACAATCCCACTCTGTATACATGTGGTGATTCAATAAACTTTATTATTAACAAAATATGTTTGTTTTATGCAGTCAAAACTATCTGACTTTCGATTTTATAGGTACGGATGTTATTTTAATATAATTGTATTGGTTGAAACATAGCTTAACGATGATGTTTACAACGGCGAAATTTTTGACCTCGAGGTTTTTAAGTGTTTCGAAAGGATCGAAATGAGCTACGAATGGGATATCCCAGAGGTGGTGGTGTTTTAGTAGCAGTTTTTATAGTTTTAAATACTTGATAATATGGATGGACTCGTGGGCCACCTGTGTTGCAGTTCATCGGCCTCAAAGTAAACTGCATGTGTGTGCACTTGCCTCTTCAGAGATTTATAACACTCATGTGGAGATGGATATGGATTGTGGATATTTCTAGGTTTCTGGACGATAAGACGTCTTGCACACTACAATATACGCTAAATCTTTTTGCTACTTTTTTCCAATCGAATTTTGATCTTCCAAATACTTCCTCAATATACTAAACTCATGCCTGGCAACATCGAACCTCTATTCAATTTTGGTAGTTTAGTGTTGACTAGTAATCATGTCATTAATAATGAGAAACATCCTTTACACACAGTTATTCGCATAAGATGCGACAGAAATCCAGGGCATGGGGCACATTTAAACCCGTTTAGGGGGGAAAACACGACTTCAAATTTGAAAAGAAAAATATCCAAAAACAATGGGAATACCTGGCTAATTTCTGATCAGTGGTTTCAAAAGCCAAATATCCGCTTCTTAAGCTGCTTTTAAATTTAGGTTTCTATGTCAAACAAGTATCGACAAAATTAATGCTACTTAAAATTTCAAATAAATTTAGAAAAAATATTTTTGGTCGATTTATACATCCTAACTTTTTCTCTTATCTTATACGAATCGTCCTGTATAGCAGAGTTGGGCAAAGTTATTAACTAGTTACTTTTCGTTAAAGCTAATGTAACTTCGTTACTTTCACAGACGCTTTCGTTATCGTTAAAGTAACGAAGTTACTTTGCAATCGTTAACGTTAAAGTAACGAAAGTAGGATCGTTATTCTGATCGTTATCGTTAAAGTAACGAAAGTAAGATCGTTGTTCTGATCGTTTTCGTTAATGTAACGATGTTATAATGGGATTCTGTGTAAAATTAACAAGACAGATTTTGGTCATTATCTGCGAGAGGTGCACTTAATATTATATAATATTTAAATTTTACTATTTATTTAAAAAGTAATTATTTAATTTAATTCTACATTTAAGACTAAATATACATATGTTTGTGCGTACATACATTCACTTTATATACCGTATTACGAATATAATTAAGTGCGGATAAGTGGTGGATGATTTTTAAAAGTATTTTGTCATCGATAGACGATTGTAATTGTCGGTCGTTGAGTAGGTGTATAGATGAACTGCTCAGCCAGCAAATGCTGACTGTGTGTTATCAATTTCTCTTTCGTACCCTTTCTCGGCGACCGTGTGGCGGCATCGCATTACAATAACAACTTATTTTTCGGCATCTACGGAAATTCATGTGTTGATATTGTTGAGTTAGTTGATTTAAGGGTTATAAAGGAGTTTAAAGAAACAAGGATATCCAATCATTTCAGGTAGTTAATTAATTATTTAATATAATTCTAATTAGTTGCATGTCCTTTACAGTTAGTTAACTCTTAAACCGTTGGACCGATTTCGATGCGGTTTTCACCATTGTACTGCAAATTTTACTGATTGGATATCCTTGTTTCTTTAAACTCCTTTATAACCATTAAATCAACCAACTCAACAATAGCAACACATGGATTTCCGCAGATGCCGAAAAATAAGTTGTTATTGTAACGACTTGTTGTATTGTACTCAGCGACAATTACCATCTATCAACTATCGATGATTTTTTAAAAATCATCCACCACTTATCCACACTTAATTAGATTCGTAATATGATATATGTATGGTGAATGTATGTACGCACAAACATATGTATACTTACAGGGCAATTCTCGTTGTCAACTTTTAGTTGACAGCGCAGATTTTAAGCAAATTGTCAATATTCGTATTCTGGTTGTCACCTAAAGGCTCTTTTCTTTACAATTTTGTCAAGAGCCAAATAGGTGCTGCCAGCTACATTTTCAGAACAAAACAGCAAATGAGCAGAAGAGAAACAGCAAATTTATTTGTTATTTTTAATTTATTTATTGTTATTTAATTTATATATTATTTGTTTAATATATAATATTACATATTCTTTAGTGCTACTTACATTGAAAGATGTTTCAGGATCTGGTTTTAAACAAATAATATATAGATTAAAGAACAATTTGAATAATAAAATTTAAATAAATAATAATATACATTGCATATTCTTTGATATTCAGCACATTCCACACATTGTGGACATGAACTGCACATAGTGCGCCAGCTGCTCTGCCGTAGTCCGTTCGTATTTTCTTTTGATATTTCATGTTCTATTTGTCAAAAATTACATTTTGGTTTCTGTAACACTAAGCTTTTCAGCATGTTACTGCATTAAAGCTTTCACTGTGTCAATTGACAACCAGAATACCAATTTGAAAAACATCGACAAGCACTGTGACAACTTGTCTTGACAATTTCATGTCAAGCTGACAACGAGAATTGCCCTGTTAGTCTTAAATGCAGAAATTAATTAAATAATTACTTTTTAAATAAATAGTAAAATTTAAATATTATATAATATTAAGTGCACCTCTCACAGATAATGACCAAAATCTGTCTTGTTAATTTTACTATAGATTAGCAAAACAAAAATCTTTCTTTCGCAGAATCCCATTATACGGTAAATACCTAAATCTACAAAAGTAACGAAAATTCATTAAAGTAACGTCGTTAAAGTTTTTAGTTACTCGTTTTTTTAACTAGTTCAACAACAACTTCGTTGCTTCAACGTTAACGACCCGAAGTAACATTGTTACATTAACGAAAACGATCAGAACAACGATCTTACTTTCGTTACTTTAACGTTAACGACTGCCAAGTAACTTCGTTACTTTAACGATAACGAAAACGTCTGTGAAAGTAACGAAGTTAAATTAACTTTAACTATAACGATAACTAGTTAACGATTTAACTAGTTGTGCCCAACTCTGCTGTATAGATATGTCGAATCGTCTACTATTTCCTCTTGATGAAAGATGAAGATTCCTATGATCTTCCTATAAAAATATGAAACTGGTTTAGGGCTTTCGAACATAGATAAGCTTAACAAGTTTAATATACTATACATCTGTCTAGCCGCCCATGAATCCAGTTTTTGTGGGTGCGTACAGAATTGTGTGCGATTTTGGTACAGAATATTAGCTGTAAAAAGAGACCGTTATGAGCAACTTTTCTTTAGATGAGTCATCGAAATAGTACAGGTATGTGGGGCAGGTACAAAAAACAATAAACTCCTGCGTCCACAGTACAACAAAATCAACACCGTTCGAAATTCTTCTCGGTATGAAAATGAGAGCAAGTCGAAGACAGGAGGTTAAACAACCAATACTGAAAGTGCAAGACAACTATAAGCAGCAGTACGACAAAAAGTGCAAGGATTTAGTCGAATACAAAACGTGTGACCTAGTGGCGATTAAAAGGACTCAATTCGTAGCTGCGGAAAAGCTAACAAACGAATTTTTCTGGGTGGTCTTGTATTTCAAACTTCGAAACAGGTTTGAAATATGTTGGTTTTGAGCTAAAATCACAACAATTAGAGTTTCAACCGGTTTATCAATAGTTTTGAGTGCGGATAGTTTTAGGTTAGCCATAAATTGAAGCAAACCCGTTATAAGGAAACACCATATTAAGCTCATTTTCTTCACAGAATTGGGCTCATTTTCTTCACCTAACCACTTTCTTCCTCCTTTGCTTAATAAATTATTTTCAAAGTATTTTTCAAAATACCAACCGATTTCATTAAAGTTTCTATCGCTAATCGAAATATATATAGAAACTAGCTGACCCGGCAAATGATGTTCTGCCATAAAAATTATTTATGATTGGTACTATGAACAACGAAGGCACGCACCACTTTGCGTTGTAAATTATTTCTGATTTATATATCAAGGTCTCTCAAGGCAGAGAGGCACGCATCACACTCACAACAGTCAGCACGCCGAGCTATGTATGTATGTATGTCTGGCTGTCTGTCCGTTTTACAACGCCCACATATGTCACACCTACTTCTCCCACTTCCTCCCATGTCCACTTCCACTGTTTGAAATACGAACGATTTGGATACTGTTCATACAAAAATATTAAAATCGGAATGAAAAAGGTGGGAAGTGGGGGTAGGAGGGGCTGAAATATACTTAACGACCTATTCTCATATCTACCAAATATATAGTACATACACTAGCGCTTAAAAAAAAGCCGATTTAATTTTGTAATGTTATCACCACATTCCTAGCCAAAAATGAAATAGATTATTCACTCAGGTGTTAATATTTGTTAAAATTTTGTTTTAGTGAAGTGCCTAAAGAGATTTTTACGGCAAGATAGAGATTAACGGCAAATGGCGGCCAAACCCAAAACCCAACCAAACAATAATTTTTGTAATGAATAACGTCTGAAATAAAATAAAAAAAAAATAAATAAATAAAGTTCAAGAAACCTTGTTTCCACATAAAAATGTGTTTTTTTCCCTGCTTTTCACATTAAAGTTTTAGCATACGAAAATACCTTTTTCGTAGAATATACTGATTGTTCTTCAAAATGAAATTTTTTAAAATAATAATGTTATTTATTACATACTAAAACACTTCACTTAAACAGAATTTTAACAAATATTAACACCTGAGTGAATAATCTAATTAATTTTTGCCAAGGAATGTTTTGATAACATTACAAACTGAAATCGGCTTTTTTTTGAGCGTGAGTGTACAAAATTTCATAAAAGTATATAGTTGAAAAAAACACAGTTGATTACCCATATCTTTGTTCATAATGAAAATATCTTAATCGTATTTTTATTTTAAAAACCTTAAAACCAGAAAGTTATTTTTTATTTATTTCGTAAAAAAGTTGCGAAGTCTTTTGGACTTTCTCACCTTATACTTTTTGGGTTTATTTATTGTGGACCATCAAAAGTAAAAAATTAATCGCAATTAATATAGATTGTTTGTATTCGATTCAAATATTGTTTGAGAATAAGAATTAGAATTGTTTAGGCTCGAGGTCAATTTGGAAACATTAAGTTTTCTGCATATAAAATATGCATATAAAAACAACAAATCTTGTTGTATTTATTTTAAAAAACAACAACAAATTTATTTGACTCCAACTGGCAGATCGGATAGCTATTTCGAAACTTGCCAAAGTTTCTCATCAGCGATCTTAGTTGATGTGTTTTCTTATACGCAACTGCCGCTATATGAGTCCAACGTTGGACAACATTGTTGTGAATTACAACGTTGTTAGGAAACTCAGAAAGTTTCAAAATAGCTATCCGATCTGCCAGTTGGAGTCAAATAAATTTGTTGTTGTTTTTTAAAATAAATACAAGATTTGTTGTTGTATATGCATATTTTATATGCAGAAAACGTAGTGTTTTCAAATTGACCTCGAGCCTAAACAATTCTAATTCTTATACAATTAAAGGTCGACTAAACAAATAATAAGTCAAATTATTATTAAAAAATACACAATTGTTTGAGAATATTCTTTAAAAACAACATTTTTTGTCATAACCGTCGACTCCACCAGCGGTACTGGCAGTTTGAATTAGGAATGGTATGTGCAACCTTCTTTTAAAAAATTCCCGTGAAGGCCACAGGTAACGCTATATCGCCCTTTCCTCGCACCACGCTCAAGAGGGTTTTGTATAGGTAGGTTATTCCACTTCCCCCGGGTCCATCCAAGAAGAAGGATTTTGATGATCTGCTAGGTGTGTACATTGCATCTATAACTCTGTTAAAAGCAACACCCTGTTCATCGTTTAAACTTTCGGCCATATCTTGACCTGTTGCTCTTTCTTTCATTATATCAAGTGCTGCTCCGGCATCATGAGGTGGAGTTTTAAGACCGAAGTCTGTACAATTTTTACCATGTAAAATAAGAATTTCTTGGACATTGCGTAGGGTTAAATTTTCACAATCTGCGTGTGTTCTACAATGATCCGGGTGTCTTCCAGGTAGGTCTTCTGCAAAGTGGTTAAGAAACTTGTCCCACAATTTCTGCGGCTCAAGTGGGCACCCAAAACACAGATTAAAGCAAACAACCTTCTGAGGGCTTAGGCAAACCACACTGTTCCCAAACCACACTGCTAAGATATCCAACTCCTTGCATGCTTCTTTGAATGTGACCCCGTGCACAGTTCTAAGGTTCTCAAAACTGATTGCTCCTGGAACATGTAATAGAAGTAGTCTTAGAAGATATCGCTCAACTTCCGATACACTCACTGTGTACATTCGTCATATGACTTTCTCACTGCCTCTTTTTCTCTCTACCCAACCATTGTTTTTGGAGAGTGAATTGCTCCTTGATTTTAACTGAGACACAAAAACATTAAATGAATTTATATGTTCATTACCTAAACAACTAAACACAACACCACAAAAAATAGTCACACACAAAATAAATTCAATGAAATTAAACTACATATTATGTAAAATTATTAAATTTTTAAATTATTAAATTTTTCATAATAAAATCTGACAAATTAATCAGCACAATCTAGGAAAAAAAATACAAATTTCACCCCAATCGGATTTTTTGCAAAAAAATGGCGAAGCCATATGGATTTTTGAAATTTTTTTCATCAACATTAGATGCCCAGGAACATCCATGAAAATTTTCAGGTTTCTAAGTGATGTGGAAGAAAAAAAAAAAAGTCCCGGACATATTTTGCTAACAGACAGGCACACGACACAGGTATTTTGTATAATAGATTATTGTTATATACTAATTCTTTGATACCAATATTAACAAAATATATTGAGATGAATGTATTTAAATTTTTAAAAAAAACGCCAAAAACTGATATTTTTACGCTTCAAAAAAAAGTATACAGCTTTCATAATATGTTGTAAGTTAATAAAACAGTTAAATAACGTTATTGTTTATTGTTTATTGAGGAAGTTCACAGTACAATAAGAAATGAATTCTTTTACAGCACTAAGTATAAAAATATTTAGCATTAAGTACAAGTATTATAAATAATAAAACTAGCTTAAAACTAGAAGAGTAAGGAGAAAAAGTATCAGAGAAGTTAGAAGATAGAAAAAAGTTTAGTTTAAGAAGTTGGAGAGTAGAGAAATGAGAAATAACAGTTCTTCTGAAGGTCTCCCGGCTAGTCACATCTTTAATACATCGTGGCAGCGAATTCCATAATCTAACAGCATTGACAAAAAAAAGATTTGATATATGCAAGGAGCCAGAAGGAGGTACAATTAAAATACGACTACGTTGCGAATGTGCGAATTGTAATTTTGTGAATAAATATCGAGGAGTTTTAGTCAAGATTAACTTATGAAGGCAAATGCAGTTGCGAGCATTTAGATAACTAGTAAGATCACAACCTAATAAGGTGTTTACATAAAATGGTTTTTCCAGGTTTTTGGAATAAACTGTTTTAAGTCCCAAAACCACTCGTAAACTGTTTTAACTCCCGTGAAATTGTTGTTGCTATTCCAGCGCTAAACCAAAATGCGTTTGGTTTTTAGCCTCAGTTTTTAGTTTGCAAGTCTGTTTCGAAGTTCGGAATTGCAGACACACTATCTTTCTCCTTTTCTAGTGCCAATAAGTTAGAAAGAGATAAAGAGAAAGTGCCACCAAAGTATTCTGCCAAATGTCAAAACAAATTTAAGCGTTTCATGTCGTAAGTAATATGTTTATTTAAATAAGTATAATATGTAATAAATGACAAAAAATTAACTATTTCAGATGCAGAAATCAACAAAGAGAACTTTGTGGTCGATGGGGGCGGAATTAATGCTACTGGACCTGTGGCAAGATCACACACACACACAGATCGCACAATCTTTGAAAAGATCCTCGGCTCATGCGGAAATTTTCCTTAAAGAAATCATCACTATTTCTCTGGCAGTCCACTTCCCAAAATGTACTACTGCGGGGCTATAATTAGGAATCTTAAGCTTGACCACAATAAATTAATACTGTTGAATATTTACCACAATCCACAATCCAAGGTCCTATTTATAGACATCAGCGCTATTCGCCGAGCCTTCACCATGGCATACTTCTTATGTAAATGAAAATAAGTCTGATTTACGATGTACGACTTTTCACTTTCCAAATTCTGTAAACTTGCGAATTTCGTCACCATAGCAAAATACATTTCAACAATTTTGAATATTATTGTTATTTTATTCATTGTATTGTAAATTAAAGCGAGGCAAAATTTTAAAAATAGTTGCGTAAATAAACAAACATAAAACAGCAGCTGTTTATTTGTTCTTTTCGGTTTGACAGCCCGGACCGGATTATGTATGTAAACACCAGATCAGCTGATCGATTTTCGAACACCTTAACCGGATTAAATATTTTTATGTAAACAGGCTATAACAGGGACCTCCTAAAACTAGATATATGGTCAAATTTATTCAATTCATATACATATCGAGTAGCATAGTTATAAGCTAGTAGTAGTTTTAATTGGGAAGAAGAGTCCAGTCTACTGTACACCACATCCGCATATGTTATTATGGGCAATACAAGCTGCAGAATCAACATTCCTCTAATACTGACTGGTGTGCAATAAGCTGATACCCTAAGGTTGCGTAAAATGTAATAAATTTTCCTAACTATCATGTTAATATGATCTGCGCATGTTAGTGTTGAATTAATTACGTAGCCAAGATTCTTAATGTTGGTAACAACCTTTAACTGACTATTGCCAATAAGGACCTGCGGGAGATTGAGGTTTTTGATTTTAACTTTAGTAATTGGTAAGATATAAGATTTGGCAGCATTCAGTTGAAGTCTATTAGCAATAGCCCACTGGTAAAAGCTACTCAAATCCTCATTCATTGCATTGCACAGTTGCACGACATGGTCCTTGTGGCTAGACATATATATTTCGATGTCGTCAGCATACGTACATTTTTGCATACACTAAATATATCATTTAGGAAAATTGAGAACAGCAGGGGACCGAGGATGGAACCCTGAGGAACTCCACTAGATGTCGTCAGCATACGTACATTTTTGCATACACTAAATATATCATTTAGGAAAATTGAGAACAGCAGGGGACCGAGGATGGAACCCTGAGGAACTCCACTAGAAACAGGTGTTAGCTGAGACAACTTACCGCAAGCCTCAACCTCTCTAATACCTGTTGGATGAGTAGGACATTAAAAGCCTTTGAGCATTATCACTAAAACCAAAGAATCTCGATAACTTTGAGCACAATAACACATGGTTTACCTTATCAAAAGCTTTGGAAAAATCAAGCATTCCGAGTAAGGATATTGCTCCCGAATCATAGGCAGGTCTTAAGTCATCAAGAATCTTGACAATAGCAGTAGTGCAACTGTGGCTTGACCGGAAACCCGATTGAAGAGGCGAAAGAAGATTGTTCTTATCTAAATAGGTGGATATTTGGATAAACATTAATTTTTCACATACTTTAGATAAAGCCGACAAGATGCTAATTGGTCTAAAATCACTGATTTCAGATGGACTATTTGATGTTGGGATTGGTTGAATAATAGAGATTTTCCACAGATTTTCCACTCAAATCCTCATTCATTGCATTGCACAGTTGCACGACATGGTCCTTGTGGCTAGACATATACATATATTTGGATGTCGTCAGCATACGTACATTTTTGCATACACTAAATATATCATTTAGGAAAATTGAGAACAGCAGGGGACCGAGGATGGAACCCTGAGGAACTCCACTAGAAACAGGTGTTAGCTGAGACAACCTACCGCAAGCCTTAACTCTCTGATACCTGTTGGATGAGTAGGACATTAAAAGCCTTTGAGCATTATCACTAAAACCAAAGAATCTCGATAACTTTGAGCACAATAACACATGGTTTACCTTATCAAAAGCTTTGGAAAAATCAAGCATTCCGAGTAAGGATATTGCTCCCGAATCATAGGCAGGTCTTAAGTCATCAAGAATCTTGACAATAGCAGTAGTGCAACTGTGGCTTGACCGGAAACCCGATTGAAGAGGCGAAAGAAGATTGTTCTTATCTAAATAGGTGGATATTTGGATAAACATTAATTTTTCACATACTTTAGATAAAGCCGACAAGATGCTAATTGGTCTCACTGAAATCACTGATTTCAGATGGACTATTTGATGTTGGGATTGGTTGAATAATAGAGATTTTCCACAGATCAGGGAATGATGAGGAAGTAAAACAGAAATTTATTATGTGTGTCAATGGTTTTATTATGAATGGCAAAATAAGTTTTATGAATCTTATAGGAATACCATCTTCACCAATTGAATTGGATTTAATTTTCATGACACAATTGCAGACTTCATATTCACTAACAGTCATGAAATAAAAAGATTGTGGTATGCAGGTAGATGGAGACGTAAGAGAGCAGAGACTAACCGGCGAATTGTCAAGTGATTGAGCATAATAATTATTAAGAGCATCAGGATCAAACTTACAGCCTTATCATGTATCTTTTCGCGTTGCGTTTATTTCGCGTTTTGTTTTGTGCTTTTCGTATTTTTGGAAGAATTGAGATAGAAACATCTGTAAACCTCTGAAACGCAATCAAAACGCGAAACCAAATGCAAACGCATGCAAAAGCATGGTAGTTTGCATGCTTTGCAGACTTCACTACGTTTTTCTGGCATGATGGATGAGCTATTTCCTGGAAAAGTCTCTCAAACCAGACGATTGCTAAATGCTCGCGTTTGGTGTGATTCTGAACAGTGGCTCATACAATTTTTGTTATTCACGGCGCCACCTTATCAAAAGATAAGTAAAAGATCCGATTGCGTTTGCGTTTAAAAATACATGATAAGACTGTTACAGTCAACCTCGTACTTAGATCTTACTCCTAACTTCTTAATATTATTCCAGAGATCTTTAGTAGGTAAGTCTGGGTTTAATTTAGAAGCGTAATATTTGATTTTCGCTTGCCTGACTATCAACACAGCAGCATTTCTAGCACGTCTATAGTTTTCCCAATTGAGCATAGACTGGTGTTTCTTCCATATCTTATGCAGTTATTCCTTTTCCGAATAACATTGAGAACGCGATTCGAGAACCAGGGACTTGTCTTATCCTTAATCACAATGGTACGCAAAGGTACGTGATAATCAAAAATCAAGGCAATAGGAGTTAAAAAAGAGCTTAACTTTTCGTTAACAGAACTATAAAAATAACAGCTCTCGAAATTTATTAAAGAAAGGTCGCTATATAGAGAGGGAAAATCTATTGAACGAAAATCACGATACGAAAAAGTCTCCCCATCAGCCCTGAAGGACATGTTTATATTTATGGAGCAAAAAATTAAATCACGGTCAGATATAAAATCTATTTGATCAAATAGAGATATAAGATTAACATCAGACACAATGAAATAATCCTACAGACTGGGGCAATGGCCCGGAGAAAAACGAGTAGGGTTGGTTTCATTAACAATAGATAGGCCTAATGTTGCAAGATTGTCATACAGGTTTTGCTTATAACAGTCATTTGATAAGATATTAACATTGAAATCCCCACAAAGCATTACACAGTCATACTCTAAAATACAATCTGACAAAGTAGACATTAATGGACTAATTGAAATCGTTTTGTCAGGATTGTAAACACAACATAAAAGTATTATAATTTATTCTTGTTGTAGCTCACACACAAATTTAAAAACTCCACAGACATTCCAGAAGATTTACGCAATATATTCACATACAAATGTTTCTTACAGTAAACTGCGACTCCACCCCCTCTTCTCCATAATCTGTCATTCCTAAAAATATTGTAATTGTAAATATTGCACACTGAATCACACAAGTACTCATCCCACCAGGTCTCCGTGACACATATTATGTCAACCAAAGACTTCTCAAAAATAACGCGTATGTAGTCCAATTTGTCCACATTCAAGCTCCTTGCATTGAATTGAACAACATTTAATCCAGAATGCTGCTTACAAAATGCATTCAGTAATGCTTTATGGTTTTCGTCAATACCGTCAGAACGGTGAGCGCTACCCATGCACAATAACAAGGAAATCTTCGTACAGAACTATTGATAAGAAAAAAGACTGTAAGAAAAAGATTAAGTAAACAAGATAACGAAGTAAGTTAAAAGGGAAGAATAGAACAGTAAGCATATCTGGAAGAGATGAAAGTATGTTAAACATAATCTTTAAAATATACATGCGATACAAATCAATTGATGCACAAAGCAAAAACCAAAATAAAAGGAAAACTGCTACATCGAAGTTCCATCAAATAGTTGAAGATCTTGAAGATGTTTAACTGCGATATTAGCTTCACCATCCTGCTTTCTGACATAAACGCAACCTCCACTAGAAAATGCAGCAACGATCAGTTTTCTTCTTTTTCATGTGACCGCAGCTCGAAGAAGAACTCTTGTTTTCCTTGTAAGGCTTTCATTCAACATAACAGCTGCCATCACCATCCACACCAATGTCATTTAGTTTAATTTCACATTGCTTCTCTCTCCGATAAATAGCTGCAGCTCTTAAAATAGAATTTCTATCTTGCCGGCAACCGAATTTCATTATTATAGGGGCAGAATCAGACTTATTACTTGCTGACGCCATATTGGGACGAAAAATACTTTTAATTGCAGGAGGCTTACATCCAATTGTAAAACATAATTGGTTAAAAATATTGGAGAGATTTTCACCCTCTCGCCTAGGAACACTACATCATTAATACTACATCAGAACAAATTTCACCATTTTCAGGACTAGACAATCTGCTTTTCATCTCTTCCAAGTATTCAGAGTTGAGAGAA
The DNA here is from genome assembly GCA_943737955.2 of Myopa tessellatipennis. NCBI lineage: Eukaryota > Metazoa > Arthropoda > Insecta > Diptera > Conopidae > Myopa > Myopa tessellatipennis. The sequence continues at coordinate 17,417,336 of OX031315.1, forward strand.
AAAGCATTAGTCCTATCATTTACAGCATTATTTAAAGAAATACACTGCTCCTTCAGTTCCTTGTGCTCGCATTCCATTAAAACCAGTTTTGATTTACACTCGGCAGTTTCTTTCTCCACTGAGCGGTAGTTCTCAATTGTATTTAAAAGCATACTACTGAAGGTATTCAGTTTTTCTCCCCATTCTTTGGTAACGTTTTCCATTTGTGTTTGAAATTCACCTCTGAAAGCAGACAATTCACTTCTTATGTTGTCCATTAAAAGAGAGCAATGTTTCGTGAGACGATCTTCAATAGCTTGAACAGATAGAATGCTCAGGCCACCACCTTTAGGCGAAGCTGAGTGTTTTGGCGTGGTGAGTCCAGCTTTGACATCAGATTTCGACCTTGTGCTCATTTCATTCATTTTTTTAAAAAAATAGCAAATAGAAAAATGTATGCGGAAATAAATATCGAACACCGAATAAACGTTTTAATAGTGTTTATAGAGCACAATCAAACAATTTAACCACACAAAGCAAAACGGATCAGAAAACAAGTGCGTGAAGTTAAATTCGTAAATCCGACGCGAATTTAGCAAAGACACAAACCAAAATACGAATTTAAATTCGTGCATAATGAGCGCTGCCAAGGTAAGGTGTCACTCAGATTTACTTATTTGTTTAGTAAAACATATAATCTGAAAACGGTTTGTATATTGTTGGAAAGGTTAATATATAAGCTACCAAATCCTGAAAAATTCAGCCGTGCACAAGCAATGATGTGGCGTCAGTGGCTAATGTTACCCAGTGTACCTCCAGAAGCACTTCTCATACACATTTTGTTCAACAAAAAACATAACTTGGACAAACGTTGTATACAGTTCGAAAGGTCACTATATCAGCTACCTATTCCTGAAAAGTCTAGTCGTGCACAGGCAAGGATGTGGCGTCAGTGGCCAACGTTTGATTACCCAGTGCACGTTCTCATACACTTCGACAAACACTTTGTTCAACAAAAAACATAACTTGGACAAACGTTGTATACAGTTCGAAAGGTCACTATATCAGCTACTTATTCCTGAAAAGTCTAGCCGTGCACAGGCAAGGATGTGGCGTCAGTGGCCAACGTTTGGTTACCCACTGCCCCTTCTCATACACTTCGACAAACACTTTGTTCAACAAAAAACATAACTTGGACAAACGTTGTATACAGTTCGAAAGGTCACTATATCAGCTACCTATTCCTGAAAAGTCTAGCCGTGCACAGGCAAGGATGTGGCGTCAGTGGCCAACGTTTGGTTACCCAGTGCACGTTCTCATACACTTCGACAAACACTTTGTTCAACAAAAAACATAACTTGGACAAACGTTGTATACAGTTCGAAAGGTCACTATATCAGCTACCTATTCCTGAAAAGTCTAGCCGTGCACAGGCAAGGATGTGGCGTCAGTGGCCAACGTTTGGTTACCCAGTGCACCTTCTCATACACTTCGGCAAACACTTTGTTCAACAAAAAACATAACTTGGACAAACGTTGTATACAGTTCGAAAGGTCACTATATCAGCTACTTATAGTCTAGCCGTGCACAGGCAAGGATGTGGCACCAGTGGCCAACGTTTGGTTACCCATTGCACCTTCTCATACACTTCGACAAACACTTTGTTCAACAAAAAACATAACTTGGACAAACGTTGTATACAGTTCGAAAGGTCACTATATCAGCTACCTATTCCTAAAAAGTCTAGTCGTGCACAGGCAAAGATGTGGCGTCAGTGGCCAACGTTTGGTTACCCAGTGCACGTTCTCATACACTTCGACAAACACTTTGTTCAACAAAAAACATAACTTGGACAAACGTTGTATACAGTTCGAAAGGTCACTATATCAGCTACCTATTCCTGAAAAGTCTAGTCGTGCACAGGCAAGGATGTGGCGTCAGTGGCCAACGTTTGGTTACCCAGTGCACGTTCTCATACACTTCGACAAACACTTTGTTCAACAAAAAACATAACTTGGACAAACGTTGTATACAGTTCGAAAGGTCACTATATCGGCTACTTATTCCTGAAAAGTCTAGCCGTGCACAGGCAAGGATGTGGCGTCAGTGGCCAACGTTTGGTTACCCACTGCCCCTTCTCATACACTTCGACAAGCACTTTGTTCAACAAAAAACATAACTTGGACAAACGTTGTATACAGTTCGAAAGGTCACTATATCAGCTACCTATTCCTGAAAAGTCTAGCCGTGCACAGGCAAGGATGTGGCGTCAGTGGCCAACGTTTGGTTACCCAGTGCACGTTCTCATACACTTCGACAAACACTTTGTTCAACAAAAAACATAACTTGGACAAACGTTGTATACAGTTCGAAAGGTCACTATATCAGCTACCTATTCCTGAAAATTCTAGCCGTGCACAGGCAAGGATGTGGCGTCAGTGGCCAACGTTTGGTTACCCAGTGCACCTTCTCATACACTTCGGCAAACACTTTGTTCAACAAAAAACATAACTTGGACAAACGTTGTATACAGTTCGAAAGGTCACTATATCATCTACTTATAGTCTAGCCGTGCACAGGCAAGGATGTGGCGTCAGTGGCCAACGTTTGGTTACCCATTGCACCTTCTCATACACTTCGACAAACACTTTGTTCAACAAAAAACATAACTTGGACAAACGTTGTATACAGTTCGAAAGGTCACTATATCAGCTACCTATTCCTAAAAAGTCTAGTCGTGCACAAGCAAAGATGTGGCGTCAGTGGCCAACGTTTGGTTACCCAGTGCACGTTCTCATACACTTCGACAAACACTTTGTTCAACAAAAAACATAACTTGGACAAACGTTGTATACAGTTCGAAAGGTCACTATATCAGCTACCTATTCCTGAAAAGTCTAGTCGTGCACAGGCAAGGATGTGGCGTCAGTGGCCAACGTTTGGTTACCCAGTGCACCTTCTCATACACTTCGACAAACACTTTGACAAGTTTGTCCAAGTTATGTTTTTTGTTGAACAAAGTGTTTGTCGAAGTGTATGAGAACGTGCACTGGGTAACCAAACGTTGGCCACTGACGCCACATCCTTGCCTGTGCACGGCTAGACTTTTCAGGAATAGGTAGCTGATATAGTGACCTTTCGAACTGTATATAACGTTTGTCCAAGTTATGTTTCTTGTTGAACAAAGTGTTTGTCGAAGTGTATGAGAAGGTGCACTGGGTAACCAAACGTTGGCCACTGACGCCACATCCTTGCCTGTGCACGGCTAGACTTTTCAGGAATAAGTAGCTGATATAGTGACCTTTCGAACTGTATACAACGTTTGTCCAAGTTATGTTTTTTGTTGAACAAAGTGTTTGTCGAAGTGTATGAGAACGTGCACTGGGTAATCAAACGTTGGCCACTGACGCCACATCCTTGCCTGTGCACGACTAGACTTTTCAGGAATAGGTAGCTGATATAGTGACCTTTCGAACTGTATACAACGTTTGTCCAAGTTATGTTTTTTGTTGAACAAAATGTGTATGAGAAGTGCTTCTGGAGGTACACTGGGTAACATTAGCCACTGACGCCACATCATTGCTTGTGCACGGCTGAATTTTTCAGGATTTGGTAGCTTATATATTAACCTTTCCAACAATATACAAACCGTTTTCAGATTATATGTTTTACTAAACAAATAAGTAAATCTGAGTGACACCTTACCTTGGCAGCGCTCATTATGCACGAATTTAAATTCGTATTTTGGTTTGTGTCTTTGCTAAATTCGCGTCGGATTTACGAATTTAACTTCACGCACTTTCAGAAAACATGTACTAATTCGACGAGATCACAACGACTTGATGGAAAGTTCAAAAACACGTCTATCCTCTACACATTCTAATACTCGACTTTTTGAGTGAAATCAGTGAATTATTACCACATAGTTAATACAGTAATTTTTAAAAAAAATTCCAACCAAAAATTTTTTTTCGGAATTTTTTTTCCAAATTTTAACTTTGACATTAATTTTCTCAAAAACTGTTTGACATACGAACCTAATTTAAAAAGGATATTAAGAAGCGGATATTTAGCTTTGAAAATCAGCAAAAGTTATCTAGGTCAAACCATTATTTTTTAATATTTTTTTTTTCGATGTTAAGTCGAATTTTTATAAAATGGCCCCTCCCGTCTAAACGGGGGGAAATCGACCCCCCTCCTACCATATTTTTTTCTTGTCTCGACCCAACCTACCACGTCCTATTCTTCTGTCCCCTCTTATGCGAAGCACCCTGTATATTGGGTCTGGGAAAAGTGACTTTTTCCAGATAGGATCAATTGCAAATAACTCTGGCAAAACTGATCGCAGCGATACCACTTAACGCTTACTGAAGGAAAGGTGACATTTCGACCGTACCTGTCTGTGTATAAACAACGAAATTGATGCAGTGGTTGGAAAGTTGTTTACCTTTGAAAATAGAGCTATATTGCGCTATATTTTGCAGTATTATTACGACAAAAACGCTGCGCAGGCTTGAGAACAAATTTATACTGTATACGGTCCAGGTGCTTTATCGAAATCTGGTGCGCGGGAATGGTTCACTCGCTTTCATTCTAATAATTTTAATGTGAAAGATTAGTCACGCTCTGGTCGTGCAATCACTGGAAAAGCTGATGAAATTATTGAAAAAGTCCAGCAAGATAAGATTATTAGCACTGTCGATATTGGTATGGAGCTAGTCATTGAAGCTAGGCCAAAAGAAGCTCGATATATGGGTTCGTCATGAATTGAGAGAGAAAAACATGACAAACAGAATTAACATCTACAATGCGCTGCTGAAACGCAATGAAATCGAGCCTGTTTTGAAACGTGTCAAAACCGTTTAGTGATTGTATTTTGAAATCTCCTGGTTTTAGAAAGATTTCCCTTTCTTACCGATAAAATCACGTACTAAAAAGTATAAAACAACAACAATCTGAATAGACTGGAAACTGCGTAGTTGGGTAAATTGGCACATAACAAAAACGAAATTTTTTGTGAGTACCAAGTTACCCGAAGCGATGCGAAAGATTTTACCCTGAGATAATATTACCTGTTGATGTCATCTTAGTACCCAAAAAAGCAGCTATTGTTTCCATTTGGGTATAAACATTTATAAATGAAGTTTCTTCCACGCCAGTTCGGGTAATTTCGGCAACTGTAGCTTGCAAAAAAATACTTTCCATTCTCGAACAGTTCATAATTGCTTGAACCTTCGCACTGGCTATCATTTCAGAAAGAGCTTGTTGAACATGTATCAAGTTTACAATAAATGTTCCAACACAATCTGATTGAATAGCTGCATTATTTGCTATTTCTGTAGCACGACGACATATATCTAACGCACGACGTGCATCTCCGGACACTGCAGCGACTTTTCTTTTTTGAAAAATTTTAAATAATAAGTACCAATATTGAAATGTTTATATATAAAATACTAACCTAGCAACCAGTTGTACGGCATCGCTTTTAAATGCTTCGTTTTGGCAACCCAGACGCGCTGTAACTATCTCCTGTAATTGCTTGTGAGAGTATGGTTGGAAAGTTAATCGGGTGAGACCTAAACGTGATGTTACTTTGCCTACATGAAATAAAGAAATTGTTTAGAACATTAACTTGTTTGAGTTTAGAAGCAACTAAATACTTTTAACTCTTTTATCTTAAATTGTCTTAAAATTCCAGTGAATTACACTGATCAATTATAGTAAAATTTATAGTATAATTAATTACTCGAAACTTTCAATTTAATGTCATTACACTTCTAGAACTTATAATAAACTATATGTGCATTAATTTATAGTTAAATTCACCCCAATTTGGCCAATTTTTTTTGCTCGATCTGCTTTAATATTTACATTATTTATTATTATTATTATTATTCGATAATCCGATATTATAAATCCCATAATAGAATAGAACTTTAGAGCTGGACTCAGGCTGAGAAATTCAGCTCTAAAATTAGATGCATTAATTACATAAAAATAAGGCATAGCAGTCGTACGATTTTCTCCAGTACGATAATGTTACCAGTAACTATTAACCGTCCCAACTATTTTCTTACAGTCAGTGACTGCATTCAGTGTATTTTAGAACACTGTAGGTTTGATCAACACAATAAGCATGATTTATCAACAGTGGCATCTTATATACAATACTGACCAATGTGTATGTGATATAAGGCCAACTTCAAAATTTATTTTTAAAAAAAAGGTAATTGGATTTTGCTCTGATTTTTTATTCATAAACTAGTATATAAGCCTTTCTTCGCCAGGAAGTTATTATTATACCCTACACACGAAGTGATGAGGGTATATTCACTTACTGCTACCGTTTGTAACGCATTAAAGGAGGCGTGACAGGTATAGAAAAGTAAATATATTCTTGATCAGCGTGACCTCCTGAGTCGATTTAGCCATGTCCGTCCGTCTGTCTGTCTGTGGAAATCACGATTACAAGAGAACGAATAGAGATATCTTCATCAAACTTGGCACGAATATTGTCTATCATTAGAAACTCATCAGTATTGAAAATGGGCAAAATTGGACCATTGCCACGCCTACTTTTTATAGTAAATATAAATTAATCCATAGCTCAATTTCTAGCCTTATAGCTCAATTTCTCAGCTTGTAGAATGAATTTGAGGTTGAAATTTTATTCACAAATCAACTGTCTTTGACCAAAACAGAATACCAATGGGCGTGACCCAAACCAGAAGAATGGGCGTGATCCGCCCACTAATTAAATAAAACTCGATTACAGGAGAACGAATAGAGATATTTTCATCAAATTTGGCACGAATATTCTCTGTCATCACAGGATATTTGAGATTGAAAAGGAAAAAAATTAGACCATTGCCACGCCTAATTTTTAAGTAAACGTGTGTAGGGTATATGAACTTCAGACAGACCGAAGTTAACACTCTTTCTGGTTTTTTATTTATTTCGTAGAAAAAATTGCGAAGCCTTTTGGACTTTCTCAACTTACTACTGAGAAATTACACTTTTATGAAAAATTATTAATTTTTGAAATTATCAAATTTTTCATAATAAAATCTGACAAATTAATCAGCACAATCTAGGAAAAAAATACAAATATCCTCCCAATCCGATTTTTTGCAAAAAAATGGTGAAGCCGTTTGGATTTTTGAAATTTTTCTCATCAACATTAGATGCCCAGAAACATCTGTGAAAAATTTTAGGTTAATAAGAGATTTGGAAGTCCAAAAAAAAGTCCCGGACATATTTTGCTAACAGAAACGCACAGGGATTTTATATATATAGATATTTCTGACTGTGACCTTTCATACGGCTTAGGTTTCATCTCGTCAAACTCGTCTGGTACACTCGCAGCTAAGGCGTCAATAACGGCGGAGTTAACAGTTCTCTGTTAAAGTTCACGACGTCGCGATCTTAACAAAGAACAGAACTATATTAAAGTTCAGACGTATTTAACTTCACGCACTTTCAAGAATGGTCCTTTGTTTTTTTCTTAATAATACGACTTTACTGAATGGTGTCGTATTTTTGTATGACACGAGATTTTTATAGTATGGTTATGAAGAAAATACTCATTTTGAATTTTCTCGCGCACTGGTTTCTCATTTATACCAATGTATCCTTAAACTTAAAAAGAAGTCTCTTTATTTCTGTATTCAATTGGTGTGTAGTTTCACACAGTTTTTTTCTTAAATCAAATAAGTCAATATGTGTAACTAAATCAATTAATTACAATATATTACTAGCTGACCCGGCAAATGATGTTCTGCTATATATATTATTTCTGATTGGTACTATGAACAACGAAGGCACGCACCACTTTGCGTTGTAAATTATTTCGGATTTATATATCAAGGTCTCTCAAGGCAGAGAGGCACGCACCACACTCACAACAGTCAGCACGCCGAGCTATGTATGTATGTATCTGTGGCTGCCTGTCCGTTTTACAACGCCCACATATGTCACACTACAACTACTTCTCCCATGCCAACTTCCACTGTTTGAAATACGGACGATTTGGATACTGTTCATACAAAAATATTAAAATCGGGATAAAAAAAGTGGGAGGTGAGGGTAGGAGGCTGAAATATAGTTTACGACCTATTCTCATATCTACCAAATATACATAGAAAACTTCATAAAAATCGGCTGAGCCGTTTGGGAAGAGTTCGAACACAAGCACCGTGACGTTTCTCTTTAACCACTCTGAAACATATCAAAAAATTATGTACAAACATCAAAAACTTCATTTACTATTGAAAATCTGCATGAGTAAAGTGTAAAACTCTTACTGTAATAAAGTAAAAACATAAATGGTTATTTAATGATATGGTCAATGCTAGCAGTTGGATAAAATTGTTAAGTAGTAAAGATTTTGATTTTTTTTTTGTGTTCAGATTTTGGGATCCCCTCCCCTCCCTAGCCCTTCTTTAATCTTAATTAATATTTACATAGATTGGTACATACCCATTAAGAGTCTTTCTGGTAAATCCAATGTATTAGCAATTGTAACAACAACTAAGCGAGCAGAAGATTTAGTCGGCCAGTCCAAAATATTGTAAACCACATCCTGACGCCGATTGCAAAGAATATCTAATTCATCAACTAATAACACAGTAGTTACTCGACGAGGAGCAGGAGTTGTAAAACGTTTCTCTAATCGAGAATGCGCGTGTTCCCAGGACAGTGTCTTTCCTGTTAGCTGTTTATATATTTGTACATAAGCTTGCCGTGGCTCAGTTAATTGCATGCCATTAATTCCAATATATTCAAAGCCAGGTATATGACCGTCACCTGTTTGACATTGTAGCAAACGAATAGCACCAGTGACCGTGGCGGTTTTACCTGTTCCAGGAACTCCCGATACGTACATGCAACCTCCACACTGATCTTGTATTTTCCCTGCCAGAAATGTATATATATTTTTAAACTCATTTTCCCGACACGGCAGACTGTTTGGCACCACGGATACGTGTAAGCTTTCGCGAGCGACTTGTAGATCTGATTTAAAACTGTCCGTAGGTTTTAAGGTAAGGACTTGACGCTCAAATATAGTTGGGGTTAGATTTCTTGATCTGATCAGATTTTTATTTGGTGTCACTGTAGCGTTTACCACATGACCACCACCAGTTTGCGAATCACTCGATTTTAATATACTTCTGCGGGCGGAAGGTGTCATTTGAGTTTTGGAGTCTTTAGATTTCTTTGTAGGTGTGCTATAAACTTCACTACCATTTTTATTTGCATTATCAGATAATCCACCATGATTTCGATATAACTGATGTATATCTTCAGGTTTATCAGCAATGTGTAAAGGATCATCTTCGAAAGATACAAGACGTGTTGAACGACTCCTTAAATAGAATTGCGAGATTATAAAAAACTTGAAATTGTACAAAATAATCTATAAATACATACATGTATATATATTTATATTATTTATTTATTTCAGTGCAAAAAAAAGTATAATGGGACCTTGTATAATTAAAAAGGGTAAAAAAATTTTAGACTTACATAAGTCATATACTTCAGTGATTTTATAAGTTAATTTCTTAACTTTAATACTTGACACAAAGTCAAGTTTTTAACAAAAAAAAATTATTAAAAACATGTTACTTTACTTAACATTAATAAAAACAACTAGAGATTAAAATTTATTTTATGAAAATAAATAATCAATCATGTTATTTCCAATTATTATGTTCCGGTAGCCTGTCAGACCACGGTTCAGTACTTATGTAATTGGGATGGCAATGGTCTTAAAGGTTAAGTCAAGGACTTCAAGAAGAGAGATAGGGAATCTGCTATGTTGAGTAATATTTGACCATAATGTTTTATGGCCTGAAGATGTATCTCAAGCCATGGAGTAGGAAATTGATTCGAATCGAGGGAATCATGCGGAACGAGGACTATCGAAAGATAATATAGGAAAATGCAATACCATAAGGGCTACGATTAATCGCCGATCAGCATTTCTTGAGTTTGTAAAGGTTTTCAAGTAGTTTTCTCCCAAAGTCAACAATTTTGAACAATTGAAAGTTTCGAGTAATTAATTATACTATAAATATTACTATAATTGATCAGTGTAATTCACTGGTATTTTAAGACAATTTAAGATAAAAGAATTAAAAGTATTTAGTTGCTTCTAAACTCAAGTTAATGTTCTATACAATTTCTTTATTTCATGTAGGCAAAGTAACATAATGTTTAGATCTCATCCAATTAACTTTCCAACCATACTCTCACAAGCAATTACAGGAGGTAGTGACAGCGCAGTTATTGGTTGCTAGGTTAGTATTTTGTATATACAATATATACGTTTCAACACCGTATTGCAGATGTTAATTCTGTCTGTCATGTTTTTCTCTCTCAATTCATAAGGAACCCATATATCGAGCTTCTTTCGGTAGCCAGCCATGTGTATATGGTTTAAAACAGTTTTATGGCCAATGGACTTTTATCTTGCTGGACTTTTTCAATAATTCCATCAGCTTTTCCAGTGATTGCACGACCAGAGCGTGACTCATCTTTCACATTAAAATTATCAGAATGAAACCGAGTGAACCATTCCCGCGCGGCAGATTTTGTTAAAGCACTTTGACCGTATACAGCACAAATTTTTTTCACAAGCCTGCGCAGCGTTTTTCCCTTTGTCGTAATAATACTGCAAAATATAGCGCAATTTTTCATTATTTTTCTCCATTTTCAAATGTAAACAACTTTCCAACTTAGTGTTGCCAGAGTTATTTGCAATTGACCCCACGGATTGTAAAAACGCCACGAACTTTTTCCCAGACCAAATATGTCTACAAAGCTTGGACACCGATCATGAAAAGGAAAACTAGCTGAAAACCATCAAAAACCGAAGAAATGATGAAACATATTCTAACATTATATATATATAGATGCATCAAAATAAGTACACACACACAACAATGCGTAGCGTCGATGTAAACAGCTGAAAGGTCATGACTCGCACCTAAATTCACTGCTAAAACTTCAACTAGTTATTACTAGCTGGAAATCGAAAAATTTTGCGACAATTTCTGCATTCGGCATCTGTAAATTATTTTTCTGTAATAGAACTCATTAGACAAGAACTTCTTCATTAAGAAAAATATGGTTTTTGACATGGTTTTTTTTTGTAATTCGGGATTATTTAGTTGAAATTTAATCCTATCTTTGGAACTAAATTAAAAAAATAATTATCTTTTTCTTTAGAAAGCAACCTTGTCTTTTTAAACAAATTCTTCTTCCTTAAGGCAACTAACAGAACGTCGCCAATACGACAAACCCCACCCACAACCTTTACTCCATCCATAAAAACTTTTAAAATAACTACCTTTCTAAAGCTCAGTTTGATTTCCATTGCCTTTAAATCTGAAACATGTGGTCTATTTTTGATAATGGTGCGGTAATCAATATCTATAGTTGAGTTATTAAAATTATTCCGACCCAAGATGAATTTCGGATACCTAGAACACGCTATTTTCGTTACACGATTATTATTATAGTTAAACTTACTTCACATTTTTCTTTGCTAAACGTGGGATACATATATAATCATTTTTCACTTCATGCTTAGAAGATCCACGAGATGGTAGACGTACGACTCTTTTTCCTCCAATTATCCTAATAGGAGAAACTTTATTTTCATTAGATATTTCGTTATCTGTGAACCTAACGCTATCCGCAACATCCACTGAATCCCTCTTGGAATTAATTTCAGATTCTTCTATATGTTTGCCCTCCGCTAACATCGTCTTCGCAGTTTTGCTACATGAAATCTTGCAATCCACATCATTTATCTCACTAATACATTGCAGAGGAATCAGTTTATATGATTGTTTGACTTTAACAAATTTGTATCGACACACAAACATATGGCAATTTTTCTTCGAAGTCGTCCTTTGTAGTAGTCCAGAAGCAAAATCAGATACACTGCCTATAATTACTTTACACTTTCGAAGAATTGTTTCAAGAGAGATATCAGCGTCGTATGCACGGTGATCCTCAATGACTTCACAGTCAAAGTCAATGCAAATATCATCACTGTCAAATTGCTTATGTGGTATACATTCTGGGCGAGAATACCATTGCACAATTGCCCTGTACGGATCCTTTGCGGGCACGTCTCTTAATTCGTACAGGTGAAGTACTTTCGCAACGTCACAACCACTAACTGTATCTGGATCTGCAGCATCAGCATTTGATACCAAGATATAGTCGCCGATTACCAAGGTTAATTCATTAAAGAGGCACTTTCTGCAATAGTATATCAAAGCACATAAGACATTTCTGATCGACCAAAATTTATCTTACCTAAAAAATTTAACGTTTTTATTATCAAAGTTCGGCAGAACAGTATCAATGCTTTCAATCCACCTAACTTTAGGCTTAGTTATGCTTAAATGATCGATTATAACCATATTAGTTCTTCTTTTTCTTTTAATATTTTTAAGACTCAGCAAAGCTTCGACCAAACACAGAGATAATGACAAGACCAAAGACCAGAGATAATGAGATAGGACACTTCGAATTCGCCGCTTAAAAAATCGGTTTGACGTCTATTTTTTATGAGCTGTTGAATTCAGGTACACTATACGTGAGCGCTACCATGTTGTTGGCCTTGTTTTCTGTCTTTCAGTATGTTGAAAAAATCAGCTGTTTCATGTTTCACCACGGACTCATTTAGATATGAAATCAGCTTGGCTAGACGCAGTATCTTTTGAAACGGTTTCACTAATGGAATATCGATACCATTGGTGGCTACACGCACTGGTTTCTCATTTGGTTTCAAAAGTCGTAAATATGTGATGCCAAAGTGTTTGTGAAATTTACTGAATATCCAAATGTTGGCCAGAGTGAGAGAAAATATGAACACGCTTTCGGCAAACTACGTTGCTCTTCTTTCGTTTGCAACTGCTGTGCGTGCAAAGAAACTGAGAACCAGGGTCTATTTTCGTTTCAAAAATTCTTAACACTCGATACCAGAGTGTAGACTTTTCTCTTTCTTCCTCATCTCTCTCACACGAATTGAGTGAAACCGTTTCAAAAGATACTGCGTATAGACAAGGCCATTGGTTTTTAAAATATAAATTTCACCATATATAAACAAAGGTGGTGAAGTTTCCCAAACCTAAAATGGTAGGTGCCAACGGATGTTTGACCCCCCAAGTGCATCTAACGATGTATAACAATACTTAATTTGCACAAATATTAGAAAACAAATGAAAAAATATAAATGTGACCATTCTGGAGTTATTAATCTTAATTTTTTTTGTGAAAATTCGAACAACTATGCATTGACAGCCAAAAATTAGCACAACGCCTACGTTATACCAATTAAATATGTGAAATAAATCAACAAATACTATGTAAAATCTGAAAGTATAGATTTATTATAATTATAAGGAACTGGTAGATATATCATGTATATAATGTGAGCATAAACAAAAGTTTAATTTCTTAAATATATTTTTGACGTTTCGAAAAAACACCCATTCAAATCAATATTACATGCGTGCATGCGATACTGCGGCGAAGTACACCAGAGATATCTCTGTTCGAAGTGTCCTATGTATCATGATACATGCTCGTTGTATCTCATTATCTCTGGCTACTGACGAGCGTTCGTCAAACGCTTTCAATGGATACATATTATGCGGGTAAAAATTGAGTAGCCGAATAGCTGCTCTTGGGCAACGCTGGTTTAGACCCCGTTTATATCTCTCCGACTAAAATAATTCAAATTCTTATGCCGTGTTCACACGAGGCATATACATACGTCGCACGTTTGTACCTATTCATCGAATGCGTCACACCAGATATAACGAAATAGGTCACTTCGGTTTGACGTCTATTTGTTATGATCTATTGAATTCACGTACACTATACGTGAGAGCTACCATATTGTTGGTCTAGTTTTTTGTCTTTCAGTATGTTGAAAAAATCAGCTGTTACATTTATTTGTGAAATTTTTGCATCCATTGTTTACAATACAAGTAAATTGGTTAAGTAAGCTGACTAAAGAAACAAAAGTATTCTGGAGTGATACAAATTATTTGAGGGCTGTTAAGCACGCAATTTGGCTATGTTACGGTAAGACTGAATGTAATTTAAATAAAAATAACCTATCTCATTTTACGCAGATTATTAAGACATGCCTGGTGAAATATATACAAACAAACAATAATTCGCAAAGCTTTGGGAATGAGCCAAAGTCTGATGGAGAATGTACTGTAATATTTTCTAATAAAATAATGTCGGAATTAACTTCTCCTAATATACAAAAAAAAATATACAAACAATAGGCCTGGCTAGACGCAGTATCTTTTCAAACGGTTTCACTCAGTTCAATGGCGTGAGAAAGAAATGAGGAAGAAAGATAAAAGTCTACACTCTGGTATCAAGTGCAGAGAATTTGTGAAACAAAAATCGACCCTGCTTCTCAGTTTCTCTTCACGCGCACAAGTAAGCATTTATGAAACGAAAGAAGAGCAACGTAGTTTGCAGAACGCGTGTTCATATTTTCTCTCACTCTGGCCAACATTTGGTATTCAGTAAATTTCACACACACATTGGCATCACATGTTAACGTCTTTTGAAACCAAACGATACACCACAGTGTGTAGCCACCGATGGTATGGCCATGTTAGTAGTGAAACCGTTTGAAAAGTTACTACGTCTAGCCATGCTAAATAGGTGCAAAAAGGTAGTTGGTTAGTAGGTAGTTGGCTCCCTCAAATGGATCATTAATAAATAATGTTCAAACATATTTGTTTAGTTGTATAACGGCAGTTGCAGGTTTCTCCGTTAATTTATTTCAATGTTAGTGCGTGTTTTCACAAAGTTTGTAATTTTAAATGTGATTTTGTGATTGTATGAAAGTAGATGTGAATTTATTGTTAGAATTCGCTGTCGTTTGCTGTTTTCAATGTGTCGCGCTTCACTGATGGCAGCCAAGTGAAAACGAACATATCCGATCGCCAAGGCTGGGGCCAAGGCTGTGGCCAAGGAGCTCGCAGTCAAGCTTTTAGCTTGCCTCTCCTGAGTGGCCGGAGTCTGCGCCGTAAGAGAGCACGGCTTCGGCTGATCAGGAGAGGCAGCCTGACGAGCGGTGTGTTTGGCGTAAACATCCCGCCCGCCTTGCAGGACTGCAAAGCTTCCGGACCCTCAGCCTGGGGTGGATCAGGCGACCAGCCGTGACGCCGAGTGGTGGGCGTCGCTACAGGTGCAGCTACGTGTGCTGGTGCAGCGTTGGGTGGTGTGGGAGCACGCCAGGCAGTTTATGCGGCGTCCTGCCACGATTTGGGGAAAGCTCGCCGTTCGTGCCTTCAAATGCCCTGCAGGTCGCGGTTGTGGACTCTGAACTGGGCCGGCGATCGCCGGTGCAGACGATCGTCCAGGAGCCTCCTCTGGACGAGGCTCTGGTGAGCTCGGTTGAGCAACGCCGTCTTCTTCTGACATGTAAGAGGCACTCAGATGGAGCACGTCGTCCTCGTGCGGCTGCTGCTCGTAATGTGGCATCTCGGTGGCGGGACGCGGATTTGGGGGCGCCGATGGTACGGCGGCTGGCGGAGCCAGCATGCGGCCTTGTCGATAACGGGCGCCTTGGCGGCGGGTGCGTTTCATCTCAGATCTGTGGAGAAAAAAGGCGTTAATAACAACTCGAGACAAGCACGATACAGATACTAATTGAGAAATTGAACGCGTGAGTTGGCCGTTAGCCGTTCGGACATCGGCCACGCGGACTCGTGCGTCCTGACCCTTATACACCTTGATGATGCGGCCCAGCCGCCAGGACGTGGAAGGAAGGTTGTCTTCACGGACGACGACCAGGTCGTTGGGCTGTAGGTTGAGTTGCGGAGTCTTCCACTTGGTGCGACGCGCAAGCTCGTGCAAATATTCCGTTTTCCATCGGTGACAGAAATGCTGGGCAACGGCCTGGACACGTCTCCATCGGTTGAGAATGGAGAGCGGATTGTCAAGGGTTTCGGGCTCGGCAGGAGCGAGCAGAGGGTCGCCGACCAGGAAGTGGCCAGGAGTTATTGCCTCCATAACGTTGGGATCCTCAGATTGAGGATGAAGCGGGCGAGAATTGAGGCACGCTTCAATTTTCCTCAGGACAGTTGAGAACTCTTCAAAGGTAAATTTGGACATTGGGGCGACTTTGCGCAGATGCGTTTTCAGACTCTTAACACCGGCCTCCCAGATTCCTCCCATATGAGGAGCACCGGGGGGGATTAAGTGCCATTCAAGATTCTGGTGCGAATGTTGGGTCTCGATGATATCGCGAGTTCGAACAAGGAATTGCTTAAACTCTTTTTTTAGCTCTATTGAGGCGCCGACGAAGTTTGTGCCATTATCCGAATACACCTTTGCGAGGCAGCCTCAGCGCGCTGCAAAACGTGAGAAGGCCGCAAGGAAAGCGGCCGTGGTCAGATCACTGACAGCCTCTAAATGAATTGCTTTGGTTGCAAAACAGACAAAGATACACGTGTAGCCTTTCGTTATTAAGCATGCCCGGCCGGTGTAATTCTTTATGTCGAAAGGGCCCGCAAAGTCGACACGGGTGTTAGCAAAGGGGCGGGAGAAAGTCGTGCGTTCCTCTGGCAATGCCGCCATAATCTGTGTTCTTTGTTGCGTCCGGTGCAAGATGCAAGGCTTACAGTGGTGGATCGTCGTCTTGCTGAGGTTCTTTACTCGCGGAATCCAGTGTTGGGTCCTGAGAAATCGGAGCATCAGCTGGTTACCACCGTGAAGCGAGATCTGATGAATAAAAAGAACAAGTAGCCGAGACAACTGACAGTCGTACGGCAAAATTATTGGGTGGCGTTCGTCAAACGGCAGATTCGGGCATGAAGACAGCCGGCCGCCAAGGCGCATTGTTTTGTCTTCATGCAGCCAAGGATTGAGTGAAAGTAAACAACTTTTCGAGCTCACTGGTCGCTTACTTTCGAGCGCGTAATACTCATCGGGAAAATGTGTCTTTTGACAGAGATTGTGAGACGGCATTTGGTGTCTCGAATCTCTGTCGCTGAGAGTCGCAATGTGATATATAGAGGGTTCCGTTTACGGCGCGTGTTATCTATAAACCGCTGGGCGTATGAGTATACGCGTAGGGCTCTCGGGAGAGAGGAAAACCTTTCCTTTACAGGATTTTCTTCAAGTGCGGTAGCAAACTCCGAAGATGTTCGTAGCTTGGGCCACCGATTCTTGTCGTGGATGAGCCAAGGTTGACCATTCCACCAAAGTGTGTTCTCAGCTAATTCTTGGGGCGTGGCACCGCGGCTAGCTAAGTCCGCTGGATTGTCGTGCGAGTCCACGTGAAACCATTGAGTGTGTGGTGCTCTTTCAATGATTTTGGCAACGCGGTTCGCAACGAAAGTGGACCAGACGCAAGGAGGCTTCTTAAGCCACGCCAGAACAATCGTCGAGTCTGTCCAACAGAAGACATTCTCGGGACGATAGTGCATATTAGGTACAAGGGGGTCGAGCATGTCGGTGACGAGTGTAAAACCGTAGAGTTCGAGTCTAGGCAGCGATATCGTTTTAATGGGCGCCACTCGTGTTTTGGAGTACAGCAGCGATACATGAACTGTGTCGCCGATTTGGACACGGGCGTAGATGACTCCGGCGTAAGCTTTCTCGGAAGCGTCCGAAAAGGCGTGAAGATCCACTGTGCAGTCGGGGGTGAATCGAATCAACCTGGAAATTCGAATCGTGGCGATCTGGTGGTAATTTCGAAGGATACTCAACCATGTTTGCTGCGTCAGTGCGAGAAGTTGGTCATCCCATTCAATCTTGTCTAGCCAGACTTGTTGGATCAGCATTTTTGCGGCAACGATGATAGGTGCCAGCCAACCGGCTGAATCGAACAGCTTCGCGATGAGAGACAGCACTTGTCTTTTGGTGTACGTTGGCTGTATGTCGATCGTCTGTGTGTCGAAGTAGAAGTCATCACTGGTGGCATTCCAACGAATACCAAGCATGTTTTCCGTGCTGTTGTCCTTCAAGAACTCGGCGTTGAGCAAATGGGATCCAGGCAAGTCGTTCAAAATGTGTCTGTCGTTGGCTGTCCATTTCCGAAGAGAGAAGCCTGCCGTATTTAACGCCTCTGACAGTTCATCGCGCATTTGAGTGGCCATGGCAAGGTTGTGATATCCAGCCAACACGTCATCAGCGTACATCGAATGTCGTAGGATGTGGGCCGCAAGCGGAAACTGTTGTTGTGTATCGTCTGCTAGCTGAAGAAGCGTACGGATCGCTAAAAAGGGGGCGCAATTCACGCCAAATGTTACCGTTTGTAACTCATAGTCCCTAACTTGGGAGCTATTCGAATCTCGGAATAGAATTCGTTGGTAGGGGGTATGTTTCGGGTCGACGAGGATCTGGCGGTACATTTTCTGAATGTCACCGCTAAAAACATACCGAAAAAAGCGCCATCTTAGCATTAAAAATGTTAAGTCAGCTTGTGGAACAGGACCTGCGTGTAACACATCGTTCAAACTGAGCCCACTTGTGCTGGGGCAGGAAGCGTTGACCTTGGTGGACGTGCTGTCCGGTTTTATAACCGCATGATGTGGCAAATAATAGTGCTCAGCATCGGGTTGTGGCGGCGCTACGGCCGTCATATGACCTAAATCAAGATATTCTTGAACTACATCGTCATATTGCCTTTTGAGGTCATGATTCTTGACTAACCTTGCTTCTGAGCGAAGGTATTGTTGGTGGGCGATGTGCCGTGAATATCCTAGCGAGTGTCGGTTTACGGCTTCGCTTTTGAATGGCAACGTAACGATGTAGCGGCCGTCAGGGCTCCTACGAGTTGTTTTTACGAAATTCTCTTCGCAAAACTTTTCGTAGGGGGATAAGTGACGAGTTTTGGGAAGTTCCTCCACCACCACGTTCGAACTGTTGTTCGATGGTGACTTCATTGAAGAAGGCCAACCTTATGTCGGGGCTACCCGATTGTAGCAGGGGGACTGGTCCGGTGATTATCCAGCCAAACACAGTCTGTTGTGCTAGAAGGGAACCTAACACATTGCTGCGAATACCGTTAAGTATGATCGCCGGAAAGAGATCGGCTCCAATGAGAACGTCAACTTGCTGACTTTTGACAAAGTTAACGTCTGCGAGCTCGATGTTACGAGGGAGGCTGCGAAGCAGCTCACTATCGAACGAGTGGGCGGGCAGTCTGCCCGTGATTTGCAACAGCACTAGCGCTGTGGCATGAATTTGGAACGAGGGGTCGCGTGGCGACTTGAGCAAAAACTCACAAGATTTTGAAACCTTTGCAGAAATAGTTTCGTTGAGGCCAGAAACCGTTGCTTTCACTGGCCGCATGGGGATTTTGAGCATCTTCTGAACGTGGTCAGAGATGAAGGATACTTCGGATCCTGGGTCGATGAGGGCACGCGCGGCATAGCAAGTACCGTCGTGGACTATGGTGACCGTAGCGGTTCCTAACAGAACTGGCTTCGGTGCGGCAGCGAAACAAACTTGATGGTTATCGGGCTGATTTCGATCAGTGGACTGTATTTGTTGTTGATTGATTTAGGCGGCGTTAGCCGACATGGAGGGCCCTACAAAGGGGGTTGTTCGCGCGTTAAGTGGGTTGTTACGGGGCTGATTGGTTTGCAATGCAGCGTTGCTACTGGGCGAACACTTTGGATATTTAGGGGACGGACGCGACGCTGAGTTAGCTAAGGGTCGGTTCTGCGCTTGCTCGTGATGCAGTAACACCTTTGGATCTGATGCGCTTGCGCATCAGAGGCACCTTTGGATCTGATGCGCTTGCGCGAGACAATTCAAGCATAGACGCAACTTTTTCACTACCTCTAAACGCTTACCGGAAGTCATTTCCAAAAATTGCGGACAGACTCGGATTGTGTGGTGTTCGGAGCACAACTGACATATGGTCGACGCAACGTTCAACTGGAATGTGTTGACGCGTTTTGTCGAAAGGGCCACCTGTGGAGCGGGTGATGCGCGATTCTTGCCTGCGGGTGCGCCTTTTATATCGTGCACCGATTCCAGCGTTTCAAACCGATGTGTCAAGAATGCGTCGAGATCGGACCACTTTGGAATTTCACGTTTATTCGGTATGGATTGTTCCCAAAGCGCCAGGGTGGCTTCCGGAAGACGAGTAGAGCACAAAAAAACTGTAATCGCGTCCCAATGTGAGGTGTTGACGCCTTGGAGCGCCAACGCGGCGAGAATATTGTTAATTTCACGCTGTAGATTTTTAATTTCATGACCAGATTCCCTAGTAATCGGCGCGAGACCAAAGAGATTTTTGAGGAGCGAGTTAACGAGGACGCGTTTATTTTCGTATCGATCCGATAGATTTTGCCATGCTTGCTCGAATCCTTCATTCGTCAAAGGAGATTTCTGTACGATTTCCTTGGCTTCTCCTTTGGTTTTTTGGTTCAAGTGGAAAAGTTTTTCCACTGGGGCAATACGCGTATTCTGAATATACAGGGCGGTGAACATGTCGCGAAAGGAGGGCCATGACAAATAGTCGCCTTTGAAAACGTCGGTATCGCATGGAGGCAAGCTGATGTTGAACCGAGTGGGCGGCAGCTCTGCCGTATCCGTAGAGCGCCGCGGCGCGGTGGTCTTTATCATCGAGTTGACTTGATCCTGGATCAATCCAACGCATCGAACATAGTTGTCATACGCTTTGAAATACTTTTCCTTAACGCTTGATATCTGGGGTGCCAACTTCTCATCCTGTCGCATTTGTTCGAGAAGGCCGCTATACGCGGACTTGATTAGGGACCACTGCGAGTGGAGCTCCGTCATGTGCAACTCCAGGGTAGACAACGTTTGCGATTCCGTTGAACTGCTTAGAATGTGCGCGCCGAATTCTGCTAAATCGTCCGCGAGACGTAGAAAAGAACCAAGACGCTCCATTGTATGTGCGTTAGGGTTACTACTATGGTTTAAATATTATTATGGTTTTATATTTTTCGTCCACTGTGCAAGAATTGTTGATTGTCTTGGCACGTTAAACGACGATGCTATATCGATGGGAGCGCTGAACAGTGTTTTTGCTGAACGTTGACGTTGATAGTACAAGTACGAATTTATGCGAAAAAACGCGCCGCTTGTAGCGTATCACGCGGAGAGAGCGATCAATATTAGAAAGAATGAACGTATTGCTTACTTGGCTGCAAGCGGAGATCGTGGCTATGTGAGCGCACGTACCAAACCAACACGCATGTGGTGGTGGTTTTTTTGTTTGTAGGTGAACCGCGCAGAAGAGCGTAAGCTGGGAGCGTGTCTGTGGAGAGCACGAAAACCAAACCAGAAAGATTTGAATTATTATTTCGAAAAATGTACTTTTCTACACCACGGTAGAACTTCTGTTAAATGCGGCACGGGTTCCCGTGGGCCGATCTCGCTGAAATTTCGCACATATCATTTCCTCACCTACAATCATATTTTAAGAGGGTAAACAAAAAAAAATTCCGAATTTGAAAATTTACGATTGTACTGAAATTTGAAAACTTCGTCCTTGAAGCGGCACGGGTTCCGGTGTTGTAACTAACTTTCGAGTGTGGTCTTCCTTCTAGTCTTTCAATTGTCCTCTAGACAATTAATAAAACTCCTTGTTTATTGATTTCGGTTAGCTTTTATCATTATTTTCTTTTTCACTACTTTTACAATTACTCTTATTTTACTCTGGGATATTTCTTGTGGACACCTTTTGTCCTTATTATCACTATTTTTAATTAACACTATTTTACAAACTAAACCGCGCGACTCTATACGCGCGTAACCGACCTCGTCGTTTGGATATAATTTCAAGACTCTCGTTGGAATTTGTTTCTTGTTTCCACTTTGGCTTGGTCGACGTACCCGTCGACCGAACCAAAATGGGTCGCTGTTGGCGCGTGTCGCAATTTCCATTATTTCGCAATATAAAAATTGTAATATTCGCAGAATCAATACGCGGAAGAAAATCGTTCTCAATTTAATTCTTCCGCGTGTGGATTCTGATCGTTGGTTATTTCAAACCAAGCGATTTAATGGTTTGGAAGCTTGCTAATGAAAGCTAGCTTCCACAATCCACTACAATCACCATGCGCTATGGATTCTAGGGTTTGGAAGCTCGCTACTAAATGCCAGCTTCCACAATCCATTCCATGCGAAGTGTTCTGGTTGCTACCTTAGCTTTCGAAGTTCATTAAACCAAAGCTTGATTAAACAAATGAAACTAAAGCTTCGGGCTTACCAAGCAAAGTGCTGTGGTTGCATTAATGTGAACTTGGCCTTGACTCACTCGCGGAGTAGTATTATAAAAACAATAATACTGGCCTTGAAAGTTCTTGTCAAACGGAAGTGGAAATTGCGATCGCGACATACAACATCCCTCCACCCTCAGGGAAGAAAAATTTAGTATCGTGCAAAACGATATTAAATTTTTCTTGTATATTTATGGTCTGTGGAATTGGGGTGGGCGTGTGTTTATTATGGTTGCACTTAGTGCCTACTTATGTATGTTGCGTTTTGTTCTTTTATGTAATTCAGGTGATCATTACAATACAATTAATTATTGCCAATAATTAAAATAAAACTTATTACAATAATAATTCAATAAAACTGGTGACTGCCTTTCTTCGGTGTCATCTGTGTGTAGGTTGGGGATGATTTTGATGTTGATGTACACCTTGAAGCTGATGTACGCGTTGCTGATGCTTTCGATGTTGCCGTTGATGTACACACCGCTGTATAAACGTCTTCTTCTGGATTTCTTGTGGGGAATGCTGCTGCTGGGTATTGGTTGCTGTGTTGTAGGGACTATACGTGGAACGGTCGTTGTTAATTTTCGACCTTAATTCCCGTTGTTCTGCTGATAATATTCTGTTGTTTGTTGGTGATAGTTTCGGTTGTTAATGTACACCCCGTTGTCTCGATGTCTTCTTCTCGATGTGTTGTGGGAATGTTGCTGCGCGGTAGCTGACGTGGTAAGTGCTAGGCTTGATGATCAGATGCAGATGTTCGTTACCGGTAGTATCGTTGTCCCGCAATTGGGATCAATTGGTTTTCGCTTCACGGTAGTTGATGGTTGAGATGTTACCAAGATCATGCGTTGGTTGGTGATGCGTTTAAATCGTTATCTCTTGATGTAATGTTGTCGAGTGTGATTTGTGCCACGGAGTAATGTATCATAAATTTAACTGGCGAACTGTGAATGACTGGTGTAAATTTAATTGTGACCGCATTAGTCGTTGTCTACTAGCTGCTTCATCGCCGCGACGTTGTGATGCTATCCCTTACGCTTAACATAACTTTCGCTTGAAGTTAAGCTGCTAGGCCGCCATCATGATTCCCGAGGATTTCGCATTTGCGCAGCCACTGGTTTGTAGTTAGCTGCTGCAGATGGATTAGATCTCTATTTTTGATTTTGGTCTCCACGTGACCTCAAGGTACTGTGTATTTGTCACCGCCTCGATCGCATTGATGTTCAAATGTTGTTGTTGTCGGATATCTTTGAAGGTAGTTTCGCGTTTTGTCGACTGTTGTTGCGTTGATGCATTTGATTGTTGCGACTATTCCATCTTTGGTTGCGATGGTTGTTGTCGCTACGCTGATCAGCTGTTCCAGCTACCCTTCCCCCTTCTATTTGGCTGGGCGCTAATTGTCGCCCTGTTGTCAAGTGTTGATAGGATATGAGTGTCTTCTGCTGCTCTCGTGGGTGTACATCGGCCTTTAGGTCAGCTTCTCTGCATGCTGTCTTCTTTGTTATCACCCTTAACTTAACTTAGCTTATTATCAATGTTATATATTTCAATTTTCCCTTACAATATATTTTTTTTTTTTTTTTTTTTTTTGTTTTCTAACTACAATTGTTCTTATTTAAAAAGAATTAAAACTTTATTCGTATATAACTTTAAGTTTATTTAATTAATTAGTTAATTTTAAATTAAATTTTATCAATTAGAAATATTTTGTTTAATTCAAAACAAGTATTAATCCCTACAATAAATATCGATTCTATTCTAGTTGAATATAATTCGTTAGTTTATTCACTATAAATTTTAAATTCGAATGTATTTAAAAATTTCGTACAAGTATTTAGATATATTTCCTTTTACTTTAACGTGTACGATTTATATCTATTTTTATTTCTAGCGTTATTATAATGATATTCTTTATTTTATTTTAAATTTCCTTATTTCTTTTCATTGTGAGTTTTATTATTAGTTTTTATTAATAGTTTCTTTGTTCTATGTATAAGAAGGATATATAGTGTTGATATAACATGCGTTTTTTAATATTTTTTTCTTATTTTTATTATTTAATTTTCTTAAATATTTTTTTTTTCTCTTATTTCTTTGATCTATATTTTTTTTCCTCTTTGTTTTGCCTATGTTGAAGTTGTTCACCTTTGGTGTTTTTATTTTTCTTTTCTACCTTTTGTTTTTTCCATTAGCTGTTTTAAAACTGACACTGCATTCTGCTCGTGTTCAGTTGCTCTGCTTTGTTGCATTGCTTGCGTTAATCGCTCAATTCTTAAATTTTGCTTTATTTGTTATTAACGCGGTGTCGTTACTATTTTACATGGAACATTAATGAACTACATTTTATAGGACCGTACATTACATTACATATTTTGTAATAATTTTATTTTATATGTTTAAGAAGATTTTATTTATTTATTATTATAATTATACTTATTCATTATTAATATTTGGGATTAGAAGAATACTTCGCAAGATTTGAGGCGATTATTTTCTGTCTTATATTTATTTATCTTTTATTTCTATGTCCGCATTTAGGTGCAGATATAATTTTTAAATTGTGGTTATGCATAAACTACGTCTTTATGCATAGATTTCATGTGCATTTATTTCTAAAATAATTGCAAATGCAATAGATATGGCTGTCTATTTAACGGAACAGCTAGTTTACATGTACCGCATATTATTCCCAATTGTCACCTAGTACCATCGTGTGCGTACTTGTTTCGTTTAGGGTATATGACCCACGTGTGACCTAAATATTCTTCCCTTTTGTACTTGCAAAATTAGCAAAATTTAATTTTATTGCAAGCTACAATATTTTCGGGTTCTTGTTCTGTTTACTCCCGCTTATAAATACCCTCGGTTATTGTAAGTATTAATCAGTATCAGTTCAAAGTTTCGCTTCCACGCAGTTTATCATTTTCGAACAAGGTGTAATCAACGATGTCACGCTACCAACCTTATCCTAGCCGTCACTACGTGTTCCCCTTGGGCCTATACCTACAGGACTTGTTTGCTGCCATCCGGACTGACGCCTGGGATTTAGAACCACTCATTCCACTTCTGGAATTGCTGCAGGATTCTTTCGTGTCCAACACGACTCGAGAGCATCTCCTATTTGTGGTTGGCACTCTCGCCTCGCTTCGTCGATCGTGGCCGGAACTGCCCTCCTTGTACCCGTGCTTGAAGAACTTACTATAGCTTGGTGTCAGAGTTATTTGCAATTAGTTATTTAAAATGTTAGTAACGAATTTTAGTTCGATTCTTTTCAATGATTCTTTAATATCCCAAAAGTAATAAACAAAACACAACAAAAATTTTTATCCTGTATCGATATTTTATTTATTTATTTTTTTTTTTTTTTTTTTTTTCATTTATTTTATTTTTATCGAGATGATGATTTTCTTTTCATTTATTTTATTTTTATCGAGATGATGATGGGCTGATGGGCTGATCAAAATATTGTGATCATTGTTGATGACATGTCGATGATCAACCTCATTACACAATTTGTTGTATTATGCTAGTTTGTTGTATTTGCTAAGGGTTTTGTGCTTAAGGGTATTATGCTTAAATCGTAATGAATTGAATTAATCCACAATTAAAAAAAAAATTTTCTGTGTGTTTACAATAAAGATTAATTTATTATAATTCAGTCATTTATTACACTCATATGTTAAAAACTTTTGTTTAATTCATGTGCTATAATGTTACTGTTTACAATTAACTGTTACTGTGTAAATAAAGTCTTTATTATTAAGAAAAATTTCTCAAATTCGTCTGTTGGATGTTGAACTTGCTCCGCTTGTCTCTGGGTTCAAGGCATTTGCGTTAAATTGACGCTCTGCATTGGATTCCCCTTGCTCATTGTGTACCTCGGCAATGGTTTCTACTCGGTGTTTGCGCGCTTCGGCACTGGCTTCTGATCGTTGCTTGCGCACCTCTCTGAGTGTTGATTCGTGCAGCACCTCAATGGTTGGTCTTCGAACCACGTGTTGCACTGATGTATTAATTGGTCGTTTCATCTTGTTCCGTATGTATATGAAAACTATTATTATCAGAAGTATTGTCCCCAGTGTTGCGGATGCGCCCGCTATCTCGAAAACCTTTTGTTTGAGTTGGATTGTCTGCGTCATCTCTGCCTGTTTGATTTCTGCTTTTAACTCTGTTAAATCCTTCTCCCCAGACTCCAGTGCTTGCTTTAGTCTGGTGTGATCTGTTATTATTATTGGTCGTAGGTTGGCTTCGATTTCTGTGCTAAGTGTTGTGTTTGTTAAGTTATCCCTTAGGAATCGTATTAACTCGGAATGGTCTATCTTGTCATGTATCCTGTTTATGTTACGTGTTTGATTTTCTTCGAACTCTATTATACTGTTGTGGTTATGTATCTTGCAATTCTCTATTATAGTTAATATACCCATTCCCTTCAATGATATTGTGTTTGATCCCGTGTTGCATGTTGTTTCAAATATATTGTTGCGTCTGAAGTTGTATAGCCATGTGTTAGGTGTTTCCATTTTTACTATTATTCCCTCGCTTGCTGGGGTTGCTGTGGCCTTGCATATGGTTTTTATATCCTCGTTATTATGCTGCTGCAATGCGATTTCGCATGTTGGGTGCCTGCCGCTTAGTTTTTTCCCCCGACTTTTGCATTTCAGCGTGTCCTGGGTGGTCATTACCATCTTCCCTATTGTATCTGTTATGCGTTTACAGCTGTCCATATCATTTTTAGACATGGCCATGAACTGCCATTCTTCTTTTGATTCCGCCATGTAATCAAATGTTGTTTTAACCGTTAAGTCATATGTCGTGTTAGTAAACATCACCATCTGGTATATTTTGTATATTGTATAGAGTTTTTCTTCTGGTAATGGTATTGTTACTTTTACCAATGTGTCCCCTTCAGTAGTTAGAGTGTCTACTTTAGCCAGTTGATGTAACCTGAACACATCACTTACTAGCCATTTGGCCTTGTTTGTTAGTTCCAATTTTCCTATTTCCTCCTTCAGATCACTCGCTTGTAGTATGGCAGGGTGCAGTGTTCCTTTGTACAAGTCATCCAGAATTTGGAGTTCTAACTCCTGTTTCCCTTGTATATCTATTAGGGTAGCTTGTATTGCGGCTTGAATTTCTATTGTGCGCAGTAAGTAGTCTACTTGCGCCATTTTGTGTACGTTGCGGTTGTTTATTGCTATCTGGTTATTTATGGTGTTGGCTAGATCCCCTTGTAGTTTCTCTATTTCGCTTGTTGACTGTTTTAACGCTGACGCTGTCTTGTTATATGTAGTCTGCATTATCGTGACTTGTTGTTCCATTATCTTGTATGTTTCCGCCTGTCGGTTATAGATGTTTTCCAAGTGGTTGTGGATCTCTGTTGCGTCCTTACTACTCATAGTTCCAAAAGCCCAGTTCAACGCCTCTCCTACAAACTCTAGGGATCTCTTATTCCGTTTTTGAGCTATACCTTGATGGTTAACAATATCCTCGTTATTTTTCAACTGTTTAAAGATGGCTTTTAATGGCCGGTTCAAATTTAGAAAAGCTTCTTTGAAGTTTTCTATTTCTATTTGTCTATTCAAGTTTTCACATATGTTGTGCATGTTATTTATATATCTCTCGAGTTCATTAATTATTTCTCGAAAGTCGTTGCGTTGTATTCTTGTTAGTATTGTCCAAGTATCTTTGAAAAACAGTGCCTTGTTAGTTCTTTCGAATACCATTGGCGTTTCTTTCAGTTTTTGTACTTCTATTGGCAGACGTGCCTCCACCTGTGTAACTGCTAGTAGCACCCAAATACATTTTCCTATCATCTTGTGTGTTTTGCTTTTGACGTTGGTTGCGTAACTTTTGTGTATCTATAAAAACAAAACAAAATTCTTCCTAAAGTGTCTGTTCGGACTATAATTTTTTCTGCTTCCTACCTTAATAAAATTTGAATTTCCTATTACTCTCTCCTAATAACCCTGTTCTATGTTAGTTTATTGTATCATACTTCTAATAACGTGTCTATTGTGATTAGTTTACTTTAATTTATGACTACTTAAATTAATTTCCTGATTATTCCTATAAAATTTTCCTTGTTTAAGTGCTTTTAAAGATTACTTACATAATTATCTAGTTAATCCTATTTTCCCCTTAACTGCTATTATATAACTTAAGTAAGTTATTGTGGAATGGCTTTTCCCTTCCCTTAATATTTAACATTGTCGTAATTGGACTTTTAATTCCTACTACTTTATATGGCCCTATCCATATTGGAGAAAATTTATTTTTCCTCGTTTGATTCTTAATTAATGCACTATCTCCTACCTTAAATTCTACTAAATTTAGTTTGTTATCGTACTGCTTTTTCGCTACCTGTTTTGCTAAATCCTGATTCTTTCTCACGATTTCGTGAGCCCTTTGTATTTGGAATTTTAGAACTTTATTCGGATCTTCGGCATTATATACCGGACTACACTTTCTTTTTAAGTTAGTCGGCATTTCTGTATCGAATCCAAATAAAGTACGGAATGGCGTTTGCTTCGTCGTAATGTGGGGTGTGTGGTTATGAACATGCATAGCTGCAGTTAACCATTGATCCCAATTCGACCCGTCCTCTTTAGCAAAACTACGCAAATATTCCGCTAAAGGTCTGTGGCTTCTCTCTAATGAGCCATTAGCCTGTGGATGGTAAGGCGTTATGTGTGATTTTTTGATACCTAATAATTTGCACGTATCTGAGAACAATTTCGAAATGAAATTAGTTCCGTTATCCGTAATAAGAATTCGTGGAATTCCGTAACGCGTAATTACTTCATCGTAGAAAGCTCTGGCGACAGTACTTGCTTCCGCGTCTGGGATAGCTGTACATGCCATAAATTTTGAAAAATCATCCTGAAAAGTCAGAATGTACTTATTTCCAGACACAGTTTCGGGTAGAATACCGACTATGTCCATGTAGACTTTATCAAATGGCCTCATTGGTGTATCTGTTAGCACCATGAGAATTTTTGTCAATCTCGAACTTTTGTTCGCTTGACATTTATGACAGTTTTTTACATAATCTCCTTTCCTTGTTTAAGTGCTTTTAAAGATTACTTACATAATTATCTAGTTAATCCTATTTTCCCCTTAACTGCTATTATATAACTTAAGTAAGTTATTGTGGAATGGCTTTTCCCTTCCCTTAATATTTAACATTGTCGTAATTGGACTTTTAATTCCTACTACTTTATATGGCCCTATCCATATTGGAGAAAATTTATTTTTCCTCGTTTGATTCTTAATTAATGCACTATCTCCTACCTTAAATTCTACTAAATTTAGTTTGTTATCGTACTGCTTTTTCGCTACCTGTTTTGCTAAATCCTGATTCTTTCTCACGATTTCGTGAGCCCTTTGTATTTGGAATTTTAGAACTTTATTCGGATCTTCGGCATTATATACCGGACTACACTTTCTTTTTAAGTTAGTCGGCATTTCTGTATCGAATCCAAATAAAGTACGGAATGGCGTTTGCTTCGTCGTAATGTGGGGTGTGTGGTTATGAACATGCATAGCTGCAGTTAACCATTGATCCCAATTCGACCCGTCCTCTTTAGCAAAACTACGCAAATATTCCGCTAAAGGTCTGTGGCTTCTCTCTAATGAGCCATTAGCCTGTGGATGGTAAGGCGTTATGTGTGATTTTTTGATACCTAATAATTTGCACGTATCTGAGAACAATTTCGAAATGAAATTAGTTCCGTTATCCGTAATAAGAATTCGTGGAATTCCGTAACGCGTAATTACTTCATCGTAGAAAGCTCTGGCGACAGTACTTGCTTCCGCGTCTGGGATAGCTGTACATGCCATAAATTTTGAAAAATCATCCTGAAAAGTCAGAATGTACTTATTTCCAGACACAGTTTCGGGTAGAATACCGACTATGTCCATGTAGACTTTATCAAATGGCCTCATTGGTGTATCTGTTAGCACCATGAGAATTTTTGTCAATCTCGAACTTTTGTTCGCTTGACATTTATGACAGTTTTTTACATAATCTCCTTTCCTTGTTTAAGTGCTTTTAAAGATTACTTACATAATTATCTAGTTAATCCTATTTTCCCCTTAACTGCTATTATATAACTTAAGTAAGTTTTTGTGGAATGGCTTTTCCCTTCCCTTAATATTTAACATTGTCGTAATTGGACTTTTAATTCCTACTACTTTATATGGCCCTATCCATATTGGAGAAAATTTATTTTTCCTCGTTTGATTCTTAATTAATGCACTATCTCCTACCTTAAATTCTACTAAATTTAGTTTGTTATCGTACTGCTTTTTCGCTACCTGTTTTGCTAAATCCTGATTCTTTCTCACGATTTCGTGAGCCCTTTGTATTTGGAATTTTAGAACTTTATTCGGATCTTCGGCATTATATACCGGACTACACTTTCTTTTTAAGTTAGTCGGCATTTCTGTATCGAATCCAAATAAAGTACGGAATGGCGTTTGCTTCGTCGTAATGTGGGGTGTGTGGTTATGAACATGCATAGCTGCAGTTAACCATTGATCCCAATTCGACCCGTCCTCTTTAGCAAAACTACGCAAATATTCCGCTAAAGGTCTGTGGCTTCTCTCTAATGAGCCATTAGCCTGTGGATGGTAAGGCGTTATGTGTGATTTTTTGATACCTAATAATTTGCACGTATCTGAGAACAATTTCGAAATGAAATTAGTTCCGTTATCCGTAATAAGAATTCGTGGAATTCCGTAACGCGTAATTACTTCATCGTAGAAAGCTCTGGCGACAGTACTTGCTTCCGCGTCTGGGATAGCTGTACATGCCATAAATTTGTAAAAATCATCCTGAAAAGTCAGAATGTACTTATTTCCAGACACAGTTTCGGGTAGAATACCGACTATGTCCATGTAGACTTTATCAAATGGCCTCATTGGTGTATCTGTTAGCACCATTGTTCTTGAATTTTCGCTATTTCCTTGGTTCTTCATTTCTATTTCCTTGGTTCTAGAGCGGGTCTGGACAGCTGTTACTACATTACGGTTTTGAGGAATTCTACTCAATGCGTCTGCGTTCAAATTTTTCTTGCCTGGCTTATATATGATTTCGAAATCATACTCTGACAACTTGTGTCTGAATCTTGCCAGTCTAGAAGTTTGATCCTTTAAATTGGCTATTCCCTTTAATGGCTGGTGATCAGTAAAAATTTTAAAATGTCTGCCTAAGAGATATGCTCTGAAATTTTTCGTAGCCCAGACTATTGCTAAAAATTCCTTTTCTATTGTGGAATATCTTTGTTCTGTGTCGCTTAGCGCTCGGCTAGCGAAAGCTATTGGCCTATCCTCGCCTACGTGTCCTTGAGAAAGGACCCCGCCTAACGCTTCATTACTTGCGTCGGTAGTTAAAAGAAATTCTTTTGAAAAATCTGGGTATGCTAACACTGGTGGTGACATAACCGATTCTTTTAATTGTTCAAACGCTCTCTGACAGCCTTCCGTCCAGACAAACTTAGCGTCTTTTCTTAACAATTTGTTAATGGGAAGTGCTATTTTTGCTGTTCCCGGTATAAATTTTCTATAATAATTAACGAGGCCTAGGAATGCTTGTACTTCCTTTTTATTTTTAGGAGGCGGAATGTTTTTAACGCACTCCACCTTGCTAGGGTCTGGAAGTGCTCCATGTTCTGAACACTTGTGCCCTAAATATACGACTTCTCGTCGTAGGAATTGGCACTTGCTAATGTTTAATTTTAGGTTATTTTCTCTAATTACCTCGAAAACCTTAGTTAACCTTTCTTCATGCTGTCCCAGGTTTGTTGCGTATACGACTATGTCGTCTAAATAGACAAAACAATCTATACCCTGAAGTCCTGTCAGAATATGATTCATAAGACGTTGAAAGGTCGCTGGGGCGCCGGTTAACCCGAAAGGCATTCGGTTGAACTCGAAATGTCCTAAAGCCGAACTAAATATGGTCTTTTCCTTGTCTGTATTATCCATTAGGACTTGGTGGTACCCACTTGCCAAGTCTAACGTCGAAAAATATCTACTACTGCCTAACTGATCCAAAATCTCATCTATCCTAGGCAGTGGAAAAACTTGTTTAATTGTCGCTTCGTTTACTTTTCTGTAATCTATTACTAAACGCCATTTCTTTTCTCCATCTTTTCCACTCTTCTTTGGAACTAGAAGTAGTGGTGAGTTCCAGGGAGAGACACTTGGGGATATTAAATCCTCTTCTAGTAATTTATGAATTTGTTTATTCATTTCTTCCCTATGTGTTTGAGGAATTCGGTACTGTTTTTGGTTAATTGGTGGCTGATCCACCTTTATTGGAATTTTATGCGTTAGTACCGGGGTGTATGTCAATGGGTCACCCTCTAAAAGAAAAATATCATGGTATTTCGCACATAGTTTCGTTATGGATTCTTTTTCCTCTCTGTTTAAGGAAGGATCCAAATCTAAATCTTTCATTAAACTATTAATGCGTTGCGCTATGTCTGCTTTATTTATACTGTTGATGGTAGTCCATTGATTGCCCGAAACATCACTTAGCTTGTATTTGTGGAAATCGCTAAATTTCGGTACAAAGTTGTCACTAAGAATGAAATCTTTTGCCGTTGAATTTAGGATTGGTACCTTGACCTCTTTGTTTTCCACATTTGCTAGTGTTTCTCCCAGGTACACTCCTGGTGCAATCTCTTGTTTATGAACTACCACAGTCATAACTTTAGTTTTAATTTTTAACGGCGTTATTCTAACCGTTCTTGCTTCAATTGTTATGTTATTTTGGTTTCTTTGTTCTTTTATATTTTGGATGCCTTTCAGTGGCAATTTAACTATAAATTCTTTATTTTCATTAAATAGGGTTAACTTTTTATTGAGCGCGTTTATAATGGATCTGTTCCACATGTTGTCTCTACCCAGTATGCCGTCCGCCGGTACCCCTTGTTTAAGTGACACTACGTGTAGCGTTAAACGTAAGGGCTGTACCTCATCATGGCATATGCTGGTGGACCCTATCGTGGTTATACAGCCTCCAAATGCTCCACTTAATTCCCTTTTAACCTTTTTATTTATAATGGCAT
Organism: Myopa tessellatipennis; assembly: GCA_943737955.2. Classification (NCBI taxonomy): domain Eukaryota; kingdom Metazoa; phylum Arthropoda; class Insecta; order Diptera; family Conopidae; genus Myopa; species Myopa tessellatipennis. The sequence goes on from OX031315.1 coordinate 17,450,658, forward strand.
TTTCTTTTAATGCGCATTCCTTTACTAGGCTTGTATCTGCTCCTGTATCCACCAGTAAAATGAGTTTTCCATTTCTCGCCTCTACACAAGGCAGTTCAATGAACACATCACTTAACGTGGCTGATTCCCAGTTAGATACTTCCTTTATAGTGTTTTTATAATTATTATTTAAATTATACGTTAACCACGAACATATTGTTTTCATGTCCTGGTTCTGTATATTTGAGCTGAAATGTTTAAATTTCGCTAATACCTCTGATTTCATTTTACTTGCAAGTGCTTTTGTATCTGTAATATATTCTGCTATATTAAGACTAATGCTCCTTGCTTTATAATGTTGAAACTTGAGAAACATTGTTTTTACAATCGATGTACATGCTAACTGTATAATTAGCAAGATGATTATTAAAAACTCTGCTCCCATTTCTATTATTTTCTTTGCTTTATTTGTTATGTTACTGACCGGTTCATTTAAAGCATTTACTTTATCATTATTTTTGATAATTTTTATTTTATTAGTCAATTCGTACCCCATATTTTTAGCTTTATTAGCTTCTAATATATTTGAAGTCGGTAACGTATCCACGATCTCTTCTGATGTTGGACTTACTATTACTACTTCATTTGGCCTTAAATTTCTATTTTTGTTGGGTTCCCAGATTACTGGCCTTGTCTGGGCCCTTGCCGGTTTCCCTGCTGATTATTCTGAAGAGTTTCCCAACTTCTTTTAGCTGTACAATTTGCTTTTATGTGTCCTGGTCTGTTACACCAATTACATATTGTTTGATTCTTGCCGTTCGGCGTGTTTATAGTGCTCTGGTTTCCTTGAACCCCCTTAAACGGATTCGGTTTTGGATTTCCGGGGTTCTTTTGCATTTGATTCCAATTCTTTTGTGCCTGTTTTTGTTGCCAATTTTGCTGGGGTTGATTAGGTTGCAAGGTTTGCTGTACTTGATTTGGGTTCCATGTTTGCTGGCCTTGGTTCGATTGCCAATTTTGATGAGGTCGATTCCATTGTTGGTTTCCTCGACTTTGGTTGGTCGGCCTCTGATTCTTGTTGTTCGCTCCACTGCTGTTGTAGTCATTGGTATTACACCTCCAGTTTGTCTCGTGACCATATGTTAGACATTTTTGGCAATACGGTGTGTTTTCCCTAGTTAAACATTTTTCTCTCGTATGCCCGCGTTTATTACAAAATGAACAAATTATTTTCTCCTGTGGTGCTCTCGAGACGTTCCGCCTTTCTTCTGGTCTTGGGTAATCCACGCGATAATTTACAGAAGGTCTTATATAAGGTTCAACCGTATTCATATTAATTATTGGTGTAATTGTTGGTTGATGAATGGAATTACTTTTTTGTATTTCCACGAGCGTGTTCACTGCTATCTCCACCATTTCCTCTAAACTTTTCCCTGTAATACTTAGCATGTGAATTCGTAAGGTTGCATCTGTTAACCCTGTTCTAAACGCCTTATTTGCCGACGTCGTTACCATGGATATAAGTGCACTGTCACCTTCTCCCCTGTATGTATCCTTTATCACTTGTAGTACTTGTGCCTTTTTCGTGTTGAGTCGTCTTGCAAATTGTCGAATGTCCTCATTGTACAGCTGGCTACAATTTTGAAGTTCTGCTAACGTGACGTCTAATGAAACTGTTGGTAAGTATGCCCTTCGTATCACCAGGTATAATTCTTCCGGATTGTTGAACCGTTTTGAGCCTACTAGGTCGTAAGCGTCTCCGTAGAGTCTTTGTTTTATACATTCTATGTATATTGATTTGTTAGCTGTAGTTGCTTCACTTGTTGCTAACTCACACGCCTGTATAAACTTATACACTTCACCTCTCAAATCTGGTGATTGCGTCCCTGAAAACAGTGGAACGATACTGCTTACTATCTTGGCTATTTCTGATATACCCATCCTGGTTTGATCTATTGTTGCCGTATTTTGTTGGAGAGAGTTTGAGTTGCCGTCCATCGGACTACCTTCCGCTTGAGCTGGTCCCTTATGGAAGAGTGACTGATTGAGATCTAGCGACATTTCCTGTCTTAGAAGTCTATTCTGCTCTTTTAACTCTTGTATACGTCTATATGCTTCCTCTAAAGAGCTACAGTCTTCTCTTGATTTCTGTGTAAATCCCTGGTCTAAGGTTCTATTCAACGTTTCCTCGGTTATCCCCTTTTTCTTCAACAATTTCCTTAGCTGTTCGTTCTCACACTCTAGTTTCTTGAGTATATCTTCCTGAAACACTTTATCAACTAAATAACTATCGTACCTATTCCTCAGTGCATTAAATTCTGATTCCCATGTCTTGGAATCTTCTGTCTTATTCTGTATTATCTGGTTTAGGAATGTAAGCAATTCCTCTACTACTGCGTCTGCTCTTTCTACACTTGTAAGGTCTCCTAGCTCCCCTACTCTAGACTTTATCAACTCTAAGTTCTCTTTGTTGCCTACAGTCCCTTTTAAAATTGCCCAATATTTAGATATAAACTCCCCCAACTGGCGTTTCAGTTCTTTATGAGTCCTATCTAATTCTAAGTAAGCTTGCTCCTGTAATGACTCGGCCATTAATTAAACGAACGACATATAGTTTACTGAGGTTTTATTTTTCCCAATGTTAACAATTTACCTATGTAAGAGTATACATAAATTTTTCCTAATGATATAAATTTAAATTTATTTTAAACTGTGTGGTGAAAAATGTTGTAAAACGATTACTTAGCGCCGCTACTTAACGTTCCATCGTTTTATTACACGTTTAATTTGTATACAAGTCGTAGTACTTTTAAATGTGAGACAATTAAAATTTTCATATGAAGATTTAATTTCTTTAAACGGCTTAGCTTTCCTGCTCGCTTCGTTTATCGAGCGTGCAGTAAACATTCGCTGTACATCTGTTTATTAGTCTGTACGCTGACGTCCGCTGCTGATTTGTTTCAAGCAGAGCCAAAGCGTCAAAATTTTCGTGACTGCGCTATTCTGCTTTCTTTCAAGCAGAGACGAAGCGTCAAAATTTTCGCGACTTCGCTGAAGTAATTTAAGACCTCACAGAATGGAACGAACGACCTGTCTCTATTTTTCAGCGGCCAACATAACGGCAACGTTTGCGATTTCGAATTCGTACGATTAACCTAGTGTGCCCGTTCGAGTTATTTTTTTTTTTGTTAATTGCTTGGCATCCTTAATTGTTTTCATCAGCAAGCAATTATAATTGCTTTTTATTTGAAACAACGAATCTAACTTTGCCTTGATTCTCCAACCGATATGAAGTCTCTAACCGCAATATTTTAAATGTTTAACTTTTAATTTTGGTTTTTCAAAATAACCAAAATAACTCCTTTTTAATGTTTTGATTTATGGTAATTCCGATTATTACCCTTTTTTAAATTTCACCCATTTGTGAATGTATGACGTATTATTTAAGTAAAGAAAAAATTTTGCGACTTGAACTCGAATAAAATGATAAAATGAATTATAAATTAATCAACTTAAAATGTGCGACTTTGAAATCAAATTACATGTTAAACAGTGTTGTAACGAACAGCCAATGTCATCACTAAGCCGCCAGTTCCAGTTCTCTCCGCAGTTTCTCTCACTCGTTGGTTGACTTCTAAAAAGCAATACTAATTTCTCTTCTCTCTTTTCTAACTCCGTTGTTCGCTTGTTAACCTTGAAGCCAATAGCTAAATTTTGCCAATTCGTTTCTTATAAAATCAGTCGCATTGAAATAGTCTGCCAGCGAGGGAGAGAAAACTGCGGTGAGTGTTTACGTATACGTACATACTTGTCTTTATAATATTCTTTGTAATAACTTTGTAATCATATTGTGCGTATTCAGAATAAACTCATCAACATCATCGTCATTATCGTTAAATCGCAGTATCCCTCGACAAGGTGCGACCACATTTATTCGCAGTTTTACGGCGCCTTTCGATGTCGGCCTAACTGTGCCTTTCAACGAGACCATCGTTATATATATATTGCCGTTTTATTATAGCTGTACACATATATTGCTGGGTTGCGCGTGATATCGATGGAAAGATCGCCGCCACGAAAGAGTTCACGACTAATAGGGCTCCAGGTAAGCCAAGCAAACCAGCAGAGCGCTGCCTCTGCCGCCGCAGCGCAAATTAATGCTGCTCCTGTCGCCGCAGCACAAACAAGCGCTGCCTCTGTCGCCGCAGCACAAACAAGCGCTGCCTCTGCCGCCGCAGCGCAAATTAATGCTGCCTCTGTCGCCGCAGCACAAACAAGCGCTGCCTCTGCCGCCGCAGCGCAAATTAATGCTGCCTCTGCCGCCGCAGCGCAAATTAATGCTGCCTCTGTCGCCGCAGCACAAACAAGCGCTGCCTCTGCCGCCGCAGCGCAAATTAATGCTGCCTCTGCCGCCGCAGCGCAAATTAATGCTGCTCCTGTCGCCGCAGCACAAACAAGCGCTGCCTCTGCCGCCGCAGCGCAAATTAATGCTGCCTCTGTCGCCGCAGCACAAACAAGCGCTGCCTCTGCCGCCGCAGCGCAAATTAATGCTGCCTCTGTCGCCGCAGCACAAACAAGCGCTGCCTCTGCCGCCGCAGCGCAAATTAATGCTGCTTCTATCGCCGCAACGCAACGAAGCGCTGCTTCTGTCGCTGCAGCGCAACAAAATGCTGCTTCTGTCGCCGCAGCGCAACAAAACGCCGCGTTCATAGAAATTCAAAAACAGCTTGCCTTAATGCAAGCTGAGCTTCGGCTCACTGCAGAAAGGCTATCAATGTCAGAGCTTGAATGCAGAAGCCTTAAGTCAGCCTTCAACCTTCAGCCTTCAGCCAACAACCCAATAGTAATATCGCCAGCGCCGCATGAGACACTCAACCTGGGATCATTTGTGCAGGCGTCACCAAATGCGCCGTCAACCACTGGAGTTCGTTCAGCTGCACAACGTGCCCAGCCGAACACACCGAACTTATCATTCACGCCTGTTAGTGTAGTGTTGCCGCCTCCACCACCCAACAACTTATATCATCCATTGCAGAACAATGTCTACAATCCGCCTAGAAAGCTGCAAGATCTACCAACATTTTCCGGCCGACCCGAGGATTGGCCGGTATTTTATACGTCGTATTGCCAAACAACTGCAGCATATAACTACACCAACTTGGAGAACAACCAACGGCTTCAAAAATGTCTCACGGCTGAAGCCAGGGAAACGGTCGCTTCACTCCTGATACATCCGGACAACGTTGGCGTTATAATTAACCAACTCATGGTTCGATTCGGCAGGCCGGAACAGCTCATCCGCAGCCAAGTCAGCCAAGCGCGCGCAATACAGCCGATACCTGAAAACGCTGTGGCACGATTTATACCATTTGCCACCAAAGTGAGAAATCTGGCAGCCTTTCTTCAGGCAGCGAATGGCGAGCAGCACTTGGCAAACCCAACGCTATTAGAAGAATTGGTCTCGAAGTTACCAGTAAGTAAACGAGTTGAATGGGCCAGACACGCCTCACAGATCAGGCCATACCCCACCATAATCGATTTTAGCGAGTGGACAACTGAACTGGCAAACATCATTTCTATTGTACAAAACAGTGAAGGCAGAGACGACAAAAAACGCATAGTACTGCACGCTGTAGAAAATTCACCACAGAAATACCAAAGGGAATGTCCTATCTGCCAACGAGGACAACATTATTCCTTTAAATGTAGGATCTTCACAGATGCAGACGTCCCGTCTAGATGGACCATCGTAAAACGCCATCGCCTCTGCTTCAGCTGCCTTAAAGTAGGCCACGCCGTACGCACCTGCCGTGCCAGAAAGAGCTGCCCAATAGTAGGCTGTAACAAAAGACATCATGAGATGTTGCACGAGGTAGTGCAGGAGACGAACACACAGCCCACGGCCACTCAGCCTACAGCCAGGAGCCGATCGGATGAAGCAGTCCTTAGCTGCAGCTCCTTTGAAGTTAGCCGCCGTAACTTGCTATTTCGAGTTGTGCCCGTTACACTTTATGGTCCAAGCAAGTCGGTTAACACATACGCCTTATTAGATGAGGGCTCTTCAGTGTCTATGATCGACAAATCTTTAATGCTACAACTGGGGTGCCATGGAAAACATCGTAGTCTCAACATGCAGTGGGTCGCCGGCAGAGCTGCGCAAGAGCCATCCGAGGTTGTAGACCTATACATAAGCGGTCGAATGATGAAGAAGAAGCACCCTCTTAACAATGTCTATGGTATAGCCAACCTGAGCTTGCCAACACAAAGTGTAACGGAACAGGACTTGGATAGTTGCAAAGCGCTGAAGAAACTGCCACTACAATCATATCAAGACGCCGAGCCTAAACTCTTAATTGGATTGGACCACTGTCATTTAGGAATTCCAACTAGCTGCATGTACGCTCAAGACGACGGACCATATGCTGTAAATACGGCGTTAGGATGGGTTATCTTCGGACCAATAGGAACACATAGCCAGAACAACAAGCAGCCAGCCTGTTTATTCGCCAACGTTGATAAAGATAATTGTCTACAGGAATTAGTAGCTGATTACTTTAAAACTGAAAATTTCGGTGTCAAGCCATCGCCGCCAGTTTTAAGCGATGACGATATAAGAGCTAAGGAAATCCTGCAGAAAACCACCGTAAAGATCGAGGGAAGATATCAAACTGGTCTCCTTTGGAAAAAGGATGAGTTCGAGATGCCAAACAGTTATTCAATGGCGTTAAGGCGTTTAACGCAAATTGAGAAAAAGATGAAACAGAATGTGAGTTTCAAAGCCGCCTACAAGTCCATCATCGAAAGATATGTAACACAAGGTTACGCGCGAAAGTTACATCCAGCAGATTTCGAAACGATGGAACCTCGATCATGGTTTTTACCGCACTTCGGTGTACTTAACGCTAACAAGCCAAATAAACTGCGACTTGTATTCGACGCCGCTGCAGAGGTACAAGGTATGTCGTTAAATAATTTTCTACTTAAAGGTCCTCAGAGTGTCCGTGAGCTGCCATCCATATTATACCATTTCCGAAAAGGGACTGTAGCTGTTTGCGCCGATATAAAGGAGATGTATCATCAGGTAAAAGTTCAGCCAGCCGACAGATTATCACAACGTTTCCTATGGCGCGACGGTGATGACAGTCGACCACCTGACGTGTACGAAATGCTGGTCATGACGTTCGGAGCAGCCTGCTCACCTTGCGCTGCAGAATATGTGAAGACTGTTAACGCCTTGGAACACCGATCTCAGCAGCCAGAGCGCGCTATCGAAGCTATTCTGAACAACCATTATGTCGACGATTATGTCGATAGTTTCGATACAGCTAAAGAAGCAATCGACATCTCATGCAGAGTGCGAGCGATTCATAGAAATGGTGGATTCGAGCTCCGGGGGTTCACGTCGAATCTATTGCAAGTTGTCCAAGTACTTGAGGGCCAACAAACAGCTCTACAATTCCGCGAAAGTGGCCGTTTCCACACGGAAAAAGTGTTGGGAATGTATTGGCAGCCACAGACGGATTGCTTCAAGTACGAGTTGAAATTTCATCAAGTGCCAGACGACGTCTTATTTGGTTTTAAACGCCCTACCAAAAGGGAGTTACTAAGAATAATAATGTCCGTTTTCGACCCTTTGGGATTGTTAAGTCACTTCGTAATAAGCGGGAAATTATTATTACGAGAAGTATGGCGTCGTCAAATTCCTTGGGACACAACCGTGCCACAACAAGTTGCCACGATTTGGGATCAGTGGCGCAGCCAGATGCCAGACGTATCAAAGTTCTGTGTTCCTCGACATTACTTCTATGAAGGGCAGCCGACAAATATTCAACTTCACGTGTTCGTCGACGCCAGTGAGGAGGCCTTCGCTGCCGTCGCCTACTGGAGATATGAATTTAAAAATGGAGTAGGAACGAGCTTAATATGCGCCAAAACAAGATGCTCACCACTGAAGCGCATTACTATTCCTCGCCTTGAACTACAAGCCGCCGTTCTCGGATGTCGTTTAGCGAATACAATAATGAAAGAGCACGCTTTAAGAATTCAACGATACGTTCTATGGACGGACTCCACTACAGTGATAAGGTGGATAAATAGCGAACATCGCCGCTATAAACCATTTGTGGCACACAGAATCGCAGAAATTTTGGATTCAACGCAGCCGACGAGCTGGAAATGGTTGCCGACTTCTGAAAATGTCGCCGATGAAGCGACACGACGAAGCGTTCGTGCTAATTTAGCCACGGGTTCCCGTTGGTTAAAAGGTCCAAATTTCTTAAAAGGAAACGAAGCAGAATGGCCAGTCGAGTGCGCGAATCGAACGACAACGGATGACGACGTGGAACTTTGCCGTCGCCACGTTTTAATCGCTGTAAGTTTCTGCTTTATTGACTTTAAGCGTTTTTCGTCCTTCCTTAGGCTCATTAGAACCATGTCGTGGGTGCAACGATTTATTCGCCTTTGCCGCAAGCAAGTTACGCCGGACGATGGTCCACCTGGGCTTGCTGCATGGGAACTGGATTCGAGCATCACAGTGGCATGCCGCCTGGTTCAAAAAGAGCACTTTTCTGCCGAAATTAAGGCCATAGAAAAAGGCGTAAACATAAGTAGCAGCAGTTTACTGTACAAACTTACACCATATAAAGACGATCAAGGACTTCTACGGGTGGCGGGACGCATCGACGCCGCAAGCTGGTTGCCTTATGACGTGAGACGACCCATAATCTTGCCACCTGAGAGTCGATTCACTGCGCTTTTAGTCCTTCACTACCACAACCAGTCGAAGCATCAGAACACCGAAACAACAATATGTAATATCAGACGTAGATATTGGATACCCCGTACTCGTCGCCTGTTGAGAAGTATAATCAGCAAGTGTGCAGTCTGCAGAATCTTGCGAGCCAAGCCAGTCGTACCGATTATGGGTTCATTACCAGAGGACAGACTAACGCCATTTGTCCGACCATTCACATATACCGGCGTCGACTATTTTGGGCCAGTTTCAGTCACCATCGGACGCAGAAAGGAGAAAAGGTGGATAGCGCTCTTTACCTGTCTGACAATACGCGCCATACACCTAGAAGTGGCGTACGATCTATCTACCGACTCGTTTATCATCGCAATCCGCAACTTTATCAATCGCCGAGGAGTGCCAAAAAGGATACGTTCCGACAACGGAACTAATTTCGTTGGTGCCAACAACGAGGTTACCAAGTTTAAAGAGGCGTTTGACTGTGGGCGCTTGCAGGAGGAATTATCGTCGAAGGGTGTGGAATGGCTCTTCAGTTCTCCAGCGAATCCGTCAGAGGGAGGCGTTTGGGAGCGCATGGTGTCGTCAGTAAAAAGAATCCTTCGTCGCACCCTGAAGGAAGTTGCACCGAGGGAACACACTCTGCAATGCTTCGTGATAGAAGCTGAAAACGTCGTTAATTCCAGACCGCTGACGCAGATCCCGATTGAAGCCGGACAAGAGGAGCCGTTGACGCCTAATCACTTTATCTTGGGCTCCGCCAATACATCACAAACGCCTAGCATTAAAGATCCAGACGTCCATCCGGCCCGATTGCGTAAGCAATGGCGAATTGGACGCCAGCTGCGCGATAGTTTCTGGAAACGATGGATCCTAGAATACCTGCCGACGTTGACGCGTCGATCGAAGTGGTGTCGTGAAACCAAGCCACCAACAGCAGGCGATATTGTGTTCATATGCGACATCAACGTGCCGAGGAGCCAGTGGTGCCGCGGACGGATCGTCAAACTCTACCCAGGTTCTGATGGAGTCGTCAGGAAGGCCGACGTCCAAACTGCAAAAGGAATCGTACGTCGCCCAGTTTCCAAATTGGCTGTTCTTGATCTCGTTAGTGAATCGTGAGCTATTCACGGGGTCGGGGATGTAACGAACAGCCAATGTCATCACTAAGCCGCCAGTTCCAGTTCTCTCCGCAGTTTCTCTCACTCGTTGGTTGACTTCTAAAAAGCAATACTAATTTCTCTTCTCTCTTTTCTAACTCCGTTGTTCGCTTGTTAACCTTGAAGCCAATAGCTAAATTTTGCCAATTCGTTTCTTATAAAATCAGTCGCATTGAAATAGTCTGCCAGCGAGGGAGAGAAAACTGCGGTGAGTGTTTACGTATACGTACATACTTGTCTTTATAATATTCTTTGTAATAACTTTGTAATCATATTGTGCGTATTCAGAATAAACTCATCAACATCATCGTCATTATCGTTAAATCGCAGTATCCCTCGACAAGGTGCGACCACAAGTGTAATTTGAAGACAAAGGTCTAAGACACATACCCGAAAATGATACAACGAAAACTGTTTTTAACAATTTGCTTTTATCATCCGAACTTTACCACGTTAAATAAAATTTATTTAAGTTAATAAAGTCACTCTGATTTTCGCCAATTTGTTAATCACAGTAACTAATTCTGTAAATTTGTAAGTTTTGAATTTGGATTCCGAACATTCTCCTTGAATTAAATATTATACGTTTCCTGCACATCTGTTTTTCACTTATTGGACTTTTGTTGACTTTCTGACATGCTAAATCACTTGTTGTAATTTCAATTAAATTGTTAGTTCATGTACAACATTGTTATTACATTTATTCGAAATATATATACTATTATATATATACTATATTCGAAATATATTTATAAAAAAAATCCTATTTTCTCTAATACTTTATCCTATAATTATAAAAATATAAGAATGACTTCCCGAGTGAAATGGGTCGACCTCAGCAAAGATTTTGTCCAGCTAATGCTATTGGACAGATAAGTTTGCTGTGCAATTAAGCTAGCATCCTTTTGATGAAAACCGTTGATTTTGGGACCTGAAAGTTATTTTATGTTGTATATAATATATTTTAATATATTAAAAGAATTAAATTCTTATCCTTTAACTAGGATTAATTCTATCCTTTCCACTTTTTCTTTTTCAATTTTTCTTTTTACTAAGCTACTTATTTTTTCTTATTTCACTTTTTCTTTTGTTTGGCCACTTCATGCCAAATTCACCAAATTATTTTTCACTTTTTGCGTTTTATTTATTAACGAAATTATCGTTTCACTTTTTATCAGTTTTCATTTCTAAACTTTCTTTTAAAACTTGATTTGCTTTTAACTTTAACTTTAATTACCTTTTAATTTATAACTTTCCTTTTTACCTATAACTTGCTAACTGCTACAATTTGTTATTTTATTGTTTTAATTTATTCCTAAACTTATTATTTCACTTTTTTTTTTTTTTTTTTCAATTTCCTGGCAACTTTATTTCTATATATGTTGTATATGCTGTTGTCAATATGTTGAATTTAAAAAGAACTGCTAGATTTTTACATATCGATTTACTCCTAAAACTATTATTTCGCTTATTTTCAAAATTCCTCCAAATACATTACTAAATTATTGTTTCACTTATTGTTGTTGCAATTGTTGTTGCACTTTAATTAAAAAATCTTTTTTTTTTCTAAGCTACTTTCTTATTTTTAATTTTCATATTTTATTTTTACTCACTTTTTACTCAATCGAGCGATCCTCGGCTCGAAAATCCGGCTGCGCCAATTTGTTGTAACTAACTTTCGAGTGTGGTCTTCCTTCTAGTCTTTCAATTGTCCTCTGGACAATTAATAAAACTCCTTGTTTATTGATTTCGGTTAGCTTTTATTATTATTTTCTTTTTCACTACTTTTATAATTACTCTTATTTTACTCTGGGATATTTCTTGTGGACACCTTTTGTCCTTATTATCACTATTTTTAATTAACACTATTTTACAAACTAAACCGCGCGACTCTATACGCGCGTAACCGACCTCGTCGTTTGGATATAATTTCAAGACTCTCGTTGGAATTTGTTTCTTGTTTCCACTTTGGCTTGGTCGACGTACCCGTCGACCGAACCAAAGTGGGTCGCTGTTGGCGCGTGTCGCAATTTCCATTATTTCGCAATATAAAAATTGTAATATTCGCAGAATCAATACGCGGAAGAAAATCGTTCTCAATTTAATTCTTCCGCGTGTGGATTCTGATCGTTGGTTATTTCAAACCAAGCGATTTAATGGTTTGGAAGCTTGCTAATGAAAGCTAGCTTCCACAATCCACTACAATCACCATGCGCTATGGATTCTAGGGTTTGGAAGCTCGCTACTAAATGCCAGCTTCCACAATCCATTCCATGCGAAGTGTTCTGGTTGCTACCTTAGCTTTCGAAGTTCATTAAACCAAAGCTTGATTAAACAAATGAAACTAAAGCTTCGGGCTTACCAAGCAAAGTGCTGTGGTTGCATTAATGTGAACTTGGCCTTGACTCACTCGCGGAGTAGTATTATAAAAACAATAATACTGGCCTTGAAAGTTCTTGTCAAACGGAAGTGGAAATTGCGATCGCGACATAAAACACCGGTTGGCCGATCTCGCTGAAATTTCGCACATATCATTTCCTGACCTACAATCATATTTTAAGAGGGTAAACAAAAAAAAAATTCGGAATTTGAAAATTTACGATTGTACTGAAATTTGAAAACTTCGTCCTTGATGCGGCACGGGTTCCCGTTGGCCGATCTCACTGAAATTTCGCACATATCATTTCCTGAACTACTATTATATTTTAAGAGGGTAAGACAAAAAAAAACTCAACAAAACTTTCGGCCCCTATAGCTAAGGACCACCCTAATGTGCATAGTATGGGTGCGCAAATGGGATTCAGTGTATTCGTAGTTTCACTCTTTTCATGCATAGCATGCATATGCATTGCATGGTTGGGCCTTAACTTTTAGCGCACCGTTACACCGAAGTTAATTCTCCCGTTAACTTCACGTGTAAACGGGAGTATATATGTATATATAGCTTAATCACGAATATTTATAATAAGTTTTCAAATTTATTAAATATTAAATATTTCAAATTTATATTAAACTTTACAATTTACTTGAAGTTGAGCAACTTACCCTGCAGCTCGATCCGGCTAGTACTGGACCAAATGTTTAGTTGTAGAACGGCAGATGCAGGTTGCTCCGTTAATTTATTTCAATGTTAGTGCGTGTTTTCACAAAGTTTGTAATTTTAAATGTTAAATGTGATTTTGTGATTGTATGAAAGTAGATGTGAATTTTTTGTTGGAATTCGCTGTCGTTTGCTGTTTTCAATGTGTCCGGGTTCACTGATGGCAGCCAAGTGAAAACGAACATGTCCGATCGCCAAGGCTGGAGCCAAGGAGCTCGCAGTTAAGCTTTTAGCTTGCCTCTCTTGAGTGGCCGAAGTCTGCGCCGTGAGAGAGCACGGCTTCGGCAGATCAGGAGAGGCAGCATGACGAGCGGTGTGTTTGGCGTAAACAATATTAAAGAACAAATGAAAAAATATAAATGCAACCATTTTGGAATTACTAATTATAGTTTTTTTTTTGAAAGGCGAACCATTACGCATTTGCCACAAAAAATTAGCACAACGACTGCTTCATTCAAATATAAAATGAAAAATAAACCACCAATAATGGGTAAAATATGGAAGCATACATTTATTATCATTATAAGGAACGGGGGATTATGTTTTATTTTGCACATATAAAAAACATAATATTTAAATTCTTTAATGTAATGTTTTCAAATTGACCTCGAGCCTAAACAATTCTAATTCTTATTTAAATTCTTTTTTTATTTTTGATGTATTTTGGAACGATTTTCCGTCATCCCCTGTCAAATTTGGTTTGGAGACAAACCGGTTTCGGCGTTGTGCCATCTTCAGTGTCTTTTTTCGTTCTGTCTATTTCATTGTTGTTTTTTCGTATTTATTAAGATTTTGTAGTAGCTGGCAGGTAGCTCAGGTAGCTGGGGTTCAATTAGGTTTCTGTGTTTTTTTTTTGCTAATTGGGTTTTCCGTTATTCGTGTTTATTGCGCCATCGTTTTTATGATGTATGGGTAAGTAGAAGTCAGTATGTATGGGTAAGTAGAAGTCAGTAATTCTTTGTTTATTGGTTTTTGTATTTTGATCTTGTGCGTTGGCGTTTATGGTTCCGTTGTTGTGTTCGCTTCGTTTTTTATAGACCAATTTTAGCGGTTCGAATATTACGTCTGAGATAGTGTTTGTTTGTTCATTTATTATACGCCCGTCAAATGTTTTTTGTTTATATATTTCCATGTTTTCTAGTATGTTCAGTCGTCGTCCTTTATGTTGTACATGTAATAGTTTTACTGTCTTTTTTATGTGCTTTGGTGTGCATTTTTTGTCGAACATGTGGTTTGCGAAATTGGATTCCGGTGCCGTGCTCGGTTTTCGCGTTTTCCTGTTGTACTCCCGTATGTGTTCGCGGAATCTTGTTTTTATCTTGCGTCCTGTCTGCCCTATGTAGCTGTATTGGCATGAGCAAGTTAGTTTGTACACTCCTTGCTTCTCCAGTGGGTCCTCCTCGTTTGTACTGGTTGGTAGTATTCGTCCCAAGTTGTTTCTTGTTTTAAATGCTGTGTGAATGTTGTATTTTTTTAAACATGCGGCTAGTTTGTATGTCGATTTTCCAGTGTACGTCAATACGGTCCATGTTTTGTCGTCAGTATCTTTTTCTTTTTTGTTATTCTCTGTATTTGTTATGTCCCTTCTGATCCTGTCTACCAGATCTTTGTTGTATCCGTTGTTTCTTGCTATGGTGTATATTGTGTTTAGCTCCTTCTTGTGTGCTTCGTTTGTTAGAGGTGTTCGTTTTAGTCTGGTTAATAGTTGTCTAATTGCGGCGATCTTGTGTTGTTGTGGGTGGTTTGATGTGTTATGTATTATTGTGTCAGTGGCTGTAGGTTTCCTGTATATTTCGTAGTCGAGTTTATTGCCGCTCTTGTTTATGCTAATTGTAAGATCAAGATAATTTATTTCCCTGTCCTTTTCCATTTCCATTGTAAATTTTATGTTTTTGTGTTGTTTGTTTAGGCATTCCAATATCTGTTCTTCGTTGTTTGCCGTTAGAATGCATATTATGTCATCGACGTATCTGGCGTAGAAAGTTACACCCAGGCTGGTCCTTAGTATTTCTATGTATTGTTTTTCAAGATTCTGCATGAACACCTCCATTAGGATAGCTGAGGTGGGGTTTCCCATTCCTAGTCCTTGAGTTTGTCTGTATATGTTGTTGCTGAATTTGAAGTAGTTTTGGCTTAGTGTTGTTCTTAGGGTGTTTGTGATCTGTGCTGAAAGGTCCTTGTCTTTTGTTTTGTCCAGTAAGGTCTCATGCATTGTGTCTACTGTTTCTGTAACGATGGATACAGGTCCTTGACGTCGAATGATACCAATTTGGATTCATTTGTGATTTCTATTGCATTCAGTTTCTCGATTAGTTCTGTAGTGTTTTTTACTGTGTGTTCGTTGGATAAATTCAATGTGTTTTTTATTATTGTTTTCAAGTGTTTAGATAGTTTATATCCTGGCGCTGTCTTGTAGTTAATTATTTGTAGTTATTATATAATAATTTTTTATTTTTATTTATTTACTTTTACAGGAGGTGCCCTAAGAACGGATTATTTTATCGCATATACTGATTCAAGGTCATCACTTACAGCCTAAAGAATACCAGTTATTAAAATATCTGTAGCCACGACATCGTCCTCGAGCTTAGAAACTCTGCTAAATAGGCAATTAGAATCAGTATCAGCTTTATTCTCGGCAGTCTTCCTTTCCTTTTCTAGCAACTCAACACCCGAGATTACATTGTGCAGCTCAGCATTCAGGTTAGCAACTGTAACAACTAATTCCCCAAATGTGCCTAAAATTCGGTTTTCAGATTTAGAGATGCTCTTACTAACTGTGGTACCTAAATAAGTGCGTCGTGCGTTGCGTTTCTGTCAAAATGAAATTGGAACACGCAGTCTTATGGAAGTGGCTGAAATAAGAAACGTACTGACGAAGGTAGACCCCTTCGAATTTTCAATTTTGGCATGCGCTACGAAGTGAAGTTGACGGCAGATGTCAAAAAAATGTTCATGGGCGTGTGAATGTGTAAAAACTTTTTGTTAGAACATATGGAGACGCAAAGCTGTTATTTCGGTATAGCGCAACACGTTTCTAAGGCGCAGTGATACACGCAACGCAAGACTGAAACTTTGCTGAAAGAGTTGTGCTGAAAGAGACATTTACCGGACTTACTGGACTGGCAATTGAGACGAACATGTTATTATTGTTAGTATTACGAAGTACTCGTTTCTCAGCCTTTTCTCGAATGTTTAACATTTTAGATATATAACTTTGATTATTGCAACTCGAATCTTCAGACATGTTATTCGCCTTATAACAATCCGCATCAGGGCTAGTTTTGCTAACATTAGCCTGATATGCATTCACGCCTCCACAGAGGAAAAAGATGATGCTGCCAAGGAGTGTTTTAAGTGTGGAAATGGGCTTAGGCTAATTGACTTTGCTGCGGGACGGAATGTTTGTATATCTAGCACACAGTTTCCTCATCTCAGTATTCATAAAGGAACATGGCGGTCACCAGATCATCAAACCGTCAACCAAATTGATTATGTTGCGATCGACGTAAGGCACTCCTTCAGAATTTTTGATGTCCGAACTTTTCGAGCGGACAACATTAACTCGAACCACTACTTAGTTGCGACCAAGGTACGTGTACGGATGTCTCAACCGCCACAACAACGGAGAAAAAATGTGAGGAAATTTAACGTCGAACGATTGCAGTCTTAACAAACCGCCAAAAACTTTGCCGCTCGCGTAATCCTCAATCTATCGAGAAGTCCTATGCAGCCAGCATCACGTGCTGCAGACCAGTGTCATCGATGTCAAAAAGCCATCAGAAGCGCCGCATGTGATGTAGATGATGCTAGATGGTTACTCGACCACATCTGGTTTGATGAAGAGTGCTGACAAGCACATACAGCAAAGCAATTCGCCTAAAAATCCGTGCTGCACAGAAGGACGAGAGCGGCACGTGAGTGCTACGAGCAAAAGAGGAGGGAAGGCTTCTCCGGAGAAAAAGAAAGAGAACGAAAAGCGCGCGAAATAGAGAGGTGGTCCTCCAGAAACAATGTTCGGAAGTTTTACCAAAAGGTAAAAAGAGCGTGTCAAAGTAACAAGACCCGAATAGAGACTTGTAGAGATGAAGAAGGAAACCTCGTAGTTGAGGATATGGAAAAACCACTTCTACAGACTGTTAAAGGGCGACGACGATAAAAATTTCGCTGTCAGGTAGAACGAACCATTCAACCTGGCTGATGAAAGCTATGACTTACGTCCACCCGACCAGAATAAATTTAGGAAAGCAATATCCAAACTCAAGTCCAACAAGGCTGTCGGACAGGACGGTCTACTGGCTGAGTTATTTAAGGAAGCGAGGGATGACTTGGTAGAAAGCATACAAACACTCATTTCCAAGATCTGGTCGGAGGAAAGTGTGCCTGATGAATGGAACCTCAGCGTCGTTTGCCTGATCCACAAGAAAGAAGACCCTCTAAACTGGGTCAACTATAGAGGCATTACAACCTTAACATTGAATACAAAATCCTGTCGACCGTACTGTGTGAACGCCTGAAACCAATGGTCAGCGAACTGATTGGCCCCTATCAGTGTGGTTTTAGGCTCGGAAAGCCCATAACCGACCAAATATTCACATTACGGCAGATCCTGGAACAAACCCAAGAAGTCCAGATCGATACCCACCATCTTTTTATCAATTTCAAGGCCGCATATGACAGCATTTATAGAGACGAACTATGCAGAGCCATTTCTAGTTTTGGCATCCCTGCCAAACTCGTCAGACTGTGCAGAATGACGATGGAGAATGCTCCATTAAGGTCGGAAACCTTGAGAAAATTGTACGAAACTTGCAAGCTAACACCAGAAACACAATTTTCCAAAAGTCTGTGCAATTACTTGCATACGCTGATGACATTGGCATTATCGGCAGAATCCAGCGAGCTGTTACTGGTGCGTTTGCAAATATTGGAACAGAAGCGGCAAAAATGGGCTTAGTTGTGAATGAGGTCAAAACCAAGTATATGCTGTCAACAAGAAGGGACACACAACATCGACGAATCGGACAAAACGTCACAATCGACAGCTTCTAGGTCAGAATATAACTTCTAGGTAGTTAGGGACTTTGTCTGCGTCAGCTCCGATATAAATTCTGGAAATGACATCTCTTTAGAAATCCAACGAAAAGTTATTCTTGCCAATCGCTGTTTCTTTGGTCTAAGAAGGCAATTGAGTAACAACGCCTTATCAAGAAACACCAAGGAGACTCTATATAAGACTCTAATCAGCCCAGTTCTGCTCTATGGTGCAGAATCATGGACGTTAACGAAGATGGATGAAGATATCCTTGGTCATTTTGAACGAAAAATTCTTCGGTGGTTTTCGGTCGCGTTTGCGTTGACGGGTTCTGGAGGAGGAAGTTTAACAGCGAACACTACGAGTTGTACAGCGACATCGACCGGGTCAGAAAAGTACGCATTAGTCGAAAACGTCACAACAATTAATTAAAAATATTATGTTTTGTATATGTACAAAATATATATAAAACATAACTACCAACTTAATATAATGATAATAAATTATATATTTTATATTTTACACAGTATTTATTGTTTGTGTCTCATATTTAATTGGTATAAAGTAATCGTTATGCTAATTTTTTGTTGCGAATGTATAGTTCGCCTTTTGACCAAAAAATTACCATTAATAACTCCAGAATATTTATACTTATATTACACTTATATTTGAAAATTTGAAAATTATTAATTGTTATACATCGTTAATGCACTTGGGGGGGTCAAACTTTCTTTTGCACCTACGATTTTAGCTTCAGTAAATTCACCAACTGTGTTTATTAATGGTGAAAATATCAAAAAAATTTGAATTTGAATCGATTGGAAAAGTTCCTCATTGGCTCATTTGCAATACTTTGTGTTGATCCTGCAGCAATAATTTTGAGTCATCTGCAGTAGTTTTACCATATTTGTTTTGTTGGTATGTCTTAATAATCTTAGTAAAATGAGTTACCTTATTTATGTTCTTATTATACCCTACACCTTAAGGTAAGGGTATATTCACTTTGTCACGAAATGTGTAACGCATAGAAATAGACACGATAGATATAGAAAAGTATATATATTCTTGATCAGCGTGACCTCCTGAGTCGATTTAGCCATGTCCGTCCGTCTGTCTGTCTGTCTATTGAAATCACGATCACAGGAGAACCGGTGAAGATATCGTGATGAAATTTGTATATATTGATATTGATACGGTGATGGATATCGCCTAAATATTGTTTCTTGTAGTGTGCAGGTTGGTATTGAAAATGGGCAAAATCGGTCCACGACCACGCCTATTTTTTATTAAAAATGTGATATCAGCGTTCGTTTTTGAGCTAATACAACAAAATTTCATTCCTGGGTTTAAAGTAGCATTATCCGTTAATGTGCCAAATATGGGCGAGATCCGCCTTTAACTTAACGTAACTTTTAGGTTACACAGGCAAAAGAAGGTTATATTGTTAAATATATAAACTTCCTGAATAAAACTTTAGATAACAACTTGTTTTACAAAAAACATTATTACATCAAAACTGGGTGCGGTCCGCCCACTTTTACACTACATATACAGTATAGCAGTATGAAAGCAAGTTTATTACCACGGAAATAAAATTTAAATGAACACAATTATAAAACAACTGAGCTAGTGATTTTGTTTTGAAAAAGGTAATGACCACGCCTACTATTTATACAGAGGCATAGCTAGGTCTCATGGAGCCTGGGACGGTTAATCAACTTGTAGCCCCAAAAATGCCTAGAATTCAATAAGTCCCTACTTGATTTCCACAACTGCCGCCCCGGACATTGTGCCGCCCAGAGTGGACCGCCACCCCCGCCCCATCCTAACTTCGGCACTTTTTTTAAAACTTTTAGGTGTAGGGTATCTAAGATTCGGCCAGACCGAATATAGCTTTCTTACTGGTTAAAATTACATTCAGTCTTACCATACCTGGGGTTTGCGTTTTATAGCCTGTTTGCATAAAAATATTTAATCCGGTTAAGGTGTTCGAAAATCGATCAGCTGATCTAGTGTTTACATACATAATCCGGTCCGGGCTGTCAAACCGAAAAGAACAAATAAACAGCTGCTGTTTTATGTTTGTTTATTTACGCAACTATTTTTAAAATTTTGCCTCGCTTTAATTTACAATACAATGAATAAAATAACAATAATATTCAAAATTGTTGAAATGTATTTTGCTATGGTGACGAAATTC
The DNA here is from genome assembly GCA_943737955.2 of Myopa tessellatipennis. Taxonomy (NCBI): domain Eukaryota; kingdom Metazoa; phylum Arthropoda; class Insecta; order Diptera; family Conopidae; genus Myopa; species Myopa tessellatipennis. The sequence continues at coordinate 17,470,881 of OX031315.1, forward strand.
GCAAGTTTACAGAATTTGGAAAGTGAAAAGTCGTACATCGTAAATCAGACTTATTTTCATTTACATAAGAAGTATGCCATGGTGAAGGCTCGGCGAATAGCGCTGATGTCTATAAATAGGACCTTGGATTGTGGATTGTGGTAAATATTCAACAGTATTAATTTATTGTGGTCAAGCTTAAGATTCCTAATTATAGCCCCGCAGTAGTACATTTTGGGAAGTGGACTGCCAGAGAAATAGTGATGATTTCTTTAAGGAAAATTTCCGCATGAGCCGAGGATCTTTTCAAAGATTGTGCGATCTGTGTGTGTGTGTGATCTTGCCACAGGTCCAGTAGCATTAATTCCGCCCCCATCGACCACAAAGTTCTCTTTGTTGATTTCTGCATCTGAAATAGTTAATTTTTTGTCATTTATTACATATTATACTTATTTAAATAAACATATTACTTACGACATGAAACGCTTAAATTTGTTTTGACATTTGGCAGAATAGTTTGGTGGCACTTTCTCTTTATCTCTTTCTAACTTATTGCCACTAGAAAAGGAGAAAGATAGTGTGTCTGCAATTCCGAACTTCGAAACAGACTTGCAAACTAAAAACTGAGGCTAAAAACCAAACGCATTTTGGTTTCGCGCTGGAATAGCAACAACAATTTCACGGGAGTTAAAACAGTTTACGAGTGGTTTTGGGACTTAAAACAGTTTAAAAAACCAAAACAGTTAAAAAACCATTTTATGTAAACACCTTATTAGAGGCCTCAAATAGTTTTCATTCCAAGCATTAATCAGCTTATACTTAGCAGCTTATTTAATCAGTTTACTTATATTATAAACGATTGGAAACAGTAATTTCACTAATAAATGAAATTGGTAAGAAGCGTAATTTACGCTTCTGAGTAGAATTTTGTAATTTAGGTTGGATGTTATGAAATAAGGCTCTTTGATTTGTGTATGTATGGAAAAAATTGCGATTGCGTATTTTATTAACAATTTTTTAGTTTTAAAGGTACATTTTTTTGTAAGTTTCTCTGTATAGCCTCAGTATGAATTTACCCCTATAATAGTGCATCGATTCTGATGGTATATATGTAATATATATGCATAGAAAGACATTCCGTTTTTTTAATATTGGAATAAGATTGTGCGTTATTTATATATTTTACTTAGGAAATAATAAATGGAAGAAAATTTTATTAATAATCTAAAGTTTAATTTTTCTTGAACTGTAAAAATAAACGTCAGAATGTTGGTTTACATAAATGAAAGACCATTGAAATATCTTTCCAATGACATCAACAAGAAGCAAACGCGATTTTAATATTTTTAGTACTCCTTTTCCCCCATTAATTGAGTAAAATGTGTAATTAATCTACATCATTTTGCGTAGAACAAGAAACTAGATGTTATTAGCTTTCTATACCTACTTTTCTTATCGTAAACGGTGCAGTATTTAAGATTTTCTGCCATAGTTTACGAGATATGGGGATTTAAATTTCAACCGGCTATAAAACCGGAGTCCTTCCCCCTTTTTGAAATTGTTGTTGCTGTCAGCACAAAAGAACAGCAACAACAAGAAAAACAATAACAAGATTGAGCATGTTGTACGACGCTCGATTAATGCCTAACCTTTTTTATTGCAATTATCTCATAAGCTGTAACCACAGCCAAGGCGGCCAGCTACAAGATACAAGCTGCAAATGTAGTTGACTTCCACTAATAGAGGCGTGAAGACGCAAATCTGTTGACATGTAAAACGTAAACAAACATAAAAGGAGAAGAAGAATACCTTCGCCGCCAGAAAGAATTAGAATTCGATCGACTGCAAGCGGCGTGAAGCTAGTGGCTAACCGCAAGATACGTAGCGGCTAACCACAGATATGTGGAGCGGCGACTGGAAGTCAATTTTTTTTCTTGTTCCCCATAAGGGCCAATGCAATTTTGACAGCTGGAGCTTGTATCTTGTTGCTGGCCGCCAGAGATTAAAGAGATTGGAAACTCTTATCTTCAGATAAAGATGAAAAAAAGATTTTTTATGATCTGGTGAATTTGGCTACATTTCTTTTGCAGCCAGAAAGAGATAGCAAGTGACGCTTTATCTTTTGACGATATTATTCACCAACATTTTTTGCAAGCGGTTGCCACCATAAGTAAACAAAGTGAAAAATGTGGGCATAAATTTATTTCTGTGGGTATTTGTATGTGATTGTAGAAATTTGATTAAAATATTTTTTAATTTAGTTCAAATATTATAATCTATATATATAAAATCCCTGTGCGTTTCTGTTAGCAAAATATGTCCGGTACTTTTTTTTGGACTTCCACATCTCTTTGAAACCTGAAATTTTTCACAGATGTTTCTGGGCATCTAATGTTGATGAGAAAAATTTCAAAAATCCAAACGGCTTCGCCATTTTTTTGCAAAAAATCGGATTGGGAGGAAATTTGTATTTTTTTCCTAGATTGTGCTGATTAATTTGTCAGATTTTATTATGAAAAATTTTATAATTAAAAAAATTATCGGCTTATATCACCCGTGCACTTGCAACTGCAACTACAAATCACACTAAATTTATTAATACGAATTACTAATATTAACTACTAGTTAATACTAAAATAAAAAATAAGTAAATGTTATGTAATACATGCAAAACCTTAGTTCATGCAGACCACCGGGTAATGATTTTATAGAAATAGATAAAGGGGAAGCATGCAAGTCGTAAGTGGAAGCAAATGACAATATATTTACAACAAACTCTTTTTATTATATTTATTTATGTGTTATGCGCAAAATCTTATTTCTGAAATCAGGTTCGAAAATATTTCTATTAAAAAACCTTATAGTAAATCAAATTTTGCTATATATGCAAAAGCATAAAAATGTCCATTGCTTTACATCCGCAGGCATAAGTTCTGTAATACGACGTTTTAAAATAATATTAATATAAATATTTGTGAATGACAGCTTAAAAAGCGGGAAACGGACATTATAACCACTTTTCTACTAGCAACTATATGGCACATTTTTACATTTTCGACATGCAACCGTTCAATTAAAATTGTTTTTGTAACATTTGTATTGAAACTCACCGTTTTCAGTCGAGTCTTCGAAACTCACCCGCCAAAAGCATAAACAAGCCTTTGTTTATGTTTTTGGCGGGTGAGTTTGCATAGAAAATTTATAGAAACAACACGCGGCTGTTTCTTTGAACAGCTGTTTTGTTCTAAGTTTCCAATCTCGATATCTCTGCTGGCCGCTTGGTTGCTGTTAAAGCTTTATTTTTAATAATTTCTTGTAAAAACATCGTATTTATGTTCCACCCAGCAAAGATATATAAACCACCTTAAATCGTTGCTAAGTTTCGTTGCTATCTTTTGGAATGAGTGGATCGATAATTAGAATTTTAAGGCGTGTTGAAATTCAACTCGCTTATTTAGATCATCACAAGCGTTTTAATAGTACTGTAAAAATTGTTGGAGTTCTAAAGAAAAAGGCGGAATATTCCCAAAGAGTACAAAGTAATCAATTGCTTGTGAACCAAAAAAGATATGTTAATATATGTAATGAAAAATTACATTGCAACATTGGTACAATAGGACATGTCGATCACGGGAAAACAACACTAACGGCTGCCATTACCAAAGTGTTATCTAGTAAGGGTTTAGCCGAGTATGTTTCCTATGACCAAATTGATCGCGCTCCAGAGGAGAAGAAAAGAGGTACATTAAATGCAAATGTAGAAATAAGAATTTTAACAATACATTTTCCACCAGGAATTACAATTAATGCTTGCCATATTGGTTATGCAACCCGTTCGAGAACATATGCGCATACAGATTGTCCAGGTCATGCGGATTACATAAAGGTTAGTTTGACATTAAAAGAAAAAAGAGCTAAAGCTAAACAAAAGCATAAAAAGAAATAAGAGGTAATTGTACATTAGTAATTATTAACAGCCTTATAATGTAAATCGTTTGAAGATTTCCAGCCTTATAACTGTCCAACCACAACGCAACGACGTCGCAATCGATTGCGACGTTCCTATAGGAAAATGAAATGGAACATGTCGTTGAGCTCTCTCACGTCGTTGTAAAATTTTCTAATTTTCTGACAACTTCCGATTTTCTCATTTTTTGAAAAACAGTATGACCACAGACAATATAATACAAAGATGTCTCACTCCTATACAAAACAACCAAGCAGCTAAAATTCAATTGGGATTTTCGGAAAATCCCATCTGAAGCTTTGGGAGAGTAAAATTAACATTTTGTGAGAGCGAGAGATCAGGTTGTGAGAGTAAGAGATCAAGTTGTGAGAGTAAAAGATCAAGTTGTGAGAGTAAGAGCTGCAGCATGCAAGAAAGTGAGCACAAAAGAGAGCGCGTTTGCTACAAAAGAGTGTAAAGAATCAATGCAGTTGCCATCAGAATGTAGAACATCTTATTTTAATTATAACAACAAAGGGTGATGGCATAACAAACTTTTAGAGGCCCTATATTAGAAACAAGCAATAAAGAAATCAAATCTTCAAATATTAAATGATATTTATTCATGATTCAGTATTTGAACTTTAAATATTTTTGATTGTTTCTTTTTAAAATTCGACCAAGAACAATGCATACGGAGTAATATGGTTATCAAACGATCTAAAACACTAAGTCTGTGAGAACAACATTCATTACTTTCGTCAAACCAATGCGCATTTGGACTTTTGTTTGTACAATGTATACATTGTTGTATAATATATTATTAATTAATTATTATTAATTACAAATTACCGATTATAATATAAATAATAAATAAATTGCCTAATTATCCAAATAAAAAACCAAAATCACTATCAAAAATAGTAGCCAAAGTCAAAATCAATCAAGTCACAAAAAGGAGCTAAAACATCTGTAAAAATAAAAACACAAAAAATCTCGTTTCTGGTTCGGTAAAGAACGTTGTTGTCGTCATTCATATACTTGTTGTTGTCGGGCGAGCGGTATTCTTGCACATTCGTACAAACTCTAAAAATTTATTTTACAAAAACAAACATTCGCTTGTCTCTCGCACCGCTTGTGTTCACTGTGTTTTGAGCGCGAATTATATATTTATGTATCCATGCAAAAGGCGAGAGAGAATTTGCGTCGCATCTCAACAAAATTGAAAGCTCTTTCTCAAAAGCACAAAAGCTATCAGATCAGCACAAAATTTTTTTGATATTTTTCAACGTACCGAGTGAGACATCTTTGTATTATATTGTCTTTGGTATACTTTTCGATGAAATTCTTCGAATTCCCCAAAAAGTGTAAATATATTTAACAAACGAATTGTCAAACAAGGAAATTATTAAAATTATTTTTATTTAAAACAAAATGTAAATAATTTATGACGACATATGTCACTCATTCGGAGATTTCGAGAGAGAGAAATCGTTATCGTTTGCGACGTCGCATCGTTGCGTTGTGGTTGGACAGTAATGCTTTAAATACAATCGGAGCAACAGGATCCAAGATACATTTTCAACTGTCAAATTTAAAGGGCTCTTATGGAGATCGAGAAAAAAGCTGGCTTTCCAGTTTGTCTGGCTTGCATTCAAATTTGTTTCTTGTCTCCGGGCTAATTCTAATTTCGACAGCAACTTTCAACTCATTCTTGATCTTCTTCTGTGTGTTTGTTTACATTCAGTAATGTAAAATTTGACAATTTGCATTGTGGGGGTGTCACACTAGGCATCTCAACGCCAATTTATTTACGTTATTACGTTTAATTATTCAAGCAATTTATTTCTGAAATATGGAAATATTCCGCATTCTTGTTTAAGAAAAATTACTCAAAATATTTATCAATTCCTAAAAGATACTGGAAAGAAAGGATACATTTCTTAGAATTATAAATAAAAACCAAAACGCAGAAAAAGGTTGCAATTCCTCTGTCAACCCTTTCAACATGATAATTTTTACTACATGGAAATTCCTTTAAAAAAGGAGGATGGCGAAAATATAAAAACCAGTTGAAGTCATTACAAGAAATAATGGATAATACAATTAAAAAATTTGGTAAATGCGAACTCATGCACGTAGGTTCCAATATACAGTAGGTATAAACAGGCAATACAACATTGCTGCTGCTACTGACAAGTCAAATCGATCACTCCATATCGATGCTTTCGTTAAAAGCACTGCTAGTGCTAGTGTGACACCCACCATTAAGAATCTGACATATGAAATTTTTCTTGCTAAGCAACGTTGCCCAGCCATTATAATTAACCCCATGGAATTTCTTGTTGTCATGTGTTGTTGCTTGTTGCTCCGATTGTGTTTAATGATTAATGCAAATCGCTTGAAAAGGTAAATGAAAACCAAACTAAGCCAAACGAGTATTTATGTATGTAGAAGCTTCTTGTTCGTGTTGCGGACTTTCGTTGTTTGCAGACAGAAAATATTGCCATTTACAATATTTGAAGCATTTTATAAGTAATTTTTAGAAACGTAAAGATTTAGTCTAGATTTCGTGGCGGCAACACTATACACATACAAATTCGACATAGAACTTGCAAAACACAAACAAAATCCATACGAAATCTTTGCGTTTCAAAAAATTACTTATAAAAATGCTTCAAATGTTGTACACGGGCAACATTTTCTGCAAACAACGAAAGTCTGCAATACAGACGAAAAGCGTCCATTATACGTCTTTTATCAACTTTTTTCCTGGAAACTACCGATCCATCATACCACGCGTAGCCGATAAAATCTGCAAAGCATGTAAAAATACCAACAACAAACGTTTTTTGTGTATTTCACTCGATCTTCTATTATGCTCTGTTTTCAAACAAACGAAAAATTACTAAAAGCACAAAACAAAACTCGTGAGAAACGTAAATTTCGTTTACGCTTTCAAACTATTTAGATTATAAAGTTCATAGAATCTCGTTTGACGACTTTTGTCGGCAATTAACAATCAACAAAGTACTGGAACGAAGCTGTATTAGTGTATCTTCGTTACTTTTTAAATTTAGGAACTTTATAAAGGTATTCTGTGCACGAACAATTTTTATGTTGACAATCGATAGTAAATATAATAAAAGTAATTTTGCACACTGTACCAGGGATTTGGACATTATGCATTTATTTATTTTATTACCAGCCTTATAATGTAAGCACATAGTTTCAAAACGAAAACGCAAACAAAAACGAAAACAAAACGAAGCCAAACGACTATAATATAAGCCTTTCGATTGGTTATTTTCGTTTTCGTCCGCCATTGCGTAAATTTACAGAGTGTTGTTGCACACAGAAAATGTTGCCATATTTACAATATTTTAAGCATTTTTCTAAGTAATTTTTAGAAACACAAAGATTTCGTGTAGAGTTGAGTGCAAATGCGTGTCAGCAACACTATACATAAAACAAATTAGACATAAACACTTGATAATACCGTTTGCGGGTGTGGTGAAATTTATTTGTGAATTTGTGGTATGCAATATTAAATAAATATTACATAGTGGTGTAATCGCTTCGGATAGGGCTAAATCGACTCAGGAGTTGAAGCTGATCAGGAATATATGTATATACTCCTTCAATGCGCTACAATTACGCGATTCCACTCTATATGGCGAAATATATATAGGTTTTCATTGAAATTGGTGCATATAGGTTTTCATTGAAATTGGTGCATGTGTTTAAGATCTAACTATAGCTGAAGTCACGTGTGAAATTACAAATTAACAATTTTCTACATAAATAGACTGCATGTTTCATTTTCCTTCATAACCCTTATACAAACCAGTAAGAGTGCTATATCCCGCCTGGCCGAGTCTTAGATACCCTACACCTAAAAGTTTTGAAAAATTATCTTATTATTAATTATATTAATTAACTATTAAAATTTATTTATTTAAATTATTTAGTTAAATTTATACACAGACGAGTATAAATACAGTGGCGTAGGGGCAGGGGTGGCAGTCCACCCGTGGCGGCACAATTTCGGAGGCGGCAGTTTTGGCAATCAAGTATTGACTTATTGAATTCTAGAAATTTTTGGGGCTGCAAGTTGATTAACCGTCCCAGGCTCCATGAGACCTAGCTATGCCTCCGTATAAATAGTAGGCGTGGTCATTACCTTTTTCAAAACAAAATAACTAGCTCAGTTGTTTTATAATTGTGTTCATTTAAATTTTATTTACGTGGTATTCTTTATTACTTATATTACGTGGTAGTTTGTTTTCATGAGCTATACTGTATAAGTAGTGTAAAAGTGGGCGGACCGCGCCCGTTTTTGCTCTTATAATGTTTTATTGGAACATAAGTTGTTCTGTAAAGTTTTATTCAGGAAATTTATACATTTAACAATATAACTATTTAAGACCCTCTTTTGTCTGTGGAACCTAAAAGTGGGCGGATCACGCCTATATTTGGCATATTAACGTATAATGCTACTCTATACCCAGGAATGAACGAACGCTATCATATTTTTAATAAAAAATTGCCGTGGTCGTGGAACGGTTTGCAATACCAACTTGCACACAAGAAACAATATATCTTTAAAATTTCATCACGATACCTTCACCGGTTCTCCCGTGATCGTGATTTCAACAGACAGACAGACGGACGGACGGACATGGCTAAATAAACTCAGGACGTCACGCTGATCAAGAATATATATACTTTTCTATACCTATTGTCTCTATTTTTATGCGTTACACATATCGTGACAAAGTGAATATACCCTTAACCTTAAGGTGTAGTGTATAAAAAAGAACATACCCAGCATTTGCTTCGTGATCTGTTAATTAAAAATGCTCATACTATAAACGATAGATAAATCGGCAAAATTTTGTTCCGTGGGTCGTAGCAGTATGACCTACCTTTAGCAACATTGTGTGATTCCTAAATTTTCTACTCATGCTCTCATTTCCTTATTAACTTCGTCTCGTTTTCTTAATATTCGTTTCCCATTCATGACCCCTATTTAATTATTCTATGCCACATTCTAAAGCCTCAACCAAAATAGACGATGCAAATGTATCGAATGAGCACGACTACATCCGTTAGATAAGAATTGTGAAAGACTGCCCAAAATGAGTACACGTAACTAATCGAATTTGAACGACATATTATGACGAACGTAGAACCGTACAGTATATACACACGAATAAGATCCATTTTTAATCAACCGTTACAATGCGTTATTAAAAAGATTCGATTTTATACAGTTACAGTAAAGAAAGGCAAGCTTCGAAACGATTTCTGTTTTGACGCTCGTTTAACTCATACGGAACCCATCGATCCAGCTTTTTGACCGTACCAATTTGTTTTAAGTGATCTAAAATTGTTGGAATAGAAACGTTAAACTCTGCTGCTAGTTCATGCGAAGTTTCAGACATATCTGAACTGTTTCCACTACAGTTTTCAGATTATCATTATTCAGCTTCCCCCCCGTCTTCCACGTGGTTCATTTGCAAGGCTAAAATCACCAAAACGAAACTTATAAAACCAGCGACGTAAGGTCCGATGATTAGCTGCACCTTCCTCAAAGACTTCATTGATGTTTCGAGCTGCCTGCGATGCATTGGTTCCGCGATGAAACTCATATTCGAAAATTACCCGCATTTTTTACCTTTCTATTGTCTTATGAAAGCTACTCTATATCAGAAGATTAAAAAAGGAACTCGATTTGCACTATGGGTTTGAAAGAGTAATGATGCACCTTCATGATAAGAAAAAACATAAAAACTGTTAGAGTCAAGTGTCAGAGATAGATATCAACTCTCAAACTCGGCTCTTATGAAAATCGGACATTTCATACTTAATGATATTATATATAGATATATTGTTTACTGGTGTTTTTATACCCTACACCTTATGGTTAAGGGGGTTTTCACTTTGTCACGAAATGTGTATCGCATAGAAATAGGCAAAATAGATATAGAAAAGTATAAATATTCTTGATCAGCGTCATCTGCTGAGTCAATTTAGCCATGTCCGTCCGTCTGACTGTCTGTTGAATTCACGATGACAGGAGTACTGGTGAAGATATCAATGCAATTTTGCACAAATATTCTTTGTTATGGTGTGTAGGCTGGTATTGGAAAATCGGTCAACGACCACGCCTATCTTATATTAAAAATGTGATATCAGAATTCGTTTTCGGGTTATGACAACAAAATTTCTGGATATAGAGTAACATTATCCGTTAAAATGCTAAATATGGGCGTGATGGCCTTAAATGGTTATATTCTTAAATATATAAACTTCCTGAATAAAACTTTACATAACAACTTATTTTCCAATATAACATTATTACAGCAGAACTGGGTGCGGTCCGCCTACTTTTACACTACTTATACAGTATAGCTCATGAAAAAAAAATTATTACCACGGAAATAAAGTCTAAATTGGAACACAATAATAAAACTATTAATCTAATTATTTTGTTTTGAAAACAGGTAACGACCACTCCTACTATTGGGAATACAAATAAGTTCTCGCTGTTTTTTCTTTAAATTTGAGGTTGTATTTAAAAAAACGAACAAAGAAAATCTCAACCAAAGTATTGTTTATCTCTACCTACTACTTTTTCCAATCTTTTAGGCAATTTTTGAACTGTCTTGGAAGAACGATGCGTCTTTTAATTCAATCTAGTCATTGGTCCATTTTTTGGTATCGTCAAAAGAAAAAAATCGTTGGTCGCGTTTAATCGATCAAAAGAAGTGGTAGACCGAAGGAGCAACGTGCGGTAAATATAGCGGGTGGAGTAGAATTTCCCTTGAGCTTTTCCAAATAATTTTTTATTACTCTTGCAACATTGGGTCGGGCGTTGTCATGCATTTATTTTTCATTAAAATTTTATTTAATAAAATAAATAAATGGACAATGATCAAAAATACTTTTGTTATACGATATTTACTATCGAATTTCCGCTTACAGAACCCCCTTATGAGGTAACTAAATTTGCAAAAATAACGAAGATTCATTATATTATTACAGTGAATAAGAGATTTCCATTGTTTATTTGTACTATAAATCCTGCAATTCTAATTTCGTTTTCGATAATTACATAAAAAAATTCTATATTTTTCCCTAGAATATGATATCTGGCGCATCTCAAATGGATGGTGCAATTCTTGTTGTGGCTGCCACGGATGGACAGATGCCTCAAACCACAGAACATTTACTTTTAGCAAAACAAATTGGCATTGAGAAGATAATTGTGTTTATTAACAAAGCCGATTTGGTCGATGAAGAAATGTTGGAGCTTGTTGAAATAGAAATTCGTGAGATGTTGACCGACTTTGGATTTGACGGTATAAAAAGCCCAGTCATTTATGGATCGGCTTTACTAGCACTCAAAGGCGATCAATCTATATTTGGGGTGCCATCTATTGAACAACTATTAGATTGCATCGATTCATTCATCCCAACGCCCAAAAGAGATTTCGATGCGCCCTTTATTTTGCCAATTGACAATGCATTTACTGTCCCAGGCCGGGGAACGGTTGCAGTTGGAACTATTAAAAAGGGTACAATTTTAAAAAATGATGAAGCTGATTTATTAGGATTCAATCAACACATTAAAACGAGCATCGGTGATATTCAGTTATTCCGTAGAAGCACCCCAAAGGTATTTTGGACTTTAAAAAACTATAAAATGTGTACGGAGATTTTATTAAAAGTCTTTAACTTATATATGACCCACTATTAATTTGAATCAATTAATAATTAACTAACTAAATTAACCGAAGTCTGAACACCCTACACCGTCAAGTTGTATATGTCATATGAAAAAGTGGATGGACCACAACCATCTTCTGATGAATATCGATACCAAGATATTCCCTGCCAGTTAGAACTTTAACAGAGGAAACAATTTAATTTTATAAGCGACTACTAGGGTGTGCGATAAGTACTTAGCCTCACCACTCGATGGTCGCCACAATCGCAAGAGAAATTTACTACCGTGTAGTGTAGTACATTGTTGTAGACAATCACCGACCGTTATTGCTCTTTTCCCATTTTTCTAAAATACGTGTACACACCCGCTTCCACACGCGGTCAAAATAAAACTACGAGTTCGATTCGGTAGTCCGACGGTAGTAAATTTCTCTTGCGATCGTGGCGATCATCGGGTGGTGAGGCTAAGTACTTATTGGACTGCTCTCGTACGTTCCGAAAGAACAAAATGCGAATTATTGCTATTATAAATTTAGAGCAATGCTTTAATGGGAACCCGACGCTCCACTGGTGGTTTTATCTAGGCCACAGAATGTGGTCACACGTGTAGTTTCGCTTCGCTGCTTTACGATTATAGTGTAGCCTAAAGGTATGTCATCATTTACGTTTTGCAGTCGAAAACCGTGTTACAGTCTTCGAGCTTTAAGTATAGGGTTCTCCAATAAGAGGTGTAATTTTGAATAGCCCGCTATTTCGGTAGCTGTCAGTTTTGAAGCTGTTATTTTTGACATTTAACAAGTGGAAACTACGCCATTGCTTATGCCAACTACTAAATGGAACGATACACGCTGCAACAACGCATTGAAATTTCAACAAGACGCCTCTACGTGCCACACAAGCAACGAATCCTATGATCTTTTACGGGAAAAGTTTGGTGGCCATTTGGCTGATGCTGTTTTTCATTATTAACGGCATACCTTCCTCTTTATTACGAAATAAACATGCGATAATTTGTCTAAAAAAATGGCATTTTTCTTTGAATATCAAAATTACACCTCTTATTGGAAAACCCTATTTATTATCTTAATTTTATTGTTGCCTCTATGAGGCAGCATACTACGTAGCACATGGTGGAATGGGCAGCACATGTGTGTAGTGCATTCCACGTATGTGTTATATATGTTGAAATTTCAATGCGTTGTTGCAGCGTGTATCGTTCCATTTTTAGTAATGGCGTAGTTTCTACTTGTCAAATGTCAAAAATAACAGCTTCAAAAGTGACAGCTACCGAAATAGCCGGCTATTCAAAATTACACCTCTTATTGGAAAACCCTATATATGCCCATAAGCATGTACATATATAATAACGTTAACCGCTGTTATTACCAGAGTAATGGTTCTGACCTACAAATTAGGGTAAGAAAAAAGTATTAGAATACTATATATCTCTTCTAGATAATAATTTTTTCTTCTTACAACACACTAGCCTACAAATTAGCATTTTTTTTTGTAACGGGCTGTTTGACAACATATTCTGCAGGTTTTTGGTCCGCTGATTCCAAAAATGATTTATTAATAAATAAAGAAAATTAAACGAGCCGTTTTCGAGATAATACATACAGAGTTTAGAGAATAGATACAGAGTTCTAACTTGCTTTGTATATCAATTAAATAAGCCGCAATAGATCCGCAATGCGGTGACATTACAATATAATTTTTTTTCTTTCGTGACGAGCAGCCGTACGAACCAGACGGTTTAAAACACACACAAGGCACACCAGGTACGCAGCTAACATAACACACAATAATTAATTAAAATCATTTAATGGTTCCTTTCATTAAACTTATATTTAATAAATGAACATAATAAACATAATAAATAATTTTTTACAGCGTCACTAAAGCAGAAAGAAACATTAAATGAGATTTCAATTCCTTTACAAGAGCGCCATTGGCCTCTGTTATTATTATTTGTTATTATTGATCTATCGGCTATCAAAAATGTATATGTACCTAATGTTTGCTGACGTTGTGAAAGTTTTTCTATTATATAAAGAGGGAATTGATACCAGGCTCCTACAATTGGATTTGGATTCCCTAATTGCATGGTGTAATATTATCTGCATGGATCTATAGTAAATTTATAGAAGTGAAATTGAAAAATTTCATTTCCAAACTCCAAAATATGCAGGCAGCTTTGATTGACGTCAATACCGATACCCATCATTAACGTTTTTTATTATCACCGAACCCACATACTTCCATCGGTACGAATACCAGTCCAACCAACAGATTTTTTCCTGTTATGTAAGCTGATTACTGTTACTGGAAAACTTACAACCCATTACGTTATATTCAACCTAAAGCTGCCACTGTTTGGTCAATAACGCTTTAAATTGTTCAGAGTCAACTCTATGCTGAGGATAGTTGACAACACTCCTCTAAACTCGAAATGTTCCATGAAACAGCAAGCCATCAGCATCTAGGGACAGCTTTAACACAATCCACGCACCTTTATGGCAGTGAATGACCTTTCCACCAACAACGAGACAATAAACAATTCTACTATATTTACCACAATTATTGCTAAGCTCACTGCATTACGCAAAGCAATATCATAATAACAAGAAGCTAAATTTCTTGACTCGAATTTTTATCTGGTTTGTGTCCGCTAGGTATTTGTATCTGGTGTTTGCAATCAACTGTTGGGGTAAGAAACCCACTTTCCCTGAGCACAGCCGGTAGAACTGAGAAGTCCTCGGTGGTAGATACTTTGGATTTTCATTTTATTTCTCTCGTTTGCCAATGGTTACAGCATGTAAAATTTGTACACCTATGTCTCGACACTACATCGTTATGATACGTTCTATGAATATGAAATTAGAATAGATGCGATCCAGCAAGTCGAAAGATACGTACTACAGCGTACGTTGCTGGTTTGGATTATATACTTAATAATATGTAATAATGATAATAGAAATATATCACGTTTTGTTACTCTCGTACTTGTCGAATCTTTCTGTGCGTTCCAAAGGAAAGGACTTACATAATATTTATAATAATGACAAACTTACATCAAGCCTTTCACCAGCGGGTGTGGGGTATACTTTCGCCCGGCATTTTGCAACCTTCGACTAGGTAAATTTGTATCTCTTTCTGGTAAATTTGTTTGAAATAAATTGGTAACATTTTGTGGTGGAAGTAGACTGGCACTGCCAGTAATATTGGTGTACGTTGTATAAAAAATCGAATATATATACTTCTAAAGATATAGTATAAACATATTCATATACATATATATGTCTAACTCTTATAGGCAGTTGCTGGACAAAATATTGGTGCTCTTCTTCGAGGAGTTAAAATATCATGCATTGAAAAAGGAATGCTTTTGTGTTCTACTGGTTCTCAAGTCATCTCAAATTTTTTTGAAGCTTCCATGTATTTACTGTCAAGGTCTGAAGGTGGACGTAGGAAACCATTACTATCCAAATATATACAACAATTATTCAGTTCAACGTGGAATGTTCCAGCAAGAATAGATATCAGTATGTAAAAAATTACTTAAGTATAAATTATTGTATTATTTATGTTTAGTTATTTTTATAGGCATAGCTAACTGAATTTCCGACTAGGAAGATATTTATTTAGACAAGATTATGTTTGTAATTTATTTTTCCTTAGGATGATATTTATTTATTTTAATCTTATATTTAATGACAAATTAAAGATTTTATCTAAAGTGCTAAATAAAGCCATAAAGAGTGTTATCTTCAACCTTATTTTTTATACTAAATTTGCACACATTAGATTTTGTCTTTTTTGTACCTCGCTCCGGAATGTTCAGCGAAATTAATCTTTTTGGTATATCTACACATATAAAATGAAAATGAAGACAGATCTCATCCACACTTAGCGGAGTACTTAATACCGATAATAGAAGTATCAAATTTTGTTTTTTTACTCTTAAATGCACGATAATAAATTGTTCCATGTTAAACATGCATTAGCTATCTCTCTACAATTTTTTCACAAGCTAGATCTTTAGTTCTTAGTATCTCCCCTGGGATCAATTTTCCTATATTTAAGTATATACATATATAAAAGTGTATTTAGTTTTCCTATATTGTAAACTCCATCAGTATTAATTATGTGACCACATGCCCGTAACAGCCTAAATCGAGTTTTCTTACTGTTTTCTTAAATTCAGGAGTCAATTTCAATTAAACCGAGTTCGTTGATCACGTATCTGGTACTGGTTGTGCTATTGGCTTTGGTTTCTGAGATATTTCAATTTATTGTTATTAGGTGGTTTTTCTTAATAACCAGGCTAATTTTTCAAAAGGTTTAAAAAAATTGTATATAGTTTGTTTTATTCGGAAGTTTTCTTTAGAATAAAATATTTCATATGAGTTTTTAGAGAATAATATACAGGGTGATTGAATAAGACCCCTCCTAGGCAAAAGACTAGGACGTGTAGGCCGAGTTGAGATAAGAAAAAATCGAATGGGAGGGGGGGGGGGAATCCATTTCCCTCCGTTTATGCGAAAAGGAAAATTTTCTAAAAACTTGACTTAAAATCGGAAGAAAATACACAAAAATGTAATACCTACATAGGTATTTAATACCTGTATAATTAAATTGTTACAAATAAAACAAAAATATTGAAATTAGATTAACATATGCCCAGTTTAATAGTGCCCATAATTCATTTTCATCCTAACTCAAATTAGGCGGTTATGGTTCGTGGCCACAGATTGGCCTACGAAACATATGAAGTTCGCCAACTATGGGGGGCGACAGAGCAACAATTTTTAGTTGACAGACTGATTAATGCGATCCGTATTGAGTTATTCATTTAAAATTATTTACCAATTTTATTACATGATATATTTCGTGTTCTTGCTTATCTTTTGATTTGGTTGTATTTAGTACCATACAACGGAATGCTATTACCTGGAGATCATACCAAGATAAACTTAATACTTCATCGGAAAATGGTTATGACAGTGGGCCAAACGTTTACAATACGAGAAAACTCTGCAACCGTCGCTACTGGAATCATCACAGCTATTAAACCGTCGTTAGATTTACCTCAAAATAAATTGTCAAAAGTTCTTATATCGACATAGAATAAAAACGAAATAAAAGTTGTTTAAAAATGTGTTGTTTCGTTTGAGATTCGATTCTGGGAAGGTTTAAAATCTGAGTTGCCACATTTAAAGTTTAACAAATATGTATCTATGCATTTGTTGTATGTCGCGATCGCAATTTCCATTACTTCACAATATTTAAATTAGCAATATCCGCAGAATTAAATCGTTCCCAATCGTTCTTCCGCGTTTGGTTTTAGATATTTTATTTTTCCCAGCCAAGCTTTTTTATTGTTTGGGAGCTTGTTACTAAAAGTTAGCTTTCAGAATCCATTCCATGCAAAGTATTATGGTTGCCAGCAACCATTTCGAATTTTGTTTAACCAAACTGGAGTTTCTGGCTTACCAAACAAAGTGATGTGATTGCATTAATGATATGAACTTGGCCTTGACTCACTCACGGAGTATTATTATGTTAATAATAATAATATTGGCCTCGAAGGTTTATATCACCCGGAACTGAAAATTGCGATTACAACATACAACACATTTATGTACGTATACAAACCAAAATTTGTGGACCCTTATTCGACTTAAGCGAGCGAAACCAACGAAAGATATATGTAGATCTTACCCGTCATTTATAGATCGGTCAGTATCGTGAACTACACATATCATATATTTGTAAATTTTGGGCAATGGATATTTATATATGTTTCCTGTAACATCGTACAGTTAAAAAAAGCCAATAGACGAGTATACATTTATATACAGAGACTTTTTTAAATCTATCGCTCTTTCAGATGCTTTTCATCGAATATAGAAAAGGAAAACATTTGTTGTTGTTCGTTGTTCATGTTGTTGCTGTTGTATACGAGGGCGGTCCGAGAAGTACTTAGCCTCACCACCCGATGGTCGCCACGATCACAAGAGAAATTTACTACCGTATAGTACATTGTTGTAGACAGCTACTGTCATTTCAGCCGAATTGGACTCGTAGTTTGGTTTAGCCGCGTGTGGAAGCGGGTGTGTCCGCGTATTTTAGACAAATGAAAAAAGAGCAATATCGGTCGGTGATTCGATTCTTGTTTTTGGAAGGAAAATCGCGCAGCGAAATTGAAGAGCGCTTGGATGCTGTGTACGGAGACCTTCCCTTCCAAAAACAAGAATCGAATCACCGACCGATATTGCTCCTTTTCGTTTTGTTTTTGTTTGAATCAAACTCCATTTGGGAATAAGTTGAGCTACAAAATTTTGCGAATTGGATCTGTATTGTCAGTTTGGTTATCATAAAATTTCTTCACGGATGGGAGAATATTACTTTTCCGCTTAGAATTTATAAAGCTCCAAAAGTACTAAAGCAGTCTTATAATAATTATTTGTTAAGAATGAAACTTAAACTCAAATCTGAACCTAATGCTATGTTTACACCGACTCCAAATGCGCATTTGTAATCACTCATTTGAAAAGTGTTTACACCGCCTTGTTTGCTTTTCGTTTGACATTGAATAGAACAAATTTATGTTCTTTGTTTGTTTGATTTTTTTTACAATTGTTTTTTGACAGCTAATTGACATTATTTCCCTTCCATTTCCCTTGTTTTGTTTTGGGATTTTATTTTTCCCTACGACAGGCTGATTCGAAATATTAGTTTACAACTCGTTTGGATCTCATTTCGCCAAAATGAGATGATTTCGATAATAAGTGATTTGGCAATTTGTATGGGAAATGGGATCATTTGGCTTGTCATTTCTGGCTTTTGGTCGTAATGAGCCATTTAGCGTCGGTGTAAACGTGGGATTAGACTGCTTACAAGCACTTTGATATCTTGTTCTTATTGTCGCATATTGAACAAAGTTTAAACAAGATTGCAGTGAGTTTTTTAGAATTTTGTTTTTAGATTCCTCGGGGTGCGAATCTCATTGAAAACCATGTTGGATATAAAGTAGTATATACCTTTCGTTTCGATACCGATAGTTTAAAACCGTCATGACGAGTTTGGTTGAACTGAGCTACAGCATAATACAAACACGTTTTTGTAGAGGTCACGCTAAGTGATGATGTAAAGCTCCAACTTGTGCCCCTTAAATAATTTTTCAGCCGTACATAGTTGGTCTTTTTGAAATAAAAGACAGTTTGTTGCTACTTCAAGTTTTCAGGAGGTGATAGATGCTTATTATTATTTTTGGCACATATAGTCAATTCCAAGGCTGGATGATGAAAATCTTCAGGTAACAGGAGAGGAATCGAAGGATGTACTTCGACAATATCATCAGTAGTAATATCTACTCTGATAGTCCAGATTACGGGTATTTGGATTACGAATATTATTTATCTGATATAAACCAACAGAGGATAAGTTGTTCAAGAAACCAATATCAGTGGAAACATATGTTGAAGGTAATAAGACAGCCGGGTCATCAGTACTTTCCCAAGAGTAACAAGGTATATTAAAGTCTCCCAGTAGAAGTATACCATCATCAAATAACATTCTTTTTACCCATGAATATATATAATACGAGTGCTACAACTTGCACTTCACCAGAATTAGGTAGAATATAGGAACAGTTGATGTAGAAGGATAATAACTATAATTTAACATACAACAGTACTCGATCTCCGAGTCTATATCAAAGTGCACCCCCTGTGAGAAAAACGACGATTTAACAACAATCAATACACCTCCTCCCTCTTGGTAATGTGATTGAGCAAGAATTTCTGTCCTTACGGAATACAACAAATTGATCAGAGAATATCTCCAGATTTCGTACATCAGATTTAAGCCAAGTTTCAGTAAATGCAATAATTTTATAATCCAAACCAAAACTCGTCGTATAAATATCTTTTAATTTAGTATTAATGCCACCTACGTTTTGATACAAAATATTCAGTCAAAGAGGAGTTGCTTAGTTTTTTGATAGTGTTTATTAGTAGATTACCATTACCAACAACAATAAGGTGTTCCTTCTATAGATTTAAGTACTTGACTTGTTAAGTAATCCGGTGAATAAATTGAAGATATAGTTCTCCAATGATTAAATTTATATATTTAACAATAGATATACTCGTATCGTTGAAGCTTAGTTTTAGTGAAGTGATGTGGAGAAGTCGTAACCGATCTCTTGAATATTCAAACGTGCTTGACGTAATATTTTTATTATGTCAACTTCCATTGATCTGTGGTTATTAAGAAAGCTATCTTATAATCACATTTAATTACAGGCAGGTATAACAGGGGCGTAGTAAGGGTGGGACGGGGGTGGCGGACCGCCCCGGGCGCCGCAATTTCGGAGGAGGCAGTTTTGGAAATCAAGTATTAACTTATTGAATTCTAGGAATTTTTGGGGCTGCAAGGTGATTAACCGACCCGCTCTCCATGAGTCCTAACTACGCCAATGTATAAATAGTCCAATACGCCAATGTAAAATAGACAATGTATAAATATGCGTAGTCGTCCATTTGTAACGCATTAAAGGAGGCGTGACAGGTATAGAAAAGTATATATGTATATTCTTGATCAGCGTGACCTGAGTCGATTTAGCCATGTCCGTCTGTCTGTCTGTGGAAATCACGATTACATGAGAACGAATAGAGATATCTTAATCAAATTTGGCACGAATATTGCTTAACATTAGAAACTCATCAGCATTGAGAAAGGGCAAAATCGCACCATTGCCACGCCTACTTTTTATAGTGGATATAAATTCATCCCAGCTTGTAGAACGAATTTGCGGTTGAAATTTTGTCCAGAAGTCCACTGTCTCTGACCAAAACAGACTACCACAAGTGGGCGTGGTCCGCCCACTAATTAAATAAAACTCGATTACAGGAGAACGAATAGATATAAAGAACTCGATTACAGGAGAACGAATGGGAGAGATATTTTCATCAAATTTGGAAAGGAATATTCTCTGTCATAACAGGCGATTTGAGATTGTAAAGGAAGACCATTGCACGCCTAATTTTTAAGTAAACGTGTGTAGGGTATATGAACTTCGGCCAGTCCGAAGTTAACACTCGTTCTGGTTTATTATTGTGTTCAAATTTAAACTATATTTCCGTGGTAATAAATTTGTTTTCATGAGCTATACTGTATTAGTACTATAAAAGTGGGCGGACCGTGTCCAGTTTTGCTGTTATGTTTTATTGGAAAACAAGATGATTTTGTTCAGGTAGTTTATATATTTCAAAATATAACCTAAGACCCTCTTTTGCCTGCGTAAGCTAAAAGTTACGATCACGCCCATATTTGGTAAATTAACGGATAATGTCACTCTATACCCAGGAATGAAATTTGAATGAATGACCGACGGACGGACATCGCTAAATCGATTCAGGAGGTGACGCTCATCAAGCGTATATATACTTTTCTATATTTATCTTCTCTATTTCTATGCGTTACACATTTCGTGACAAAGTGAATATACCCTTGAGCTTAAGGTGTAGGGTATAAAAATTGAATAATGAAAATGACACGTTGGTCAAACTGACAAACCGGATAGGAATAAGCCACAATCGAAGCACCACTTAGCGTTAAAATCAACAAATTTATAAAAATGTTCAGCACCGAAAATAGACTCGCGATCGTGTAGTACTATAATAGTACGCGAGAGGGAGTACTACATACTTATATTATTATAATAATTATTATTTATTATTATTATAATAATTATTATTTATTATTATTATAATAATTAATTATTAATACAATGCATTAAAAGAATTTCAATAATTGCACAAAAAAAAATATTATTGATATAAATCTTATTTAATGTAAGTTACATTTTTATTTAATACTAGCTTGCCCGTTCGCCGACTTTGGTAAGCTGCCTTCTGTTTAACACACTCCCTTACACCTTTCCCATCTTTCCTCTTTTAAATGCTTTAGCATAGAAAATTCCTAAACTAATTCTGTCTTTATGTACCACGCCCCCTTTAAATATTTTCAGGTTTTCTTCGTATGAACCTGCTGAGGACTGTTACGAATATATCTTTAAAAAAATTTCCACATTTGTCCAGCCGTTCTCAACTGATGCGATGACAAACGAACAAAAATTCACTTTTATACTGGGTTACTCGATTCAAGTGTAACAACTTCAACTGCACACCGGTATATTTGCCAACACGATATTGCCAACTATGTCAAATTCATACCAATGACAGCTGTTTATATGGTTTATAAGCTACCACAAGTATTTTCATCTAAGTTTTATAGAACAAAAGTTATTCGAAATGGAATTCATTCAAGGAACCGCATATTCCAAAAAAAAACTCAAGGTAAAGCCTTACGAGTTCCAAAAGACACATGATCTTACACCAAAGCAAAAAAAAAGATAGACTCGAAATAGCAAAGGAGTTGTTAAGCTTGCACGAACGCAGTTCATAAACTTTCAAAATGATAGTGTTTACTTAACTGAACGCACTTACGGCAACACGAAGTGATTTTCTATCTCAAGTAATGGTATGGGCAGCTGTGACCGCCGATGTACACTGTCCAATCGTTTTCGTCGGGCCTCAAAGTCAATACGACTTATTACCAGGAAAATGTTTTGGAAGTTGCTTTAAGGAAGTGGGCACGCAAATATTTCGGTCGTACACAATGGACATTCCAACAAGACTCGGCACCGTCCCATAAAGCTCGTGTGAGCCACGAATGGTTAAAAAACCATGTTCCACACAATGGCTTTCGAAATCGCCAGATACAAATACGATGGACTATTTTATCTGGGCCATTTTGGAGAGCAAGGTGAGGACTAAAAACTATGCCAGTATGGATGCACTGAAGAAAGCCATTGTACGGGAATGGGCCAAAATACCGCAAAATCATATTCGTGCAGCATGCAACTAAGTTTTTAACCGTTTGAAGGCAGAAGGTGGCCACATCGAGCTAAACTGAATGGATTCTAAAGTTTTTATTATTTCCACACATTTTTGTAATTTGAATCAATAAAAAATAATTTCACCCAAAAAAATATGAGTGAAAACTATACAAAAATAAATATAAAAAAACCAACAAACGCTGGCTGTGTGTTTGTTAGTTGGAGTGGCTCCAAACCCAGGAATCCGTAGGGCAGGGCAGTGCCGTAACTGGGACGTGAGAGAAGAGCGGTCCAACCCGTGTCACCCCCATGAGTTTACAAAAAATAAAAATTGCTAGGCGATAGTAAAAAACATAACATCTTGTCGATATTGGTATGGCATTGACCACAATACTGTTTCAAGCCATCTACAGAAAGCAGGCTACCAAAAGAAGCTATATACATATATGGTATGCTCATGCGTTGAGCGAGAAAAACACGTTTTGATGCATCCACCAAATAGTTCAGACATAGCACCCTCGGACTACCACTTATCGCTGAAGAACTCATTAAATGAAATTAAGATGCTTTCAAACGAAGTCTGAATTTTTGAACCAGAAACCAAAGAACTTCTTCACCACAGGCATCATGGTTCGACCCGAAATATGGCGAAAAATTGTAGATAATAATGGAGCATATTTGATTTAAATAAATTTATTTTAATATAAGAAAACCAGTTGAATTTTGCTAAAAAAACGCCACGAACTTTTTCCCCAGACCCAATACTTACTTTTTGTATTCATAATGTAAAGGGGTTGTGAACCCAAAAACGTTAGTTTAGTTTTTATACCCTACACCTTAAGGTAGGGTATATTCACTTTGTAACGAAATGTGTAACGCATAGAACTAGAGACGATAGGTATAGAAAAGTATATATATTCTTGATCAGCGTGACCTCCTGAGTCGATTTAGCCATGTCCGTCCGTCTGTCTGTCTGTTGAAATCACGATCACAGGAGGACCGGTGAAGGTATCGTGATGAAATTTTGCATAAACATTGTTTCTTGTGGTGGGCAGGTTGGTATTGAAAATGGGCAAAATCGGTCCACGGCCACGCCTATTTTTTATTAAAAATGTGATATCAGCGTTCGTTTTTGAGCTATTAATATTCTTTGTTCGGAATTGTAAACGAGTAAACGAATTGTTAAGAATTAATTTATAAAAAAATGCATTGGTATAAAACATTAATTCCTAAAATTGCAATTTTACAACATGTTATCTACATATAATTAAAAGAAACTCTTTTTTATGGTTTTCTCAGAAACAATCATATTGCTTTGTTTTTTATGTTTGTATTTCACTCTATAAATAAAATCTAAAAAATAAAATCTAAATAAATTAAATATCAAATAAATTTTTTCGTTTAATTAAATTATTTTAAAACTTTTAGGTGTAGGGTATCTAAGATTCGGCCAGGCCGAATATAGCTTTCTTACTGGTTTTAGAAATACTTTATGTATGTATGTATGTCTAACGCTGCAGTTTACTGTACCCAAGTCTAACATGTGTAAGCGGATATGCACTTAGCACTAGTTTTCAATAAATGTAGTCAAAACTGTAAGAGATAACCCAACAAATTATATACCGTTGGTAGGAAAAATTATAGGCTGTTCCAACTTGTACCTTAATTTTTATTCAAGAGAAAAAAAATATTTTTTAATGCAACCTCCACTTTTGTCGTAAAACTAAATTATCTCCATAATTATGTTAAAAATCAAAAAAAAGCTTAACACTTAAAGGATAGATCCCAAGCAGACCTTTCGAATGGTATGCCTTTGACACTGTATCTCTCATACTTTAGGAGATATCGCTACTGCAAAATCAAAACATTTACATTTAAACGCCCACAAAATCTAAACAAAAGCCTCGGCCCAAAAATTGGCATAAACGCAGAATAGCTGCCAAGCTCAGATTTTGTTCATCTCTTTTTTACCGTTAAATAGGGCCATCAGGAACGGAAGTGGCTGGTTTGTATCGGGGGCTGGTCAGCCATCTTGGATTTATGACCGTTTGAAGGACAAATTAATGGTTTAATGAAAGTCATTTATCTCATAAACTAAGAGAGCTAGCGGAACTAGCGACGTACTGTTGGAAAGGTATTTTTAATGCGTTTCATTTATGTTATACACATTTTTGTCCATAACATGGCTGTGAAGGAATTATATTAATTTTTAGAAAAATGTGACAAGTTGACCTTGAAACAACAATTTATTTCTTCCAAACGGACACATTAAGGTATAAAACAAATTACAGTTATGGAAAGCTTGTTCTTTTACTTTTAAAATGGTATATAATATGTTATACTTACTATTGTATTACATTACTTTAGCCTTACTGTTCTCTAAACAAACAAGTGTAAACACAGAAGAAACATTTGAAATTAAAAAATGTTTATGAAAAATCGCGCGATTTTTCATAAAAATTTTTTGCCTGCGGCGCTCTAACTTAACAAAAAAATTTCACGGGATTTTTCATGAAAATTTTTTAATTTCAAATGTTTTTCATTAGAGCGGCGCAGGCAGAATTTTAATTGAAATTTTGAAAGGTAAAGGTAAAGTAATGTAATACAATAGTAAGTATAACATATTATATACCATTTTAAAGGTAGAAGAACAAGCTTTCCATAACTGTAATTTATTTTATGACTTTAAGTGCCTTTTATTAGTACCGTTTATTTGACCTTCACGGTCATAAATCCAAGATGGCTGACCAGCCCCCGAAAAAACATGGCCACTTCCGGTTATAACGGTCTCAAATAACGGTAAAAAAAAGAAAAAAAAATCTGAGCTTGGCATCTGATCTGCATTTGTTCCCAAAAATTTGTTGGTGGTTAGATTCTAGGTGGTAGGGTGGTGGTAAAATTTGGGTTTAGAGTTTTGCGAAGTCAATTTATACAAAGAGTTGTTCCATACTAGCATAATAGTAGAGTAATACTTAAATTAGCAGCAATATTACATATTAAGACTGTCCACACCAGCACATTGCACTGGCAAAACGTTTGCTCCGCCCTACTGCTGCACTTTGCTCCTCGTGCAGCCTGAAAGGAATCTGAGAACTTCTTCTTTTCTTCAACTAATGCCCTGTTAACACGGGGGATATATGTATGTCGTACGTTTGGAACTATTCATCAAGCGTGTCGCCGAAAACATTCACACGAGACAAATTGGATTGTGGATCGTATTGACATGGATGATACAGCATGAATTTTGAATACCTTTTGCTACGATTTGCATACTTTTAGCTACTCTTTAAGAATCTATAATACTTCTTGACTATAAACGTTTGCAAACATTTTTAGTACACTTCGTGATACCGCCGTAAGTATAAGAGAAAAAGCAATGGAAACTTTAGAGGAAGCACAAATTGAGCTCATTTCGCTGGCAAGGGCGTTTTTAAGCGCGTTGTTCACAATTCGCAAATTCACAATTAAGTAAATATTAAAAAAAATCACAGATTAATATTAAAAAAAAAAATGTTGAGGACGTTGGCATCTTTTTCGGCTAAAAATACATGTGGTAGGTTAAAAACAGGTGACTAAATTTGTGAAATGAGTAATTTTTATGAATTTTAACTTCGTTTTACTTGCAAAATATTCCATATTGTGCA
This sequence comes from Myopa tessellatipennis, assembly GCA_943737955.2. Taxonomy (NCBI): domain Eukaryota; kingdom Metazoa; phylum Arthropoda; class Insecta; order Diptera; family Conopidae; genus Myopa; species Myopa tessellatipennis. The sequence continues at coordinate 17,497,093 of OX031315.1, forward strand.
ACTATATAACTTAAAAAAGGTTTTATGTACATTTCTAGAAGCATGCGTTGTTTTTAAAATTTGGTCTTTTTTACGTATTTAAAATATATTTCTGGCTTATTGCTTTGAAGAAGAACAAGATTTGCTTTCCTCTTTTGTAATCAAAACTCCCGAGTTGTCAAAATTGCATGCGTTTTGTTTTTGTAATCTACTACGCCTGATTTCATCAACACATTCAAAGCGAAACCAGTAAGAAAGCTATATTCGGCCTAGCCGAATCTTAGATACCCTACACCTAAAAGTTTTGAAAAAAGTGCCGAAGCTAGAGTGGGGTGGGGGTGGCGGTCCACTCGGGGCCGGCAGTTGTGGAAATCAAGTAGTAAATTATTGAATTCTAGGAATTTTTGGGGCTGCAAGTTGATTAAACGTCCCGGGCTCCATGAGACCTAGCTACACCTCTGTATAAATAGTAGGCGTGGTCATTACCTTTTTCAAAACAAAATAACTATCTTAGTTGTTTTATTATTGTGTTAAAATTTAAACTTTATTTACGTGGTAATAAATTTGTTTTCATACTGCTATACCGTATAAATAGTGTAAAAGTGGGCGGACCGCACCCAGTTTTGATTTAATAATGTTTTTTTGTAAAACAAGATGTTATCTAAAGTTTTATTCAGGAAGTTTATATATTTAACAATATAACCCTCTTTTGCCTGTGTAACCTAAAAGTGGGCGGATCACGCCCATATTTGGCATATTAACGGATAATACTACTACTCTACTACTACTACTACTGCTACTCTATACTCAGGAATAAAATGTTGTTGTAATAGCTCAAAAACGAACGATGATATCACATTTTTAATAAAAAATAGGCGTGGTCGTGGACCGATAATATTTTTATTATGTCAACTTCCATTGATCTGTGGTTATTAAGAAAGCTATCTTATAATCACATTTAATTACACGCAGGTATAACAGGGGCGTAGTAAGGGTGGGACGGGGGTGGCGGACCGCCCCGGGCGCCGCAATTTCGGAGGAGGCAGTTTTGGAAATCAAGTATTAACTTGAAGAAGAACAAGATTTGCTTTCCTCTTTTGTAATCAAAACTCCCGAGTTGTCAAAATTGCATGCGTTTTGTTTTTGTAATCTACTACGCCTGATTTCATCAACACATTCAAAGCGAAACCAGTAAGAAAGCTATATTCGGCCTAGCCGAATCTTAGATACCCTACACCTAAAAGTTTTGAAAAAAGTGCCGAAGCTAGAGTGGGGTGGGGGTGGCGGTCCACTCGGGGCCGGCAGTTGTGGAAATCAAGTAGTAAATTATTGAATTCTAGGAATTTTTGGGGCTGCAAGTTGATTAAACGTCCCGGGCTCCATGAGACCTAGCTACACCTCTGTATAAATAGTAGGCGTGGTCATTACCTTTTTCAAAACAAAATAACTATCTTAGTTGTTTTATTATTGTGTTAAAATTTAAACTTTATTTACGTGGTAATAAATTTGTTTTCATACTGCTATACCGTATAAATAGTGTAAAAGTGGGCGGACCGCACCCAGTTTTGATTTAATAATGTTTTTTTGTAAAACAAGATGTTATCTAAAGTTTTATTCAGGAAGTTTATATATTTAACAATATAACCCTCTTTTGCCTGTGTAACCTAAAAGTGGGCGGATCACGCCCATATTTGGCATATTAACGGATAATACTACTACTCTACTACTACTACTACTGCTACTCTATACTCAGGAATAAAATGTTGTTGTAATAGCTCAAAAACGAACGATGATATCACATTTTTAATAAAAAATAGGCGTGGTCGTGGACCGATAATATTTTTATTATGTCAACTTCCATTGATCTGTGGTTATTAAGAAAGCTATCTTATAATCACATTTAATTACACGCAGGTATAACAGGGGCGTAGTAAGGGTGGGACGGGGGTGGCGGACCGCCCCGGGCGCCGCAATTTCGGAGGAGGCAGTTTTGGAAATCAAGTATTAACTTATTGAATTCTAGGAATTTTTGGGGCTGCAAGGTGATTAACCGACCCGCTCTCCATGAGTCCTAACTACGCCAATGTATAAATAGTCCAATACGCCAATGTAAAATAGACAATGTATAAATATGCGTAGTCGTCCATTTGTAACGCATTAAAGGAGGCGTGACAGGTATAGAAAAGTATATATGTATATTCTTGATCAGCGTGACCTGAGTCGATTTAGCCATGTCCGTCTGTCTGTCTGTGGAAATCACGATTACATGAGAACGAATAGAGATATCTTAATCAAATTTGGCACGAATATTGCTTAACATTAGAAACTCATCAGCATTGAGAAAGGGCAAAATCGCACCATTGCCACGCCTACTTTTTATAGTGGATATAAATTCATCCCAGCTTGTAGAACGAATTTGCGGTTGAAATTTTGTCCAGAAGTCCACTGTCTCTGACCAAAACAGACTACCACAAGTGGGCGTGGTCCGCCCACTAATTAAATAAAACTCGATTACAGGAGAACGAATAGATATAAAGAACTCGATTACAGGAGAACGAATGGGAGAGATATTTTCATCAAATTTGGAAAGGAATATTCTCTGTCATAACAGGCGATTTGAGATTGTAAAGGAAGACCATTGCACGCCTAATTTTTAAGTAAACGTGTGTAGGGTATATGAACTTCGGCCAGTCCGAAGTTAACACTCGTTCTGGTTTATTATTGTGTTCAAATTTAAACTATATTTCCGTGGTAATAAATTTGTTTTCATGAGCTATACTGTATTAGTACTATAAAAGTGGGCGGACCGTGTCCAGTTTTGCTGTTATGTTTTATTGGAAAACAAGATGATTTTGTTCAGGTAGTTTATATATTTCAAAATATAACCTAAGACCCTCTTTTGCCTGCGTAAGCTAAAAGTTACGGTCACGCCCATATTTGGTAAATTAACGGATAATGTCACTCTATACCCAGGAATGAAATTTGAATGAATGACCGACGGACGGACATCGCTAAATCGATTCAGGAGGTGACGCTCATCAAGCGTATATATACTTTTCTATATTTATCTTCTCTATTTCTATGCGTTACACATTTCGTGACAAAGTGAATATACCCTTGAGCTTAAGGTGTAGGGTATAAAAATTGAATAATGAAAATGACACGTTGGTCAAACTGACAAACCGGATAGGAATAAGCCACAATCGAAGCACCACTTAGCGTTAAAATCAACAAATTTATAAAAATGTTCAGCACCGAAAATAGACTCGCGATCGTGTAGTACTATAATAGTACGCGAGAGGGAGTACTACATACTTATATTATTATAATAATTATTATTTATTATTATTATAATAATTATTATTTATTATTATTATAATAATTAATTATTAATACAATGCATTAAAAGAATTTCAATAATTGCACAAAAAAAAATATTATTGATATAAATCTTATTTAATGTAAGTTACATTTTTATTTAATACTAGCTTGCCCGTTCGCCGACTTTGGTAAGCTGCCTTCTGTTTAACACATTCCCTTACACCTTTCCCATCTTTCCTCTTTTAAATGCTTTAGCATAGAAAATTCCTAAACTAATTCTGTCTTTATGTACCACGCCCCCTTTAAATATTTTCAGGTTTTCTTCGTATGAACCTGCTGAGGACTGTTACGAATATATCTTTAAAAAAATTTCCACATTTGTCCAGCCGTTCTCAACTGATGCGATGACAAACGAACAAAAATTCACTTTTATACTGGGTTACTCGATTCAAGTGTAACAACTTCAACTGCACACCGGTATATTTGCCAACACGATATTGCCAACTATGTCAAATTCATACCAATGACAGCTGTTTATATGGTTTATAAGCTACCACAAGTATTTTCATCTAAGTTTTATAGAACAAAAGTTATTCGAAATGGAATTCATTCAAGGAACCGCATATTCCAAAAAAAAACTCAAGGTAAAGCCTTACGAGTTCCAAAAGACACATGATCTTACACCAAAGCAAAAAAAAAGATAGACTCGAAATAGCAAAGGAGTTGTTAAGCTTGCACGAACGCAGTTCATAAACTTTCAAAATGATAGTGTTTACTTAACTGAACGCACTTACGGCAACACGAAGTGATTTTCTATCTCAAGTAATGGTATGGGCAGCTGTGACCGCCGATGTACACTGTCCAATCGTTTTCGTCGGGCCTCAAAGTCAATACGACTTATTACCAGGAAAATGTTTTGGAAGTTGCTTTAAGGAAGTGGGCACGCAAATATTTCGGTCGTACACAATGGACATTCCAACAAGACTCGGCACCGTCCCATAAAGCTCGTGTGAGCCACGAATGGTTAAAAAACCATGTTCCACACAATGGCTTTCGAAATCGCCAGATACAAATACGATGGACTATTTTATCTGGGCCATTTTGGAGAGCAAGGTGAGGACTAAAAACTATGCCAGTATGGATGCACTGAAGAAAGCCATTGTACGGGAATGGGCCAAAATACCGCAAAATCATATTCGTGCAGCATGCAACTAAGTTTTTAACCGTTTGAAGGCAGAAGGTGGCCACATCGAGCTAAACTGAATGGATTCTAAAGTTTTTATTATTTCCACACATTTTTGTAATTTGAATCAATAAAAAATAATTTCACCCAAAAAAATATGAGTGAAAACTATACAAAAATAAATATAAAAAAACCAACAAACGCTGGCTGTGTGTTTGTTAGTTGGAGTGGCTCCAAACCCAGGAATCCGTAGGGCAGGGCAGTGCCGTAACTGGGACGTGAGAGAAGAGCGGTCCAACCCGTGTCACCCCCATGAGTTTACAAAAAATAAAAATTGCTAGGCGATAGTAAAAAACATAACATCTTGTCGATATTGGTATGGCATTGACCACAATACTGTTTCAAGCCATCTACAGAAAGCAGGCTACCAAAAGAAGCTATATACATATATGGTATGCTCATGCGTTGAGCGAGAAAAACACGTTTTGATGCATCCACCAAATAGTTCAGACATAGCACCCTCGGACTACCACTTATCGCTGAAGAACTCATTAAATGAAATTAAGATGCTTTCAAACGAAGTCTGAATTTTTGAACCAGAAACCAAAGAACTTCTTCACCACAGGCATCATGGTTCGACCCGAAATATGGCGAAAAATTGTAGATAATAATGGAGCATATTTGATTTAAATAAATTTATTTTAATATAAGAAAACCAGTTGAATTTTGCTAAAAAAACGCCACGAACTTTTTCCCCAGACCCAATACTTACTTTTTGTATTCATAATGTAAAGGGGTTGTGAACCCAAAAACGTTAGTTTAGTTTTTATACCCTACACCTTAAGGTAGGGTATATTCACTTTGTAACGAAATGTGTAACGCATAGAACTAGAGACGATAGGTATAGAAAAGTATATATATTCTTGATCAGCGTGACCTCCTGAGTCGATTTAGCCATGTCCGTCCGTCTGTCTGTCTGTTGAAATCACGATCACAGGAGGACCGGTGAAGGTATCGTGATGAAATTTTGCATAAACATTGTTTCTTGTGGTGGGCAGGTTGGTATTGAAAATGGGCAAAATCGGTCCACGGCCACGCCTATTTTTTATTAAAAATGTGATATCAGCGTTCGTTTTTGAGCTATTAATATTCTTTGTTCGGAATTGTAAACGAGTAAACGAATTGTTAAGAATTAATTTATAAAAAAATGCATTGGTATAAAACATTAATTCCTAAAATTGCAATTTTACAACATGTTATCTACATATAATTAAAAGAAACTCTTTTTTATTATTTTTATTTTTTTTTATTAATTAAATTATTTTAAAACTTTTAGGTGTAGGGTATCTAAGATTCGGCCAGGCCGAATATAGCTTTCTTACTGGTTTTAGAAATACTTTATGTATGTATGTATGTCTAACGCTGCAGTTTACTGTACCCAAGTCTAACATGTGTAAGCGGATATGCACTTAGCACTAGTTTTCAATAAATGTAGTCAAAACTGTAAGAGATAACCCAACAAATTATATACCGTTGGTAGGAAAAATTATAGGCTGTTCCAACTTGTACCTTAATTTTTATTCAAGAGAAAAAAAATATTTTTTAATGCAACCTCCACTTTTGTCGTAAAACTAAATTATCTCCATAATTATGTTAAAAATCAAAAAAAAGCTTAACACTTAAAGGATAGATCCCAAGCAGACCTTTCGAATGGTATGCCTTTGACACTGTATCTCTCATACTTTAGGAGATATCGCTACTGCAAAATCAAAACATTTACATTTAAACGCCCACAAAATCTAAACAAAAGCCTCGGCCCAAAAATTGGCATAAACGCAGAATAGCTGCCAAGCTCAGATTTTGTTCATCTCTTTTTTACCGTTAAATAGGGCCATCAGGAACGGAAGTGGCTGGTTTGTATCGGGGGCTGGTCAGCCATCTTGGATTTATGACCGTTTGAAGGACAAATTAATGGTTTAATGAAAGTCATTTATCTCATAAACTAAGAGAGCTAGCGGAACTAGCGACGTACTGTTGGAAAGGTATTTTTAATGCGTTTCATTTATGTAATACACATTTTTGTCCATAACATGGCTGTGAAGGAATTATATTAATTTTTAGAAAAATGTGACAAGTTGACCTTGAAACAACAATTTATTTCTTCCAAACGGACACATTAAGGTATAAAACAAATTACAGTTATGGAAAGCTTGTTCTTTTACTTTTAAAATGGTATATAATATGTTATACTTACTATTGTATTACATTACTTTAGCCTTACTGTTCTCTAAACAAACAAGTGTAAACACAGAAGAAACATTTGAAATTAAAAAATGTTTATGAAAAATCGCGCGATTTTTCATAAAAATTTTTTGCCTGCGGCGCTCTAACTTAACAAAAAAATTTCACGGGATTTTTCATCAAAATTTTTTAATTTCAAATGTTTTCCATTAGAGCGGCGCAGGCAGAATTTTAATTGAAATTTTGAAAGGTAAAGGTAAAGTAATGTAATACAATAGTAAGTATAACATATTATATACCATTTTAAAGGTAGAAGAACAAGCTTTCCATAACTGTAATTTATTTTATGACTTTAAGTGCCTTTTATTAGTACCGTTTATTTGACCTTCACGGTCATAAATCCAAGATGGCTGACCAGCCCCCGAAAAAACATGGCCACTTCCGGTTATAACGGTCTCAAATAACGGTAAAAAAAAGAAAAAAAAATCTGAGCTTGGCATCTGATCTGCATTTGTTCCCAAAAATTTGTTGGTGGTTAGATTCTAGGTGGTAGGGTGGTGGTAAAATTTGGGTTTAGAGTTTTGCGAAGTCAATTTATACAAAGAGTTGTTCCATACTAGCATAATAGTAGAGTAATACTTAAATTAGCAGCAATATTACATATTAAGACTGTCCACACCAGCACATTGCACTGGCAAAACGTTTGCTCCGCCCTACTGCTGCACTTTGCTCCTCGTGCAGCCTGAAAGGAATCTGAGAACTTCTTCTTTTCTTCAACTAATGCCCTGTTAACACGGGGGATATATGTATGTCGTACGTTTGGAACTATTCATCAAGCGTGTCGCCGAAAACATTCACACGAGACAAATTGGATTGTGGATCGTATTGACATGGATGATACAGCATGAATTTTGAATACCTTTTGCTACGATTTGCATACTTTTAGCTACTCTTTAAGAATCTATAATACTTCTTGACTATAAACGTTTGCAAACATTTTTAGTACACTTCGTGATACCGCCGTAAGTATAAGAGAAAAAGCAATGGAAACTTTAGAGGAAACACAAATTGAGCTCATTTCGCTGGCAAGGGCGTTTTTAAGCGCGTTGTTCACAATTCGCAAATTCACAATTAAGTAAATATTAAAAAAAATCACAGATTAATATTAAAAAAAAAATGTTGAAGACGTTGGCATCTTTTTCGGCTAAAAATACATGTGGTAGGTTAAAAACAGGTGACTAAATTTGTGAAATGAGTAATTTTTATGAATTTTAACTTCGTTTTACTTGCAAAATATTCAATATTGTGCAACTATATAACTTAAAAAAGGTTTTATGTACATTTCTAGAAGCATGCGTTGTTTTTAAAATTTGGTCTTTTTTACGTATTTAAAATATATTTCTGGCTTATTGCTTTGAAGAAGAACAAGATTTGCTTTCCTCTTTTGTAATCAAAACTCCCGAGTTGTCAAAATTGCATGCGTTTTGTTTTTGTAATCTACTACGCCTGATTTCATCAACACATTCAAAGCGAAACCAGTAAGAAAGCTATATTCGGCCTAGCCGAATCTTAGATACCCTACACCTAAAAGTTTTGAAAAAAGTGACGAAGCTAGAGTGGGGTGGGGGTGGCGGTCCACTCGGGGGCGGCAGTTGTGGAAATCAAGTAGTAAATTATTGAATTCTAGGAATTTTTGGGGCTGCAAGTTGATTAAACGTCCCGGGCTCCATGAGACCTAGCTACACCTCTGTATAAATAGTAGGCGTGGTCATTACCTTTTTCAAAACAAAATAACTATCTTAGTTGTTTTATTATTGTGTTAAAATTTAAACTTTATTTACGTGGTAATAAATTTGTTTTCATACTGCTATACCGTATAAATAGTGTAAAAGTGGGCGGACCGCACCCAGTTTTGATTTAATAATGTTTTTTTGTAAAACAAGATGTTATCTAAAGTTTTATTCAGGAAGTTTATATATTTAACAATATAACCCTCTTTTGCCTGTGTAACCTAAAAGTGGGCGGATCACGCCCATATTTGGCATATTAACGGATAATACTACTACTCTACTACTACTACTACTGCTACTCTATACTCAGGAATAAAATGTTGTTGTAATAGCTCAAAAACGAACGATGATATCACATTTTTAATAAAAAATAGGCGTGGTCGTGGACCGATTTTGCCCATTTTCAATACCAACCTGCCCACCACAAGGAACAATGTTTATGCAAAATTTCATCACGATATCTTCACCGGTTCTCCTGTGATCGTGATTTCAACAGACAGACGGACGGACATGGCTAAATCGACTCAGGAGGTCACGCTGATCAAGAATATATATACTTTTCTATACCTATCGTCTCTATTTCTATGCGTTACACATTTCGTTACAAAGTGAATATACCCTTACCTTAAGGTGTAGGGTATAAAAAGAGTTTCCAGTCTTGTAGCCTTTGGTTTCCGTTATGTAGTTCTATTTCTTAGTTTTACCTATATAATGATGATAGTGTTTATTCAGTTCCAAATAGTATTTTTTAGTTTTAGCTATGTAGTTATACAAGAATAACATTTTCGAAGTATAAATTATTATTTAAGAAAACAAGAAAACTAATTTCAATCAATTTTAACATATTCTTATCGTGTTTTTACCCATAACAACAATTGAACCTTCGTCTTGTATTTCTTTTAGAGCGTCCTCAAATTGTTCACGGGTGATAAGCTAAATATAAGACAAAAATAAATGCATTAGGTATTGACTTTTAAAAGTTAAAATATTAAAAAAAATTACAATTTGCGATTGCTCCTTAATCTCTCCAAAAAGTTTTTGGTAGGGAATTGTTGGGACTTTTCCTTTTCTTTTAATATTTTCTTTAATAGCTTCCACCAAATCTGCTCTTTTTTTACGAGCTGCTGTTGAAAGTCCCGTTGTCAAAATACCCACATCTATTTTCCCAGATAGCGGATCTGTGGCTGATTGCTTCAACGCCTCCCTATGTAATCTACAATTTCTTAACTATATTAAACTGTGAAGCTTTGAAAATAATTTAACTCACCGCCAGGCCTCTTCTACATCGTGCACATGCACCTCATTACTTAAACGCACTTTAGCATGTGCTTCGGAAAGACGAATCAAACTTTCCAACTGTCGAGGGTAAGCAGAAATTTGTCCACGGCCAGCACCTACTTTTCGCATGTCCACATACGCCTGAATTAATCGCTGCTGTGCTTCTTCCGATAGCGTAGGCGATAAACGTTCCCGGGCATAGGCAATGTAATCACGTAATAAGCTCATATCCTGAACAAAATTTTTCGTAATATACAAAAATGTAATTTTTGTAATATTTTTTAATACATTAATTTACAGCAAATTTGGTCCAAGAAGAAAAGGAGCCATTCCTATAGTAAACTGGTGGGTAAATTCCGAATAACAAATGAATTTTTTTCTGCTTGTACTACTTGTAAATTGTAAGTTTTAAGTGCATTTGGAAAATTTAATATCTAAATACTTAAATAAACTTCTCTATGCAAGAAAAACGGAGAAAGAAATGTGTATATCTTTAAAGACAAAATTTCCCAAATTTTGAATTCTAGAATTTTTGAAAAAATTCGAATATTTACGTTTTCGTTGCGGTATTTTTTCAATTACATATACATTTGCCAACCGATTTGGGAGTCAACATAGTAAAATGAGTGAGTTACGGGTAGTTAAGTGAAAAAACTAATAAACAATAATGGTTTCTTGCCGATATCTAGAGCTGATAGAAAAAAATTAATTTGATATTCGGAACCTACGCACTATTTCCCATAAAGAACTCTTAATTTTATTTGTGGAAAAAAAATTTTAAAATTGTAAATATGCACTTACAAACATTGTATCTTCCTCTTCTTGTCTGGATGTATAGTACAGAGAAACTAAATGACTGGCCAAACGACGGTCAAAGCTCTCATCTTGAGGATCCAGTACTAAGAATATTAAGTCGAAGCGAGAAAGAAGTGTATGAGGCAACTTTACGTTATCTATTATATTTCTGTTTTTATTCCACTGAGATTCAGCAGGATTAGCTGCTGCTAAAATAGAAGTACGCGCATTTAGTTGACAAATAATACCAGCTTTCGCAATACTAAGAGTTTGTTGTTCCATAACCTCATGCAAAACACTACGCGTTGAATCGTTCATTTTATCAAATTCGTCAATACAACAAACTCCATTATCAGCAAGTACTAACGCTCCACTGAAAAACAAAAGATATTTTATATTCTCTCTTATATATTACTTTAAAAACTTACGTTTGCAAAACCAGCTGTCGTGTTTCTGGATCTTTTGTAACATATGCTGTCAAGCCAACAGCTGATGATCCTCTTCCAGAAGTATATTGTGAACGAGGAACCAAATTGTAAACGTATTGAAGTAACTGAGACTTTGATGTACCTGGATCTCCACAGAGTAGAATATGTATTTCAGATCTAGATTGATATAAGATTAAAAAGAATTCGATTATAGATACATATGAAATGTATAAAATACACAAAGAATTCGGCAAATTTTTTGAAAATATTCTTTTAAGTCCGATATGCATACATACAGTGTTCCACTAAAGTCTATGTACAGCCCTCGGTCAAAACTTTATTGATAAAAAAAGGTAGTGTGTGGCAAGAATTTTAAAAAATTTTGAATACAGCTTTGTTTATTATGCCATTTCTTACAATTTAACTTTTTAATTTAATTTAGTTTTTAGTTTTTGTATATAGTTTTTATACCCTACACCATAAGGTAAGGGTATATTCTCTTTGTCACGAAATGTGTAATGCATAGAAATAGAGACGATAGGTATAGAAAACTATATATATTCTTGATCGGCGTGACCTCCTGAGTCAATTTAGCCATGTCCGTCCGTCTGTCTGACTGTCTGTTGAAATCACGATCACAGGAGAACCGGTAAAGTTATCGTGATGTAATTGCAGATATATTGTTTCTTGTGGTGTGCAGGTTGGTATTGAAAATGGGCAAAATCGGTCCACGACCACGCCTATTTTTTATTAAAAATGTGATATCAGCGTTCGTTTTTGAGTTATGACAACAAAATTTCATTCCTGAGTATAGAGTAGCATTATCCGTTAATATGCCAAATATGGGCGTAATCTGCCCACTTTTAGGTTACACAGGCAAAAGAGGGTTATATTGAATAATATATAAACTTCCTGAATAAAACCTTAGATAACAACTTGTTTTCCAAAAAAACATTATTACATCAAAACTGGGTGCGGTCCGCCCACTTTTACACTACATATACAGAACAGCAGTATGAAAACAAGTTTATTACCACGGAAATTAGGTTTAAATGAACACAATAATAAAACAACTAAGCTAGATATTTTGTTTTGAAAAAGGTATGACCGCGCCTACTATCTATACAGAGCTGTGGCTAGGACTCATGGAGCCAGGGACGGCTAATCAACTTGCAGCCCCAAAAATTGCTAGAATTCAATACGTCAATACTTGATTTCCACAACTGCCGCCGCCGACATTGTGCCGCCCAGAGTGGACCGCCACCCCGCCACACCCTAGCTTCGCCACTTTTTTCAAAACTTTTAAGTGTAGGGTATCTAAGATTCGGCCAGGCCGAATATAGCTTTCTTACTGGTTTTAATTATATTTTTTTTAAATATCTTACATAGTGGCGTAGCGAGCAATGGTGACACCCGGGACAGAGATAGCGGTGGAACCCCCTTGATTTCATGAATTTTAATTGCCATGTTTTTAACTTTTATAAAGATTGCCATCCGCATGGTTTTCGAAAGTCTAATATTTTTAAATACATATAGTTTAATACAGGGTTAGGCGAGTGAAGTGTTACCACCTTCAATATCTGGCAACGCGATATTGCCAACTATGTCAAATTTATACCGATGACATTTTATATTGTTTACAAGCTAGCAAAAGTTATTCCAAATGGAATTCAAACGTAAGAGAGTAAAATCACAACCAGTTCGTGAGCTCAGGCATCAGTGAATAAAATGTTTGTGTATCGCACCATTAACCCTTATAATGATACAGGCAGCATTGCCAAACGAAATCCACGCCGTAGTGGTAATCAAATCGTCAAAGAACTGAAAATATCACAGCGAAGCATCCGACGCATATTCCAAAATGAGCTCAAGGTAAAGCCTTACAATTTCCAAAAGACACCTGATCTTACACCAAAGCAAAACCAAAAAGAGTGTTAACTTCGGCCTGTCCGAAGTTCATATACCCTACACACTTATACTTAGAAATTAGGCGTGGAAAAGGTCTAATTATTTTCCTTTTCAATCTCAAATAGCCTGTGATGAAAGTCAATATTCGTGCCAAATTTGATGAAAATATCTCTATATCTCCTGTAATCGAATTTTATTTAATTAGAGGGCGGACCACGCCCATTTGTGGTAGTCTGTTTTGATCAGAGACAGTGGACTTCTGGACAAAACTTCATCCGCAAATTCGTTCTACGAGCTGAGAAATTGAGCTATAAGCATGGATGAAGTTATAGTCACTATAAAAAGTAGGCGTGGTAATACTCGGATTTTGTCCATTTCTAATACCTATGAGTTTCTAATAATAGACAATATTCGTCAAGTTTGATTAAGATATCTCTATTCGTGCTCCTGTGATCGTGATTTCCACGTGACATACGGACGGACATGGCTAAATCGACTCAGGAGGTCACGCTGATCAAGAAAATATATACTTTTCTATACCTTTCACACCTCCCTCATCACTTCGTGTGTAGGATATAAAAAAGTTAGACTCGAAAGAGCAAAGGAGTTGTTAAGCTTGCACGAACGCAGTTCATAAACTCTTACGGCAACCCGAAGTGATTTTCTATCTCAAGTAATGCTATGTGCAGCTGTGACCGCCGATGGACACTGTCCAATCGTTTTCGTCGTGTCAAAGTCAATACGACTTATTATCAGGAAAATGTTTTGGAAGCTGCTTTAAAGAGGTGGGCACGCAAACATTTCGGTCGAACAATCCAACAAGACCGGCACCGTCCCGTAAAGCTCGCGTGAACCATGAATGGTTAAAAAACCATGTTTCACGCTTAATTTCGTCCACACAATGGCTTTCGAATTCGCCAGATACAAACCCATGGGCTATTCCATCTGAGCCATTTTTGAGAGCAAGTTGAGGTCTAGATATGATGCCAGTATGGATTCGCTGAAGAAAGCCGCTGTACTTTTGTTTTTAACCGTTTGAAGGCCATAAAAGGTGACCACACATTTTTGATAATTTATTAATTTTTGTAATTTTTGTAATTTTTTTAATTTTTATTTGTAACACATTTTTGTAATTTGTATCAATAAAATATAATTTTACCCAAAAAAATATGGTTGTTTGAATAGGTAACAGTTAAATCGCCTAACCCTGTTTATAACACAAACTTATTAATTTTTATTCCAAATATTCCAGTTAAGATATTAAAATATATTCTTGTTTAAATTTTTGGGAATCAATGTCATCCGATGCCAACGCGAAAATAATAAGCAGCGAATTATGTCGATCATTTATTGACAATCTGGCACTTAATAAAAAAATCCAATACATTTTTAAGTATCACTTTATTAAATATTAAAGTGAGGACAATAGGTACGAATCAAATTTATAAATGTTATATTAATTTTAAAGCCTTATTTTTTCGGAGATAACTTGCTCAAAGTCAATATTTTTCTTCTTTCTTCCTTCCTTTGTTTTACTTTTGTACAAAATATTTGATTCTAGATGAACATATTTTTCAAATTCTGTAAACTATATAGTATTCTGTAAACTATATATATAAACTAAATAGTAATATTTTAAAGTTTTTGAAAAAGCCCAATACATACCGCATTCAATTAAAAAAAGTGAAAAATTTCTCATTCTTCAGAAATTTTGCGATTCCTGCCTCAAAAAGGATTTTATTTCAAAATTAAATAACTCGTTATCTCAAATAATCAGGTTATTTCAAAATTATTTGAATATATGTACATATGTATTATATTATATGCGTGATGTACATATGTATGTATATACATACACCACCCATATTTTTCCGGATCAGCGTTTCATTTCCAACAGGATTTGAGCTAACAATTATAATTTCTGAAATAATTATTTCAAATAACTCGTTATCTCTAATAATTCGTTATTTGAAAATGAAATAACATGGTTTTTTGAAATAATCTTGCAGATGCGATAATTATTTCAAATAATTTCTGAAATATTTTGGCGGTAATATGCCGGAAACCATATTTAAAAAATAAATGCCATGATATTATCCTTTTATTTCACCAGATTATTTGAGAAAATTTCATTCCAACAATATTTCTATCTTGTATTATCATTTTATGTTTTCAAGCTCTAGAAAAACATCCTTCATATTCATTTTGAAAGGGCTTCATTTCCTGCCTCAAGAGGGTCATGTGGGATTAATTCACTGACAAAATTCAAAATAAATCTTAAATATTGGCTGTCTAATGAATTGGAAAAAATTACCTTCGAGACCCAAGAAAGATTGAATTCAATAGACGGTACAATCCGTGATCATAAAAATCAGCTAAAAATTATTTAAGGTAAACTATGGAAAATGGCTGAACGCACGGATTTAAATTCACTACAACGGTACAATCCGTGATCATAAAACTCAGCTAAAAATTATTTAAGGTAAACTAGGGAAAATGGCTGAACGCACGGATTTAAATTCACTACAAGGAGCAGTGGACAAAATAGAAAAGCAGTCATGTCGAATGATGAAGTATGCAAGGTATATTTCTCATATTCCTCTTTCGTGTTGTACTGAACTTCTCCGAAAATTATCACACAGCATATAACTAATTTTACTTGTGCTTATATTATTAATTATAATTATATTATTTATTCATTATTTATTTTCATTTTACTACTCATTGTACTTATATTTTTATTATTCCATTTTTTATCACCATGCTATAGCTTTCGTACTTAATTCAATACAGTGCTTACTACTAGTAGCCTAAAATTAGTATTGATATGTAATGGCGTATTAAATTAGCCCTCTAATTATATGGAATGGGAATTATGTTATTCTGTTATACATGTATGCCGAAATTAGTGTTAAATATTAATATGTTAGAATACCCTCACTGTCTAGAATGTTATGTACCCTATCTGATTTCCTGTGCTACGTGTTCCGCCCAGCTCAGCCGTTGCAGTCTTCTTTGTATTATACTATATCTCTTAGTCATTGAAAACTCTGTAATTGTTGAGGCTTTGGGATGTACAAAAGGCGTGTTCAAAGCTTATAAACACTGCAATGCGCATCCATTGGTGCCACCAGAGAAATTTGACGACACAAAAATATACTAGAGGAGTTTACCGTTGTTGGAGTTTCTGAGACATGACTTACGCCGGAGGTTGGGACTGAAATGCTTCGTATCACTGTTTACAGGTTAATTAGAAACGACCAAGAAGATGTTAGAGGTGGTGGCGTTGCGTTTTTTGTCTCCTCAGAACTGAAGTCGGGCCAAGTAATTACAGTCAGAAAAGCGTCACGACATTGAATACCTTTTTAGTGAAGGGGTAGCCAGAAATCTTAAAATAGCTTTTGGGATAATTTACAGGACGCGGCGGGATTTAAGTTTTTTGTCGGAGGTTTTATCAAGATACGTGAGTATATTTGTCATTTTAGCATTAAATTGATTGACAGACGAAATAGAAACTTGCTTGTTATCTTGACACAAAGCTAACTTTGCATGTACTGACCGATTTTAATCAGCAAACCCACTTTGCCTTGAAACACACCTCCGTTTCACTACTAGATTCTTTTATGGTGAGCGACGCTGACGATATAAAAAAGAAAGGACAGTTCTGAGGTCACTCGATCTTAAAGCATGCGTTTATTTTTGCCTCGGCTATTTGTAAATTAAATAATTACGTTTTATCTTTGCATTCTTCCTCTCTCTCTGCACCTATGTATACTGGATGACGATTTCATGGAAGGTACCTTCCAATTTCTTTTCGTGGTATTACGTTTGATGAAGTCTGTGAATCACTGCACAGCTTTAATCCAATTCAGTGGGGTTAGATGGTTAAAATAATTTGTCCAGCTTTTGGCCAACAAATTCTCCATTTACTAAATACAATTCTTTTGACTTCCAAGCGAGAATTACACCAATTGCTGTCTCCGTCGCCCACAAAGGTGGAAGTCACACTGTAAAAGTAAATTATGGATTTCTTACGAGATGACCATAGAGATAATTATCTTTCCTAATTAATTTGGCTTCAGAGCAAAACACAGTACAACAGCAACTTTGCTGGGTGTAACGGAAGCCATACGTCAAATCATGAATGCAAAAAAAATATATCTCTACCTACTCCTAGATTTCAGCAAGGCTTTCAATTGTGTAGACTTTGGTATCCTGTACAGAAAACTCATGGAACAATATTTTTTTACTAAATCTTCTTGCAGATTGATCCACTCTTATGTATTTATCCGGTAGGTCCCAATGCAGCTTTGATAATAATGTATATGTTATTATCTTATAATAACATCTTTTAATTTTATATTATATATATAAATTTATATGTATGTATATACATATATGCATATATATAAATACACATTTATAACCCTATTTAAATTTTGTATCATATTCGGACACGGCGCTGCTGTCCAACGGGGACGTTCTGTTCACACCAAATTCGAGCTATCAGATTACCGCGACGTTCTAACACCAAAATTCGAGAGATCGTATTTTGCGTTAGCAGTTTTATCGAGCACAAGTGCCAACGCGTGAATTAACCACAGAGTAAGGCAGCAGCTCCGTCGGCAAATCAATTATAAATAATCCAATTAGTGTTAATAAAATTCAGTTTCAATTTAGAACTCAAAACATCAAGACATTTTTTTTCTCAAGAATTAGATGGTTTTGAACTAGCTATTCCAGCCCACTCAAACACTTCCGAGAATTAACTAGTTTGTACCGAGTACCTGATTACCCCTTTGGTGGTTACACCAAATGGTTTACCACACTATAAAAGGTTTAACTGGTTTGTACCCCTTACTGCAAAACACAGAATTAACTAGTTCTACACCAGTTAAACAACAAATTGCACTTCACGTCAAAACCTTTCTGCAAATTCATAGCGGGTTATGTTGGGGCTAAGTGCTTGGCCCTATTTTATAATATTTTTATTATACATTAATGACCTTCCTAGTACTATTACACATTTATGTGGACAATGTTAAATTGCTGATGGGCTGCATTCGTACGGAATCAAACAGAGAGGTAATAAAAGAGGACCTCGTTTCAATCGCTACTTGGGCCTCGACAAACAAGGTAAGTCTAAAGTTGAGGGCAACCCAGGCTATGGATATTTCTAAGAGACTCATTACTACCAATAACTTTCAACGAATTCCAATTAGACTATGTTGATCATGATAGAAATCTGGGGGTTTTCCTCACTGAAACTCTCTCATAAGAAAAGTATGTAACCTACGCCCGTAAAAGGACTTACCTGGTTTTTAGAAAACTATATACAACTAAGCAACTCCTCCCAAAAGAAACGAGATTACTATTAATCTCGTAAAACTATTAACCGTCCTGCATATTGTATATGCTTGTGAGTTCTACAGTGGTTGCAATGAAGACTGTCTGAACAAGTTAAAGGTCTTCTTAAACTCAGTAGTTCGATTTGTCTTTTCGTTGCGCAGCAGAGAACATGCCTGGTGATTGGATCCCACCTACATGCATTATTTAAATTGAAATCAATTTCATTACTTTTTAAAATCATTAGAGAACAAACACCTCAATTCCTCAATGACAGATTAATATTTAGTCAATCCAACAGATCATGTTTAGTGGCATTCGAATTTGGAATACCGTATCCAACGACATCAAGGAGAGTCGGTCCCTCCGTCCCTTCAACAATGCTGCAGCATGGCATCTGATGGAGACCTAGCTGTTGTACTTGGGGGCTCATAGCGCCTCAGTGAAGCCGCTCCAGACTTGTGTCGCTCCTGCCCAAGCACTATAATTTTCCTATAACATACGGATAAATTTCAGCATCGGTGGTGGCTGGTGAATATGGGACACAACAAATGGGATGCAAGCGAAATACAGATGAGGCATCAGATAGGACTTTCTTACAAAATATTTATGACTGTATATTTAACGAAGTCGTATATTTTTTACTGTTTGCTTTATTATTTTGTATTATTATACCCTACACCTTAAGGTAAGGGTATATTCACTTTGTAACGAAATGTGTAACGAATAGAACTAGAGACGATAGGTATAGAAAAGTATATATATTCTTGATCAGCGTGACCTCCTGAGTCGATTTAGCCATGTCCGTCCTTCTGTCTGTCTGTCTGTTGAAATCACGATCACAGGAGAACCAATGAAGATATCGTGATGAAACTTTGGAGATATATTTTTTTTTGTGGTGGGCAGGTTGGTATTGAATCGGCAAAATCGGTCCACGGCCACGCCTATTTTTTATTAAAAATGTGATATCAGCGTTCCTTTTTGAGCTATTACAACATTCCTGGGTATAGAGTAGCATTATCCGTTAACATGCCAAATTTGGGCGTGATCCGCCCACTTTTAGGTTATACAGGCAAAAGAGGGTCTTAAATGGCTATATTGTTTAATATGTAATCTTCCTAAATCAAACTTTACATAACAACTCCTTTTCTAATAAAACATTATTACAGCAAAAATGGGCGCGGCCCGCCCACTTTTACACTGCTTATACCTACATAAATCCTTATATAAGTCTGTAATTTTATGAGATTTTTTATTTATTTATTATTATTTATTATTATTTATTTTATTTTATTAGATGTTAAAATTTTGTAGAAATATTCTTTGTTCGGAATTGTAAACGAGTAAACGAATTGTAAAGAAGCAATTTATAAAAAAATGCATTGGTATAAAACATTAATTCCTAAAATTGCAATTTTACAACATGTTATCTACATATAATTAAAAGAAACTCTTTTTTATGGTTTTCTCAGAAACAATCATATTGCTTTGTTTTTTATGTTTGTATTTCACTCTATAAATAAAATCTAAAAAATAAAATCTAAATAAATTAAATATCAAATAAATTTTTTCGTTCAATTAAATTATTTTAAAACTTTTAGGTGTAGGGTATCTAATATTCGGCCAGGCCGAATATAGCTTTCTTACTGGTTTTTTTTTATGCTTGCAGAATTAGTCAGCGCTAATATGAAATGTCGATTTCTAAGTTTTTTCATTATAATTCTTACGATCAACATAAATTAATTTTCATATAAATTGTAAAGTACTATTGAGTAAAGGTCATAAATTACCTTTTTTGTACTATATGGAGAAATAAAATATAAATAAATATATAATAAATATTCGAAATGCTTATTAATTAATTATTTCATTAGTATACTTTTAATTAGCTTACCTATAGTTTTGTCTACCCGAAGTGGCTTGTTTTTTTTTTGTGCCTCCAAAAAGTTGTAGAAGTATACCTTTTTTAATGTCGTCATTTTCAAAAATTGAAGGTGCTATCGCTTTAGCCAAACGATCGTAAACATCGTTCTTTTTGGAAAGAGTGTGTAGTAATTCTATACGTTCTGGTGGAAAAATATGATCCTTACTAAAAAATAAGCAATTAATTTTTTTTTTTATTACATAGTTTATTTAAATTACCCGTCTTCCTCCTCGTATAAACGGTTACTGTCAACCTTTCGAAAATGTAGTACATCGATATGAGTTTTGTAAACACTTCTTACATTACGACTCATTTTTCCATCCCTTAAAGGAACTGCTCGATATATGCCCGTAACAGTGACACGGTCACCAGGTTGAACCTTATCAACAAGATCGTTGTGTGCAAACAAAAGGACATTATGAGGGGTTTGTCCTGCAGCCATATCATCCGGAGATTCTTGTAGCTTTATAAGTTGTTTATCTGAAAACTGGGACCGATTGTGAACTAGCTGGAAGCAATGATTTGTGTTGCAATTCGTGCAGAGGGTTGGCTGAGCTATGCGTCCCCGATCAATTTCAACCGTGGTATAAAAAGAACATATAATGCATTTAAAGAATGCATCACGCATTTCGGGAATAACATTCGAAGTACGAATCACCATACCACTGATACTAATAAGTTGATCAATGTCATCGGGGTTTAAAGAACGCATGTTTCGAGTCTTATCTGCGTTAAATGGTCGAACTTGAATTTGGTGCTCTAAAACAGCAGCTGGATACTTCTCGAAAAACATATCATTTACAGCCATATCAAACGTCGGTATTACTTCCTGAGGATAACAAATTAGTTGGCGATAAAGGCTCATGTCAAAAGTTTTCAGGTGAACACAATTAACATTTAAATATGGTTCTTCTAATGTATGTATTTCTTCCAGTTTTTGGAGATAAAGTGGTTGATTGACATCAATGCTTTCTGATATTTCATCCTGTTCTACGCCAGGATCAATATAACGCATCAAAAATGCTTTGAATTTGGCTTTGCACAAGCTAACTATAACATTCGTTCCCCATATGACAAATTGAGATCCTTCCGAAACTTCTGTATTCAGGTCAGTTTCGGATAACTGATTTTCTAAAATGGGTCCCAACTAAAAATATATAATATTAATTACCAAACCTATGTCATGTAAATTTAGGACCTTACTCCTTCTGTCGCACCGATGTTCATTTTCCTTACCCGCCTGTCGGTCTGTATATCAGGACGGCCTCTCAGAGGAGTACCGCGTATACCTGAGCGTGGTGTTAGAATAGAACCTAACGAACTGAAATGAGAAAACTTATGAAATCATACACAATTTTTCAATGATTTTTTCGACAGTGATATTATTTTAGAATGTGGGATGTAAAATAAAACCAGTAAGGGTTATGTTAAACCTATATTCGGCCTGGCCGAATCTTAGATACCCTACACCTAAAAGTTTTAAAAAAAGTGCCGAAGCTAGGATGGGGCGGGGGTGGCGGTCCACTCTGGGCGGCACAATGTCAGGGGCGGCAGTTGTGGAAATCAAGTATTGACTTATTGAATTCTAGGCATTTTTGGGGCTACAAGTTGATTAACCGTCCAGGGGTCCAAGAGACCTAGCTACGCCTCTGTATAAATAGTAGGCGTGGTCATTACCTTTTTCAAAACAAAATAACTAGCTTAGTTGTTTTATAATTGTGTTCATTTAAACTTTATTTCCGTGGTAATAAACTTTTTTTCATACTGCTATACTGTATATGTAGTGTAAAAGTGGGCGGACCGCACCCAGTTTTGATGTAATAATGTTTTTTTGTAAAACAAGTTGTTATCTAAAGTTTTATTCAGGAAGTTTATATATTTAACAATATAACCCTCTTTTGCCTGTGTAACCTAAAAGTGGCACATATTTGGCACATTCACGGATAATGCTACTCTATACCCAGGAATGAAATTTTGTTGTAATAGCTCAAAAACGAACGCTGATATCACATTTTTAATAAAAAATAGGCGTGGCCGTGGACCGATTTTGCCCATTTTATACCAACCTGCCCACCACATAAAACAATATATCTGCGAAGTTTCATCACGATATCTTCATTGGTTCTCCTGTGATCGTGATTTCAACAGACAGACAGACAGACGGACGGACATGGCTAAATCGACTCAGGAGGTCACGCTGATCAGGAATATATATACTTTTCTATACCTATCGTCTCTAGTTCTATGCGTTACACATTTCGTTACAAAGTGAATATACCCTTACCTTAAGGTATAGGGTATAAAAAAATATTAAATAATGGAAAAAAATACGGTCAACAGCGCGAGTTAAGTTGTTCCTACAACAGTTTGCCAAAAAATAATGATTTTCACCTGGCTCCAACTGCCAGGAATACAAAAGACGTCCGAGTGGTTGATTAACTGATTTATTACTGATTTACAAAGTTGAAATTGATTAATATAATAAAGAATATAATATAGAATAAATGCTTAATAACTAATACTACAATACAATAATGTGTTTGTGCAATTGCCCAAATGCTTAATCAGCTATTTGGCGTGCACTTGATAACCCTGCGAACGGAAAACGGGTAACCGGTCATAATTTCTGCAACGCTAGCAAACTGCAGCGCTAGCAAATAGTTCTGCCGTGTCTGCCCTTGAATGCCTGGGGTGAATGACTATGTCATAACTCCTCCCCCCTTATGGTAGAGCGAAGGCCACAGAGATTTTCATGTGGCTAGAGCGATTTCTGGACACTGTACGATGTAGCTGATGAATGTTATTGTGATAAAAATGGACATTAGTACTATTGCGGTGTAAATGATTATTTGATTGTTGAATGTTATGTTGTTGGTTTGAAGTACATAGCATCCTTTCTTGTTGAATGTTCTGTAGTTTTAGTTTTTCAAGTGATAAAATGTCTTTAGTTGAATTTGTGGTGATACTCGGGTCAGGTAATGGTAGCATATATGTTTGATCCCAGTATTCGGTTGTTGTGTCTTCATATGTGATGCCGTTAATTTGTATGCTGCAATCTCTAAACTGGATTAACTGGGTTCCTTTAGTTATGAAGGATGTGTTGTCACAATTTGATTTTACTAGTGTTTCTGGCGTGTTTATTAAAAGAATGTTGCTGTGTTCTATTTGGATGATGCCTTGTTTCTTTCCAACGTCATTCATGGGGCAATTTGCCTTTTCCTTGTTCATCAATTTTCCAACGCATTGTGACTGGTTTGAAGTTTCTTGGTGTTGTGGGGCTCCGCATAGATACATGTTTTCGTTTCATTTTGGGACAGATTTTAGAAAAATATTGGATCTTTTGCTCATTGTACATAATATATGGCTTAACATAAATTTCTAGGGTTTCATTGATTGGAAGTGTTATTAGGTGAAATATGTTATAGGATTCATTTGAAAGGACTGGGATTTGTATATTTAGTATGATTTTAGAGGAATTATAGTAAGCTTGTAATTTTATTATTTCATATAAATGTTCTTCTGATAATATATTAAATGATTTATTATTGGTTATTTCAAAAATTTCTTGTAACTCTGAAAGACTTAATATAGATTTAGAAATTATACTTAATTTAGCGAGTGTGACTGTTTCTGCAATTTCGCTTAAATGATTTGTAAGCAGATCAATATTGTAATTGATTTGATTTATGTATTGTTGTTCTTGTGTCTTCAATGTTTTTAATTTTATTGGCATTTTTATTAATAAAACTTTCAATTTTTTTCTGATCTTTATTTATATGTTCAGTGATGTTTGTAATTCTTTCCGATAATTTATGACTGTACATAGAATGCTAATATTTGTTGATCTTTCTTTTATATCTTTCAATTTGTTTGTTAAGTGCATATGCATCGTTTGCATCTATGTTGCCTGTAATTGTTTTTATTACTGTACCTAGTTCGTTAATTATTTCGCGCTTTTGTCTTTTTATTGGTAATAAGAGTCGGTATTTTCTTTCTAATTCATTTAATTTAAGTTTTGTTATTGCCATAGTATTTGTTGTCGATCCGTATTTTTCGAATTTCTGTAGTGTGCTGTAAATATTTACCATGTTTTTTCCATATCTTTCTAATGCTATGTTTACACCGACCCACAGTGGACATCGCTTCGGAACCGCGGCCAAAAGTCCAAAAAGTCGCGCCGAGTTTTTGAAAAATTTGGAATGCAATTTTGTTTATAATAGTTCAATACCTCATGAGCCAAAATATCTCGGTTGGAAACCTTCGTGAATAGTTTTGGTGGGCGATCAAATGTGAACCTTTTTTTCATTCTCTAAAAAGTTGTATTTTTTTTGTTTTTTGCCAAAATTCAAATGACTGTATCTAAAAAAGTAGTCAGCATAACTCAATGAATTAAGTAGTTTCTGAAAGGTCATTTAATTATCTATAGGAAAAATATAACAACAACTTTGTGCCTTGAGTCTAAGTATTTTTCGGTAATTTTTGAAAAAAACGTTAATTTTTATATATATTTCAACTTTGGGAGATTATAAGTCTCAGCGCTTATAAATGCTTATCCTAGAGTTTATTGTTCTTGAAACTATGAAGTGTTATAAACAAATGCCCCAAACATACATGACCCGCCGGAACCGTTTATTTTTCGTTTGAAAATTTTACCTACCTGTTTTGTGTATATTCCTGAGTACCTGTGATTTTAGGAAGGGGTGTATTTTCGTAACTGTTTGATCGATTTTTTCACGGAATAGGGTTTATTTCCTTATCTTAATTATTTAATTTTATTATAGTGAAGTTTCTAATATAGTAATCGTTTTTTATTATTTACCTATTAAATAAAACATCACTTCGAGGAATTCATCATTCAAGTATGAGGACTAATAAAATTCCGGTAGCCTTAATATCATCTCATCGACTCAAAGTTCTATAAAAAGGTATGTTTTCTGTCTGCATGTATCATTGTTGAAAACAATTTCTGATAGAGAAGTCATAAGAAAAAAAAAAAAATATGAACATATATCTGTTACTTACTCTTTTCATGCTGATCTCCACTTGACAAAA
The DNA here is from genome assembly GCA_943737955.2 of Myopa tessellatipennis. Lineage (NCBI taxonomy): Eukaryota > Metazoa > Arthropoda > Insecta > Diptera > Conopidae > Myopa > Myopa tessellatipennis. Next base: position 17,522,338 of record OX031315.1, read on the forward strand.
AAATTAAACGTGAACGACATAATTGGAGAAATAACCGGAGACAAAATGATGGGTCTTCTGGACAAAGTGAATACAAGCAAGGCATTGATGAAGGTATTACTGACGCCGATATGTTTATGGTCTCTCTTGTACCTTTGCGATTATACGACACTTCACCTGCAATAGTCGACAAGCCATCCACATCTTCAGCAAATGTGTTACAGATATCGGAGAATTTGTGGAAAAACCCATCGCCATCAACGACTAAATATTGCCGTCCCATAAAATTCATATATAAAAAGGAAAGCATGCAGCTAATTCAACAGTAAGTGTCTTCAGTAAATGCGCAAATAGACAATTTAGAATACTCTGCTTTTGTATACAACGGAAAAGAAATCACAGTCCAGCACAGGCTATTTCTTACAATGGTCGACGGAAAAACTGTTCAAGCATTGACCGACACAAAAGTTACATCATCTTGCACAATTTGTGGAGCAACTCGAAAAGCTTTGAGTGAATCTCCAGTAAATACCGACAAGACAGCTGGTTATGCGTTTGGATTACCACTCCATACTAAAATTCGTTTCATGGAACATATTTTAAAAATATCATATGATTTGGACTTCGGAGAAAGCGGTACGGTGAGAAATGACAATAACAAAATACTCAGACAGGAAAAAAAAATAAAGTTCAAGCTGAGTTCCGAAAAAAGGGCCTCATCGTCGATATGCCGAAGGCTGGTCCAGGTAACTCAAATGATGGCAATACAGCCAGAAGGTTTTTTGGAGACCCGAATTCCACTTCCCGAATTACGGGAGTTGATTTAAATCTAATAATCAACTTCAAAACAATTTTACAAGTGATAAGCAGTAATCGAGATATAAATGCTTTGAAGTTTGGGAAATACACAAAAAAAACTGCGGATTTATACAACACGTTGTATCCATGGAGAACTATGTCACCGACAGTTCATAAGGTTTTAATGCATGGGGAGGACATAATTAACCATCATATATTACCCATTGGAGATTTATCGGAAGAAGCACAAGAAAAACGGAACAAAGACTATAGATACTATAGAGAGCACAACACAAGAAAGTGTTCACGTCAGGGTACCAATGAGGATTTATTTAGAATGCTCTTCATTTCTTCTGATCCTTACATTTCGTCTTTGAGAAAAAAGTTTATTAAGACAACAATACCTCTAGATAGAGAAGCTGGAGAACTTCTAATGAAACCTACAGACGAATATTTTTTTGAAAATAAATAAGTATATATTATTGTTTAGATTATGTAATAATTTATGTAAAACTGTTCCTATATTTAAATTTTTTAAATAAATAAATGATCATAACAATGAAAAAATACCTGGTGTTCTTATTTTAGCAATGTTTACATGCGACTATGTTTCTTTTTCATACTAAAGGCACACAATTTTAAGTATTGTGAAATTTTTTTTGTCGAAATTGAGTATCCCAAACATTTAAATTGTTATACTGAAACAATAAACTTTTAATATTGCTTAATAATACTTAATAATAAAAAAAAAAACAAATAAGATACAAAGGTTATTTTTTTGACGCGACTTTGATTGAACGCGACTGACGTGTCGAAATTGTTTAAAAATAAAAAAAAAATATCTAGTCGAAAACGGCAATTCTAGTCCACTGTGCGACCCCAAATGCGCATTTGTAATCACTCATTTGAAAAGTGTTTACACCGCCTTGTTTGCATTTCGTTTGACATTGATCAGACCAAATTTATGTTTTCTGTTTGCTTGATTTTTTTTACAATTGTTTTTTGACAGCTAATTGACATTATTTCCCTTCCATTTTCCTTGTTTTGTTTTGGGATTTTATTTTTCCCTACGACAGGCTGATTCGAAATATTATTTTACAACTCGTTTGGATCTCATTTCGCCAAAATGAGATGATTTCGATAATGAGTGATGGGAAATGGGATCATTTGGCTTCTCATTTCTAGCTTTTGGGCGTAATGACCCATTTAGCGTCGGTGTAAACGTGGTATAAGTCTATTACGTGAAGGATGTTTCTATGGGTTATTATTTGTTTTGCTGTGCCCAGGAAGTATGGAAGGATTCCTTGATTATTATTAAGGTTTTGAATTTGAATGGGCTAGGATGTGATTGAGGATATTCTGAAACTATTAAGAAGAGGAATCAATAAGATGGTGTTTTGTTTTCCTTATTCTAGCTTTATGAATTTTTCTGTTACATATAGTTTCTATAGTGATATTGTTGTCTTTTTTGACTTTATGCTTGGAAAAGCGGGGTGTAATTTTATTTCGTTTACTATTTTTCCTATAAACTATGTCATTTTCTTTAACTTGTTGCTATTGCTTCTTCTTTCTTTTAAAGGATTGCTATTGCTTTGTTTTTTTAGAAATACAAATCGGATTTGCTTGTTTTCGTTCATAAATGATTATGCGTAAGAGTTGAGCGATGAAATCTTGGTTGTCAAAGGAGGTGAGAACGAAACGATCGAATTTTGATAAAAGCAATGGTTGAGGGAACAAGGGAATTTGACTTCTTTTTGGTTCCTTTGCAATACCAATTCAGGTGCTTACGTCTGTCGGTCTTTTGATTTGGATTTTTTTTCGCTTAAGTAAGGGAAGTTAAGTTATTAAGTAAGGAATTTTGTTTTTTGGAACATTTTGCCGACATAATAAACTGTTTAGTATTTTAAATTAGGTTATTGTTAATTGTTATTTTATATATATAAAATTATAATACAATTATTGTACCAATATTTGTTATTGGTAACTCGATACATTGAGCTCAATGCAGGGTTGATTTCGTTTTATTGCCAGCCCATAGGCAATGCTTCCTTAATAGAACTAAAATCATAAATTTTAAAAATTTTAGTCTTTAAAATAATTTTAATAATGGTTTTGGACACTACAATAACAAGGTAAATTCATAGAACATCAGACAGAAGCACTTCAGTTGTTAGTACAAAATAACAAACACAAAGTCGATCTTCCGATTCCTTCGTATAACGTGTTCAATGTGTTGATATGCCGACTAAAGTATTCTTCTTCTTAAATCTTCTGCCTATACAAATTCTTCAACAGCACGCTATGCTCGCCACGTAGATCATGCCAGCGCTTTACAAAGCTTGGACATCGAACAAGAAGCAGAACAAAGCTAGGAAAAGCAAAATTTCTTCCAAAAACCTTAAAATGCAAAATTTAAAACAAATTCAGACGAATCGCACCGTTCTTCTCATCGCCCGCTTTCGTTTCGATCGATCTTCCGCTTCCTTCATACTCATTAAAAAGATCTTCTGTACCCATCACTGATTAGGATATCATTCAATTTTGCTTTGTTATCAGCGCTGAGAAAACCGAAGCATGGCAAAGAGAGTAACTTCGCGAGTAGTGAAGCTGTTTTCACTCATTTGCTTACACCCGCTACCTGCGACCGACCGCATCTGTTTTGAAAAATTTGAAATTTTGAGTCATGCGTCTTCTATATTATTACATATTCTTTGGTGCAAGTTTAGTAGCAGAATGTATTGAGTTATTATAAGTTATTAGGACTTCTGTTAATATTTCGTCATGATCTAAGTCTAGTTTGTTTGTTCTTCGTTTTGCTTGTACCAGGCGATAAATTTCTGTGAGTGTCGAGTGTAATCTCTCGACTGGTGCATTGCTAGTTGTCTGTTGGAAAGAGGTGCAGTGTTGTTCATTGAATTGTTTGCAGAAGTCTGTAAATATTAGGCTTGCGAATTCTGATCCTTGATAATATACTAATTTCTTTGGGATGCCGTAGTGGCTAATTTATTTATTTATTTATTAAAAAAAACTTAAACTAAGCATAATTGCTTTATAGTTCGCTTACATAAGAGAATACAGAATATGCATATATATAGGATCGTTAAGATTACGATAACAGATTTAAAATATTTTTTTTTACTATACAAATAGAATCAGAAAAGGTAATAGCAGGGTATGCAGAATTAAAATCAGCGCAAGCATTACGAAGAGGTTCATGCTGGAGATATGAAGATCTGCTCAAGCTTAGATGGAGAGGTTCGTATCTCCTCAACGTGCCGCCAGGTACATTAAGATGAATGTTAGACAACAAATATGGAGAGTCAGTAACTCCGTGTAGTATGTTCAGGATAAAAATCGCATTTAACATCCTTCGACGATCAGCAAGTGGCGGTAGGTCAATCAGCTTCAGGCGAGACTCGTAGGGTGGCAAGTTTACAGATTCGTTCCAGTGGAGATTGCGTAGACAAAAAAGCAAAAATTGTTTTTGGACAGATTCGATCTCAGCCATATAGCAAGCGTAGTTTGGGCTCCAGATAGGGGAGGCATATTCCAATATTGGCCTAACAAGTGAGGTGTATAGTAACTTAGTAATGTAAGGGTCACTGAACTCCTTAGCCCATCGCTTAATAAATCCCAAAGTGATGTGCGCTCTGCTGGATATGCGGTTAATATGATTATGAAATCTTAGTTTCCTATCAAGAACTACTCCTAGATCGTCAATAGTTTCTACTGGATTCAACTCAGATCCACCAATAGTGTAATTGAAGAAACATGGCCGTTGGCAACGTGAAAAAGGCATTTGTTTGCACTTCGTTAGATTGAGGTCCATGCAGTTTGTATTGCACTATGTAATTAAGGAATCAAGATCCATTTGCAGGAGACTAGCTTCTGCTACATTTTTATATGGCATAAAAAGTTTCACATCATCCGCAAACATCAATACATCGGCATTTTTAATTACCGATGGAAGGTCATTAATGAAAAGCAAAAATAGCATCGGTCCCAAGTGGCTCCCTTGAGGAACACCAGAAGGAACTGGAAACTCCATCGAGATGGTATTGTTAAACACCACCATTTGTGTGCGGTTCTTGAGATATGACTGCATCCAATACAGAAGAGTATTAGGAAAACCATATAACTTTAACTTTAAAAGAAGGAGATTGTGAATTAATATTTACTTCCATATCGGTGTTTTTTGGTTCTTCTTCTTCTTTTACACGAATTAGAGCATCTGCGTTTGTATTGACCATACCTTTTTTATAAATAATGTCATAGTCATACTCCTCTAATTTTAATTTCCATCTGATTAGCTTTGTGTTGGGTTCTTTTAAACCCATTAACCAGGTTAACGGTCTATGGCCTGTCACTATTGTGAAGCGTCGTCCGTAAATGTATGGCCTAAAATATTTTGTACTCCATACAATTGCTAGGAGCTCCTTTTCGATGGTTGAATAATTTGTTTCGGAGTCTGATAATGTTCTGGCATCTCGCATATCAGATGGGTTTATCCTTGCCTATGGGTCCTTGGGAAAGGACTGCTCCAAGGGCTACATTGCTCGCATCTGTTGTTACTACGAATGGTTTTGTTTAATTGGTTCTTTATTTCTACCGTGCAGAACCAATCTTGTGCTAAATAAAGTCCTTCGGATACATGTATCTTTGGGGCTAATTCAGTTGGTTTAATGAAGACGTCACCATTGCATATATCTACAGGGAGTATGTTTAAACTTTTAGACATTGCTGGTATAGTTATTTTACCAGATGTCAGGTTTGGTTTTAGGTTTATTGGTAAAACGGTATTTTCGGTTATTTGTTTTTGGTTTTCCAAGTCTATTTTTGTATTAAGTTGCTTTAAAATGTCTAGTCCTATTTAGCCGTCGAAGTAATTGTGAAATTTAAATAACCAGAAGGTGAAAGTACTATCTTCTTTGAATTCTGTGAAAGCCAGTAAAACGATTTTCTTGTTTATTTTGTAACTTTGCAGAATTGTTATGTTAATTGGAGGGCATTCTATATGTTTTTCTGGGTCTATAAATAATTCCAAAATAAATTAAATAATCATTCCAATAAATTTTGGATTGATAAAAGAGGAAGATGCTCCTGTAACAATTAGGAATCTAAGATCTCTCCCGAAAGGAAAACTTATGTTTATGAAGGGTAATGTAGTTCCATGCTTGTTGATTTCTAGGTATTCTGTGTGTTTGTCGAGGCACATGTCCGAAAATTTGGAGTGTCGTCAATATTGCATAGGTCTTCTATTCCATGATCTTCTTTGTGCTCTTCGTTCATGTAGCGTTCTCTTGGTCCTTGATGAGAGGACCTATTGCTTTTCATTGTGTGATCCGTACGGGAAGTGAATCTAGTGAAGCCTGTGTTTGTGTCCATTGGTTCTGGCTTAGGGTAGGTAATAGCTCTTGTTTGGTTAAATGGATTGAGCGAGGAATTGTTCCTATTTAAGTTACTATCATGGTTCGAAATGTTTCGATTGAAATTATTATTATTGAAACCGTTTTGTCCATACAAAGCTGTTTAAAATTTTGTTTATAAAAGGGATAGGGATAATAATGATTATTCAATTGTCTGGTGTACCTGGGTGTATTATTGTAGGTGTTATTCCCTGATTGTTGGTAATAGATATTTTGTTCTTTAATGCAACATGATAGTGCTGATGCGAGACTATCTGGTCTCATGGCTCTTATATTTGAACCCAAAGGTTCTTTCAAGCCCACGAGAAACGAATTAAGACACATTTCTGTAAACATATCCTTTTTTGATTTTATTACGTTTCTGTCCGTTTCATTCAATAGTAAATTGTTATTAAGAGTAGACTGAATAGTTATTATTTGGTCATAAAATTCTTCAACGGATGTTCTTTGTCTTAAGTCATGTAGGCCTCTAATTAATGACGTTTTAGTCCGTTTATCAGCGTAGTATAAGATAAGGTTATTTTTGATTTCGTCCCAGTTGAGTGGAGTACCGTACATATTAGACCGGTCCTTATTTATATGGACAAATTTATTTTCTCGAATATATGTTACAGCAAGCGCTAAAAATATTCGTTTTAGTCTCACAAAGCATAAAAAAAAATTTGACAACGATTGGATAATTTTTAGCCGTGCCCCAAGCACCTTTTTGTTTTTATTATGAGAAATAAGGCAAAAAAAAATATATTTTTTTATTTTATTTGCATTTATTTGAAAAGTAAGAATAAACTGAAATATTTTTATTAATTACATACTCATAGTAACATTAATATTATTTTAATTTAATAGTGAAGTCTTTTTAAAAGTGGGATAATTCATGTTATATTCTTTAACCACTTGAAAAAGGAATTGTTTCTCCTCTTCATTGTGGGTTAATTTATTATTATAATCTGTAATGAATTTGGCGCCTCTTTCAGCTGCATCATTTACTACAGATAAGTTTTTACAAATTTGTGATCCCTGAGCGTAGTCAAATCTTTCATTCCAATCCGACGGATCGACTTGCAAAAATTCTTTTGAAATTTCTAAGCGATCAAAGAACGCGTGTGTATTGGAATTTACAAAATCGCTTAAATCTTTTTGCGCAAATGTGTCGATATTTGTTGGATTAGTTATTATTCGCTTGCATTTTTCTGTATTTGCTTTAACATTAATTGCCTGAACCATTTTTTTTTTAATTGCAACACTTACATTAGGATCGAAGAATGAAAGACCGACTGCTTCTTCCGACAAATACCACAAATGATTGCTTATTTTTTGTAGCAAAGCAAGAGCTATATCCCTTTCAGGATAAGCTATAATATTTTTAATTAAATTTAGGTCTTGATTTGGTGCTTCAATTGCTTTAGTGCATCCAAACCAGGCTTTTACATAAATACGAACTATAAACAGACAGACACTACGTATACCGTTTAGCTCTTGTTTGGTCATATTGAATTCATTACGAAACAAATACATTTTAAGTGCATAAATAGATTTTGACATCCATCGAGCATGAGAAGTTGCACCAGGTATACGAAAGGTGTTAAAATTCGGCACCGTACCACCAAGAAAACTGACAACTAATTGTAATAATTCTTTGTAGTCGCGTCTGCTATGAGCTTGTTTTAAGTTATCTAGGCAGTAATTTAAAATTGTTCCACGTTCTTCAGCTGTCAATACTGTAATAATGTGTTCATCTTCTAAACAACTCTTATAATTTAATTTGTCAATATTATTCCAGTATTTGCTAAAGCGATTAAAAATTAGCACTTCTGGACCGGCTGTAGTAGCCACTCTAATTTCAAACACTTTACGGATCAACAACTCGTAAATATGGTGTCTGCAGGGAAAATATAATAAATCGCGACCTAGTTTTCCTTCAAGCAGAGCAGCAGCACCGTTTTGTGCTCCTGTATTATGAGCAGTTGTGTCGAAGCAGATAATTTCAACTCGATCAAGCATTTCATATTCTTTTATTGAATTAAACACGGCATCTGATATTTCTTTTCCACTCGAAGATTTTAACTTTGGAATGCCAAGTAGTTTATCGATACCTTGAGATGAGACTATGATTGGCAAGCGATCAACTTTTTCCCTGCCACTAATTTCTGGTAACATTGTACTTTTGTAATCTTAATATTGTCTTATTGTAATCTTTTGGACAATATTCTTTTAAATTTTTTTGTTTGAACTTCACGATTTCACTAAATTCGTCGATCTCCACGTGTGAAAGTTGCAATACAAAATGATTTATTTATGCGAATTTTCGTCAGACGTACACAACAACAACACAGTACTGGGCCGCCACAAAAAAAGAGAGAGTGTGTGTCACATTTGCCAAACGCACACACACACATTTCAATAAGTACTTACCAACAGGGCTGCCAGATACATTTCAAGAAAAACCGGGGAAAAACATTTAAATGTTGGCGGGGGCACGGCTAAAAATTGTCCAATAAAGCTCAAATTTTTTTTGTGTATTTTTAGGATCAAATAAAATGGTTTTAGCGCTTGCCGTCATTCGAATTCGAAAAAAAAGAAATAAGGACCGGTCTAGTACATATTTAAAATGTCGTTTGCCTGGCCCTCAATTTTGTTTCTAATAGCCCTAAGCAGAATTTGTCCGTATGGTGTTTCGTCCGTTCCACGTATTAACTGTAGAATTTCTTCCACATTGTTAATAAATTCATGTAATGCCTTTGGATTACCGTCATATTTAGGCAGGTCCTTAATAACGTCCGGGATCCTTAGGTTATTAAATAATTCACTAAGATTTTGGTTAATAGGCGGAGCTGCTTGGATGCTTACATTGCTTGCACTTGCACGCTAATTTAATGGTAGACTCATATTGCTAAAATTTAAATTTTCGATCGCTATACTTTCTGGAATTGAATTTAGACTTCGATGTTCTCGAAAGTAGGGCAAAAATTGAAATTTTCTACGGCTTTTTGCATTAATTAAAATATCGAAACAATATTAAACCACTTTCTTGCTTGATCTGTTACTTTAAATTATCTTTCTTTTTTTTTGTTTTCTCTAATCTTTTACACACTTTATATTTGTTTAAAACTACTTTCTTCTTTCTTATTTTGTATTTAAACACATTAATTATATTTTGTACCATAAAAGAAATTTTTCTTATTGTACTGCAGGTGTATTTAAGATAAATAAATGCAATAAATGAAATTGCACTTCGTTGTATTTTATAAACTTGCGATTCACTTGGTTACTTCTGATAATACAATGTTATAATATATTTTTCTATTATTTTATTTAAATATATTTTTTTTTGTTTTTGAGCAAAAGATTTCAATATTAACTACATCAGCCCAAGAATCAGTATCGGCCCCATCTGGAGTTTAAGATCTTCCCTTTATTAAGAATTAATATTCACCTATCTGGACACCGGCTCTAACTTCGATATACCGTCAAAATTAGTTTTGTGTAGTTGTATGCCACCGCTACACAAAAACGCCTTTCGTAATTTCACTATTCGTTCAGTTGTATGCCACCGCTGAACAAATTATTACTTTTCAATGCCACAGATAGTTAAACGCGATGCCGACTGCCCTAGTTATGTTGTTCCTACAACAGTTTGCCAAAAAATGATTTTCACCTGGCTCCAACTGCCAGGAATACAAAAGACGTCCGAGTGGTTGATTAACTGATTTATTGCTGATTTAAAAAGTTGAAATTGATTAATATAATAAAGAACATAATATAGAATAAATGCTTAATAACTAATACTATATATACTACTAATACTAAATATATAATACTAATACATCTATTTGGCTTGCACTTGATAACCCTGCGAACGGAAAAGGGTATCCGGTCAAAATATCTGCAACGCTAGCAAACTGCAGCGCTAGTAAATAGGTGTCTGCCCTTGAATGCCTGGTGTGAATGACTATGGCAGAACTCGCGTTTTAAATGAAAATAATGAAATCAGAAAAACATTAATTAAATAGAATATACCTTTAAATATATTTAAATAGCCTTTAGAAGGAAATGCTAAAGTGGCGCATGATCACTTTAAATAGGAAAGTTATGTTGAATCAGAATCTTTATACAAAAAATCTTACATACGCCCTTGGAATCTTGGTTATTAACACAAGTTTGGTTTTATTCTTCTGTACTGATTCACATTTACTGTGTAAGTGTTCGGAAATATGTAGTTGGGCAGAATTTGGTACATTTTTTTCACTTGAGTCCGAGTTGAGAAACTCCGTGGCCGCTAGCATTTCATTGAAGCCATCCATGTTTATCGGTGGCATGGAATCCTTCGACTTCAATGGCACAACTATGTATTATCGGATATGCGACTATAATTAATTTTACTGTCTCCAATTTCACCCGAACGCCTGTAGACAATACCGGAAAGCGTCGCTCCAATACGATAAACGTACGCTCCACAATATTAAGTACGCTGCTGGAGCGATCAGTCGAAATGAATTCAAAGGGAAGCAAGCCGAAAAATTGCGCAAAGTCAGGAATTAAATGCTGTGTCACCGGTTTTCAAAAATCGAGACGACACTGTGAAAACTTGAAAATGTTCAAATTTCCCAGTGTTGATTCGATTTTTGGACCAATTTGGCGTGTAAAATGTAATGTCCCTTACGAAAATTACAATCTATATATGTATATAAAAATCTCGAGTTACGGTGTTTGTGTTCGAACTCCTCTCAAACGACTAAGCCGATTTTTATGAAATTTTCTATGTATATTTGGTAGATATGAGAATAGGTCGTAAAGTATATTTAAGCCTCTTACCCCCAACTCCCACTTTTTTATCCCGATTTTAATATGTTTGTATGAACAGTATCCAAATCGTTCGTATTTCGAACAGTGGAAGTGGGCATGGGAGGAAGTGGGAGATGTAGGTGTGACATATGTGGGCGTTGTAAAACGAACAGACAGCCAGACATACATACATACATAGCTCGGCGTTGAGACTGTTTTAAGTGTAGTGCGTGCCTCTCTGCCTTGAGAGACCTTGATATTTAAATTAGAAATAATTTACAAGGCAAGGTGGTGCGTGCGTTCGTTGTTCATAGCACCAATCAGAAATAATTTATATGGCAGAACATCATTCGTCGGGTCAGCTAGTAAAAATATAAAAATCTTTTTATTTGCTGAAATCATTTTTCCAATACATATATTGACAATAAAACATTAAACCGGATGCGATTACAACTATGAATTTGGGATTTGGGATTGCCAAATATGTATATGATGACGAATTTTTGGAACCTCAGACTAGAATAAAAAAACATGACATGTTGTGCAGAAATCGCGAAATAAGTATTAAGGCAGTAAACATTTATAAAAAGAGGATTAGCGCTTTGTTAAAAAAACTAAAGTATTATAAAGAAAAATTGCGACTTAAAAGCCGACCCACTTTAAAAAAAAGAGTACAAAAGAAACCAAAAAAAAAAGATTTGCAAAATTCCATTGTTTGTTTAGGAAACATTAGTCAGGAGTCAAAAACCTTTTGTAGATTGTTAATAAGCACTCGACGGAAGGAATACTCCGTCGAAGTATTATTTTGGCCCAAAATATATTTTATATTTCCCAGTCTATATATTCCTTTCTAAGAAAACGGCTCAATCTAAACCTGTCGCATATTAGCACTTTAAATCGATGGGCGTCCATTAAGTTAATTCAACCTGGGTTTAAAAATTCCGCCTTCGAAACTAGTTAGAAACCAGTTGGTTAGAATTAAATGAAAATAATGAAAATAGCATGGTTTTCTCAATGGCTGAAATGGCAATCAGACGGGAATTAAGGTACAATCAAAAATTAGATTTAATGGACGGATTCAAAAATAATTGGCAAGTATATGTATTCATGCTTAAGTCCATGTTCTCTAATTGGTGCTTAATTTTTAATTATTTTGTATCTGAAAATGGGTTGCCAGCTGACACTTTATGCGGAAAGAAATTTTAAGGACGCTTATTAGTTTTGGAGTGACGGTTAGGGCTTTAGTATGTGATCAAGGATTTTCAAACAGAAAGTGGTTCTCTAATTTCGGAGTGATTGTATATAAGCCTTTTTTTGAAAACCAGAACCTCAAAATTTATTGTATCTATGACTTTCCACATCTAATCAAGTCTTGGCTTGGCTAGACGCAGTATCTTTCGAAACGGTTTCACTCAGTTCGTTGGTGAGAGAGATGAGGAACAAAGAGAAAAGTCTACACTCTGGTATCAAGTGTAGAGAAATTCTGAAACGAAATCGACCCTGCTTCTCAGTTTCTTTTCACGAACCCAAGTAAGCATTTACCAAACGAAAGAAGAGTAACGTAGTTTGCCGAACACGTGTTCATATTTTCTCTCACTCTGGCCAACATTTGGGTATTCAGTACATTTCACACACCCATTGGCATCACATGTTTACGACTTTTGAAATTAAATGAGAAACGTCAGTGTGTAGACACAGATGGTATCGACATGCCAGTAGTGAAACCGTTTCAAAAGATACTGCGTCTAGCCAAGCTGATTAAGAAATGGCTGGCTTAAATCTAACTTGCAAACTCCCGATGGAGTTGTTAGTTTTAAAATTATGCAGCAGCTATGGGAGAAGAAAGAAAACTTCAAACCAAAATGTGTCCAAAATTAACCAGGCAGCATAATTTTCCGAGTTCCTTTGAAAAAATGCGTGTGGAATTCGCTACGCAAATTTTTAGTAAAAGCGTGCTATTAGGACTGTTTGTGACACTAAGGGGTTCAAAAATGGTCCAAAGGATTTGGCATTATCTACAGCCGAAATAATAAAAATGTCCAACCTATCGATATAAAAAATAAAAAGCTTAAAAAAGTTTCGGGAACATATTTTTACACACAGATATATAGCAGTTTTTGTCTTTTTTCTTAAAAAATTCCTCTTTTGAAGTTACGATTTCAGCAAAAGGTTTTAAACTATTTTTCGGATTTCAAAGTAATGTTAGCAAAAAATATGCGTGCATCCTTCCTCTTTAATTTAATCTTAGTTGTGATCGAATCGGTTACATATGTCAGCTGTGGTAGCTCTTCAAGTGGATGGACCTTAACGTAAAGTCGCCAAAAATTTCAAAAACGATTATCTCGAAAACGACTCGTTTCATTTTTTTGATTTTATCATTTTTGGAATCAGCGGACTAAAATTCTTTAGAATATGCTGTCAAACATCCCGTTACAAAATGGCTGTCGGCCAGTGTTATTCTTACTCTATATTTTATCTCAAAGTGAGAACAAACAACATTAATAGCTAAACATTCACCACTGCGTCAGCAATGATACTGCGACACTTTGAAGGAGACAAGCTGGTCATAGCCTTGGTGCAGGAGCCCTGGGTACTCCATGGTAGTATTAAGAGGCAGGAAGAGGACCTGTGTATTGGTGAGACGGGGTGTCCAAGCGATAATCATGACTCATCTATGTTCTCAGGACCCAACGGTCGTGAGGATTGGAAGTGGGAGTGGCTCCTTTCTGATCGCATCTGCCTACCTACCACATGACTCAACAGAGCCACCACCGCCTCTGGAGGTGGAAAGGCTGGTGAGATACGGTGTAAATAGGGGGGTGAATGTGATTATAGGTTGCAATGCTAATGCTCACAGTACAGTGTGGTACATCACAGGGGTGAGAATATTCTCGAATTTGTGAGTAAATTTAACCTGGAAATCGTAAACAGGGGGTCTGAACCGCACATGATGCACAAGGACACTGTGGCTTGGGCTGATTATAAGATAAAGAAGAAACGGTTGATTCTTCTTCCTCCCTTCGCATAAGGAAGACACAGACGTGAAGCACCAGACACGCTGGGGCCTGGCCATCTTTTCGTAGATGGTATCGCAGGTCGGAGAGGACCGAGGCGGAAGGGATAGCGACGAGGAACGGGATAAGAAGTGCGTTGATGACGTTCTCTTCGTTTAAGACTCCGGGACCGGACGGGATATTCCCTGCTTTGCTCCAGTGGAGCCAGAAGCAGCTGCTCGAGCGATTGAGGGGATTATTCGTGGCATGTCTGGCAACGGGATATGTATTTGGTACTTGGAGGGAGAGAAGAGTGGTATTCCTACCAAAACCACGAGAAAAGGACTACAAATCCTTTACATCGGTCTACCTTACCTCTTTCGTCTTAAAGACAATGGAGAGGGTGGTGGTGGACTATCTAGAGGGAACTGTATTTGTGGAACGTCCTCTAAGTAGATTTCAGCACGCATATAGATCGGGGAGATCTACGGAGATCGCCCTCCACGACCTGGCCGGGGTGGCGGAAAAGGAACTGAATAATGCAGGCATCGCTATGAGTACTTTCATGGATATAGAGGGTACTTTCGATAAGATCTGTTTTGGAAGATTGAAAGTAGCCCTGGAGGCCCGTGGGCTTAACTCGGTCGTAACTAACTGGATTCAATTCATGCTGCGTCACAGGGATGTAAATCTGCAATACGGGAGTCATAGGCTAAGAGCGATAGTGACGAGGGGATGTCCCTAGGGAGATGTGCTATCACCAATCCTTTGGAACATCACTGTTGACTACTTGCTTCAACGACTGGACTCAAGGTGCATACATACAATTGGATATGCAGACGACATAGCGGTAATGGTGAGAGGAAAGTATATTGACACCCTGCGGGACGTAATGCATGGGGCGCTCTCGACGGTAGAGAGATGGTGTAGAGAGCACGGCCTCACTGTTGCCGACGTCACCCTGCGATGTTTTCGTTATCCACGATATTCGGCATCACGCTGTGATGTTCATTATTAATTAAATAATAAAGTCGCTATTAAAAGTTTATTTTTTCGCTCTGCTAATTTTTTGAATTGAGTTCACGTTGCTGTTTCTTCAGCTCCTGTTGTCCAATTGCAACAATTCTTTAAAATCTTGCTTTTCGTGAATAACTCCAAAATGGAGGATACGTCGGTGGAAGATAGCAATTGCAAGAAATGCAGTCAACGAGATACGAAACGCATGGTGCAATGTGACGACTGCGATTCGTGGTTCCACTTCGAATGTGTCGGAGTCAAAGACTCTGTTGCAGAAAAAAGCTGGTCTTGCAATTGCTGCAAGCCTGTAGCCAGCAAGAATGGCGACGCCGCAGCAAACAACCGTCAGAAGTATTCCGGGAATCCGCTAGCTTCAAAGGTCTCGCCACGAGCGTCGTCGTCACCAGCGTTCGCAGTCAAGCACAGGGCGAACGCAGTGACGTCGCATTTACCGACAGACGAACACGGTTTGTCGTCGGCGATTTTAGCACCAGAAATATAATTTTTCAAATACGTAAAAAAGACCTTGGAGCCAGTTTTAAAACCAACGCATGCAAAAACGCAAGTTAGAATTCATAAAAATTGCTCATTTCACAAATTTAGTCAGCTGTTTTTAACCTACCACGCGTATTTTTAGCCGAAAGAGATGCCAAGAATATCTTTAGCCGAAAGATATTAAACACGTTTTGTTGAATATTAATGTGTGATTTACTTTAATATTTAGTTAATTGTAATAAAGCACAGGGCGAACGTAGTGACGTCGCATTTACCGACAGACGAACACGGTTTGTCGTCGGCGATTTTAGCACCAGAAATATGATTTTTCAAATACGTAAAAAAGACCTTGGAGCCAGTTTTAAAACCAACGCATGCATCTAGAAATGTACATGAAAACTTTTCAATTCATATAGTTGCACAATATTGAATATTTTGCAAGTAAAACGAAGTTAAAATTCATAAAAATTACTCATTTCACAAATTTAGTCAGCTATTCTTAACCTACCACGCGTATTTTTAGCCGGAAGAGATGCTAACGTATTCAACATGTTTTGTTGAACATTGATCTGTTCAATATTTACTGAATTGTGATTTTAGTTCTTTTGGTCTTTAATTTAAACGAATTCACTTTTAAATGCATGAATTGAGATTTTGTTTATGTTTAATTAATTTTAATTTAAATAAATGGATTGTAAATTTATTTGTGTTAACACATATTAATTTAAATTAAAGAGAAATGAAAAATTACAAAAATAGATAAGTTTACATTACTTTTTAATATTTCCAAACAGCTTAGAAATCGTCAAAACCTCGAGAACTCATAAATGCAAAGTAGTTTTTCTGTTTATGTTTATTTAAAAACCAAAAAATAATTAGTAATAAAGTTGTGTCCTTGGTAACCCTGCCACTAACTCACCCCATCATTTTGTGGCGGTGTGGTAACAAAGCAAAACGGTTTACCTTTTCAGATATCAGCTTGCAGCGCGGCACGCAATGCCACCAGAGCTGCCACGATTCAGCGGCGATCCGGACGAGTGGCCACTGTTCATCATCTCATTCGAAAATAGTACAGCAGTAGCTGGGTACTCTGATGCTGAGAATCTGGTGCGATTACAGAGCTGTTTCAAAGGAAAGGCACTCGAGACCGTAAGGAGTATGTTGATGTTACCGGGCATGGAACATGAAATAATTCGAGTTTGAAAGATGCGTTTCGGAAGACCCGAGTACATCATCGAACGAATCGATCATAGAGAAAGCCAGGAGATTCCCTCCGCCGAAGTACAAGCTCGAGGCGCTGATCGAATACGCGTGTAAAAAATATTTTTTCGACAATGGAGGCATGCAAACTAGAAGCCCACTTAAGTAACTCGCTACTGGTCCAAGACCTACTAGAAAAGCTTTCTCCACATTACAAACTGAGCTGGGCCATGCATGTTAAGAACGAATTTGTTCCAGCATTGAAGTCATTCGCTGACTGGTTTTTTCAGCTGGCCGAAGCCGCTAGCACGGTAGTGCCTGCTACTTGTAGCTCAAAAAGCGCGTCGATATACACGCATACGCGAGACAGTCAGGCGACGAAGTTAAAATGTGTACTCCGCCAGAACAATGAACACAAATTAACACAATGTGATACATTCAAAGGCCTAGCGTTGGACGATAGGTGGAAATTGATAAAAGAACACAAGCTGTGTCGTCAGTGCCTCAATGCTCACAGACGCAAGTGCTCCCGAACAAATGACTGCGGTGTCGGTAATTGTAAGTCCAAACACCACCCTCTGTTACATAATGACAATGCCCTGGTGATTCGCCAAGTAAGTCGTGGAGGTACATTTCCAAACGCCACCCGTGCTGAGCCATTTAACTCGCACAGTAAGATTGAGGAAACGGGAAGACCGTATTTCAGAATAGTTCCTATCCAGATTAAATACAAAGATAAATTCATTGATTCCTTTGCCTTTTTAGACGAGGGATCTTCTAGTCGAAGCTGAAATTCTACGAAAGCTGGGCATTGAAGGCGAGAAAGATCCACTCTGCCTGCGCTGGACTGAGGAAACGATCCGATATGAAGAAAGGTCGGTGAGAACATCATTAACAGTCCACAACGTTCAAAGCGGCAAGAAATTTGTTCTCGACGGAGTTAATTCGGTGGAAAGCCTAAATCTGCCGGTACAGTCGTTAAACATGGAAGAGCTAGTAAGCGTTACGCATACCTCGCAAACACACCCATACAATCATATGCGAAGGCTAAGCCCTCACTGCTAATTGACTCGGACAGTTGGCAGCCAGCAGTTCCCCTCAAGGTCCGCGAAGGAGGCAGACATCAGCCCATCGCGGTGAAATCCCGATTAGGATGGACGATACTCAAAGTGGCGAAGTTAACTTTCACGCATGCGATTGTTCGAAACGCTAGACCCCTCTAGTTCGAAGCGACCAATATCCAACGACGACGAAACAGCGCTGAATATTCTACAAACAACATGCAAAGAAAGCAACGGTCGATACGAAACGGAACTTCTTTGGAAAAATAGGCAAACGAATTTTCCCGATAGTTTTCCAATGGCACTTAAACGCTCGATGTGCCTTCAAGCTAAATGTGAGAAAAAGCATGAGTTCAAAGAGACCATTCAAGCTCAAATACAGAATTTAACGACGAAAGGCTATGTGAGGAAACTGACCCCAGAAGAGGTCGACGCGGATGTCCAACTTAAATGGTAGTTACCGATCTTCACCACTATTAACCCGAACAAACCAAAAAAGGTTCGGCTGGTGTGGGATGCAGCTGCCAAATGCAAAGGTGGGTCATTAAATGACTTCATTCTGCCTGGTCCATTTCTTCTTAATCCGCTTGTCGACGTACTCATGAATTTTGGGATTGGACGATTCGCGATAGTAAGCGACATCGTGGAAATGTTTCATCAAGTCAACGTGAAGGGAAGCGATATGCACGCCCAGAGGTTCCTGTCGATTTCCTGACGTCGACGATTATATCGACAGCGTTGATGACGAGAAAGAAGCTCAAGAGCTTTCACAGCAATTGCAACATATACATAGCAAAGTAGGGTTCAGTATGCACAATTGGACATCGAACTCAAGTTTACTACGGGCTAGAGAGCTGCACAAGATGTCTTGAATTGCTAAAGTCAACATGCCACAGTATTGCCTTGCAGTGCACTGTCGTGCACAAACGAACGATTTGACACGAACAATTCAAGGCAACTACCCGAACAAGCCGTGACTGCCTTGCCGTCTACCTGCTTCGAACAAGACATTGTGTTGCTTTGCTTTTCTGTGAAGCCAATATAGCTTGAAGTGTAAGCAGAAAAGGCAATAGTGCCTTAAGGAAGGCAACAAGACATTGAAAATAGCAATACTGCTATGATGTCGGCAACGATGCGCAATGATATGAACCTATCTCATTCTTTTGCATGAGTCTTTGTTTGAGTTTAGCGCGATTCGTTGCCTTAAATTGCCATGCGTTATCTATTGTCATAGCAATTGTCATGCATTGCCTTGCTTTGCCTTTTCGTTCAAAAAAGCAACGAATGGCAATGAATAATATTGCCTTGTTGTGTTTTATTATCAGCACGCTTTCGGCAGGCAATGTCTTGATTCGAAAGCAAAATAAGCAAGCAGTGCAAGGCTTGAAATTTTTGTTGTGGCTTGATGTGCGTTTCAAGACATCTTGTGCAGCTCTCTAGTACGGGCACAGTTCGGCAGTGGTGGTTCAGCCGACCAACAGCTAGTGGAACTGGGTCTGCTGAGAAGGTCCTTGGTATGTATTGGGATCCCGATAACGATGCCCTCCGATATATTTTCAGATTTGCCAAACTTCGGCGCGATGTATTTACCAAAGAGGCCATGCCGACCAAGAGGGAGATTCTGCAAGCCCTCATGTCCATTTTTGATCCGTTGGGGCTCCTATCCTGCTACGCAACTGGCTTGAAAATGATACTCCAAGAAATCTGGCGATCTGACATCGATTTGGACGCTGGTATAACCGACGTGTTATGTAAAAAATGGAATCACTGGAAGACTGTTACGCCGCTCATTTCATCGGTGAAAATTTAACGCGTCAATCCTCAATGTTGCAGTCAACACACAACTACACGTGTTCGTCGATGCAGGCGAGCTAGCGTATGCCGCAGTGGGTTATTTGCGCGTTGAACATGAGCAACTCTCTCTCTAGTTGCAGCAAAATCAAAGGTCGCGCCGATCAAGCCGATGTCTATTCCACGGCTAAGGCTTCAGGCCACGGTTACAGACGTGAGATTAGCGAGAAAAATCTTAAACATCAAGAAAATACCGATTAGCTCTACAATTTACTGGACCGAATCAAAGACGGTGCTGCAGTAGCTTCGGCTGAACCCAAGGAATTTCTAGTCGTTCGTAATGCATCGAATCGGCGACATTTTAAAGAAGTCAGACGTATCACAGTGAAAATGGGTACCGTCACACAGTAACATAGCCGACGCGGCGACAAAGATTCGAACGCAGTGGGAAAAACAGTCATGGTTTTCTGGACCTGAGTATCTATTGCAAAGTGCAGACAACTGGCCAAAGACGAAGGACTTGGGCATAATTGACAATTCTGAAATCAGACATCACGTAGTCGAGGTAAATAGGAGACAAATGCCTAACTTACAATGGATGAATGTGACGTATTTCTCGGACTGGCAGAGTCTCTATCGGGCTGTGGCGATGGTTCTTCTGTTTATAAATAAACTCAAAGCAAAGATCAAAAACATAACGTGTCCGTCCGAGCTCTCGTTTGAACTAATTCAAAAGGCGAAAGATCTGCTCATTAAACACGAACAAATGAGCAAATATTGGGAAGAGATAGCCTCAGATCAGGACTACACATAGGTAAGGAAAACAAACTTAATTCGCTAAACGTCTATTATTATTAGATACAGATGGAATTCTGAGAACGCGAGGTAGAGCCGAGTTCCTAAATTTCGAAGACCAAATAGTTTTACCAACGAAATTTTACATAACGTTTCTGATAGTGAGACAATCTCACGAAGAATTGCATCACTTCATGCCCAAAACGACGATCAACCGAATCAGAAGCAGATACCATGCAGCGAAACTGCGTGGCTTATACAGATCAGTCAGGAGTCTATCTCAACGGTGAAAAAACGTCTTCGCAGTACCGCAAGTACAACAGATATCCCCAATTCCTATGGCCAGATTAGCTTGTTACGAACGCGTGTTCACATACGTTGGAATAGACCGGAATGGACCGATTTATGTCCACTCGGAAATCTTGCACAAGTTCGACAAAATAAAATGGAAGTTCAAACCTCCTGCGGCGCCACATATGGGCGGTATATGGGAACGACTCGTGAAAACGATCAGTGAAAACCGTACTGAAACACTTGTGCCCAGACACGAAGTTCAACGATGAGACTCTAAAGAACGAGTTTTGTGAAATAGAGTACATCGTAAACTCTCGCCCGTTAACATTTGTGCCGCTGGATTCTGACGAAGACGAGGCAATCACGCCGAACCACTTGTTACTCGGATCCTCGAGTGGCCAAAAACCAACGTTTGCAAATGATGCAGATCTACGACAGAACTGGAAGCGAATGCAGCTTTTCGCCGACCGATTTTGGTAACGCTGGGTAAAAGAATACGTGCCGATCATAAACAGACGAAGCAAATGGTTCAACAAATTGCCACCATTGTCAGTCGGAGATATCGTCTTAATAGTCGATGAGAACCTTCCCAGAAACTATTGGCCCAAAGGAAAGATTGTGGGCGTTATCACGGTCAAAGACAGCCAGGTTCGGAGAGCGAGTGTACAGACCGAATGAGGAATTTTGGTGCGCCCAACAGCGAAGATAGCTGTTCTGGACGTCGGCAAACAATCAGCGTAAGCTCCAGATGCCAGTTCGTTTACGGAGGGGGGAAGTGTTGCCGACATCACCCTGCGATGTTTTCGTTATCTAGGAGTAATCCTAGATAGCAAACTTACCTGGAAGGAGAATGTGTTGGAGAGGATTAGGAAGGCACAGGCACTGCTATGGTTAGACCCTGTTTGCAGCAGAATCCTGCAGGCACTGGATAACCAGGCGGCGATTAAGAGCATTGCGCGGACGAACGTTAATTCCAGACTGGTGCTGGAGGCCGGAAGCTCAATGAGTGTGCCCAGTAGAACAAGGTAACACTCGGTTGGATCAAAGGCCACATAGGCATAGAACAGAATGAGAAAGCGGACTCAGCGGCTGCTGACTATTTTTGCGGGCTGAGAGGAGAGCTCTCCACATGTCGTCAGGCGAAGATGGTTATAATTAAAACGCTTCGCAGGGAGGCTAGACGACCACTCGAATACAGAAGAGACAGTCTTAGCTGGCTTATCTCTTTGATCACTGGACACGGCAATCTCTATATCTCTATTCGTTCTCCTGTAATCGAGTTTTATTTAATTAGTGGGCGGACCACGCCTGTTTTGGTCAGAGGCAGTGGACTTCTGGACAAAATTTCAACCCCAAATTCGTTCTGCAAGCTGAGAAATTGAGCTATAAGCATGGATGGATTTATAGTCACTATAAAAAGTAGGCGTGGTAATGGTCCGATGTTGCCCATTTTCAATACCGATGAGTTTCTAGTGATAGACAATATTCGTGCCAAGTTTGATATCTCTATTCGTTCTCTTGTAATCATGATTTCCACAGACAGACAGACAGACGGACGGACATGGCTAAATCGACTCAGGAGGTGATGCTGATGAAGAATATATATACTTTTCTATACCTGTCACGCCTCCTTTAATGCGTTACAAACGAAAGCAGTAAGTGAATATACCCTCGTCACATCGTGTGTAGGGTGTAAAAAAAATGATTAATTGATTAACTAATTGTCTGAAAAATTTGAACCGTTAATTTTGATAAACAAAAGCGATAGAAGAAGTCATCATTATTGTCCCATTTCTCCATATCAATTCAGTTCGTTCATTTAGCTTGTACTGCCTTCGTTCAGTTCCCAAACCGCTCATCTTCTTTATCAGAATCCAAAATATCGAAAAACTCATTAAAGTTATCGCTGGATTGATTAAATTCACTCAAATACTGCATTTGGATACATTTGGGAACAAAATGTTGTAAAATGTTGTTTTGTTGTAAAAATGTAAACAAGTAAAATCCTCAATTAAAGTAGTTAACTGACCGAATTCGGCTACTAATTTAACTACGTAGTTAAATTTAACAGAGTGAAAAAAAGGTCCTATATGTACCTAATTTTGTATTCGTAATTCTTATCTGTGACTTTATTTTTATTGGAAAGTGAACTTATCTAGGAATTTTTCATCCAACAGATCAGTTTTATATGTATATTCAACAGCTTACAGCCGTTATCGGGCAGACGGACTGGCAAGGCTCAACCATGGATAAACTGAACACTATGTTATTTAAACTTGTACCTGGGAGTTCCATAGTTTAATGGTGAGCTCAGTTCATTTTCAATAACATTTTCCCCAAGTCCTTGTGCTGGACTCGTTGCTGGAAAACTGATGGTACCAGGTGAGGTTCCCGGCAGATTGAAATCCAATTGGGTGCGACGAGGTGGACCCATACGCATAGGTGTAGCTGCTTCATCCTCCGAAATTCCTGAGAAGAAACAAAAAATTAAATTATGGACGTATTCATCCTTAAAATAATATTTAGATTCGTTAAGTTCACATGCTTCCAAAGCTTTACAATTTGTTCAAAATACTCTTATAGAATATAAATTAATTTTTGTTCTAACTACAATGTATAAACGACCTGCATATTTATCAAAATATTAGGAAAGCACAGTCTCTAGTCTTTTTATGGAGGTATGTTACATATTCCCCGAATCGGTGTGGGAATTTAGGCGCGATTTTTCATAAAAATTTTTCGCGACTTTTCAAAAAACCTCGTCGTCCGAGACATCAGAATATACCGAATTTAAAGAATTTTATGAATAACGGTAAACTGTTAACGAACATATTTGCAAAAGTAGTGCTCTAACATAAGTCAAACGAAGTGGAGTAGTAAACAGGCGGAAATAATATACTAACGTTTCAAAGATCGTTTTATCTTAAAATATTTCACCGATACTGGTGAAATAAATATCCTAAGAAAACTAAGAATCCCTTCTTTCTGACTATTGTAATAATTATAAGGGCTAGAATTTAGGCCAATGTCGGTGTTTGCTATTGTTATTGTTGTCTTTCACGGTGACTCCAGCAACAACATGAGTTTTCCGCGCTTTCGTCTGGTGTCGGAGTTATAGCCCTTTGAAATTTGAACAGTTCGGAGCTTTATATCCTAAACTATAGTATGTTGGTGTGGGTAAGTAATCGAAAACCTTAAAGTTTTCCAGAAAAACGAAAATAAAATTTTTATTACTTTTTTTCCAATTCATCCATTTTTTTTGAAAGGAGAATTAATACATATAATTATCCCACCACTAAGAAAGTAGCGATCCTTAGCTCTCTTAGGATCTCACCAGGATCGGTGCAGGATTTTAGGAGAAATCTGATTTTAAAAAAAGCAAATGAAATTACCTTTCTTTTGATACCCATAACGATACATAACAGTACACGCAGAGTTACTAATATTTCGTTAAAAATAAAAAATACCGTTATTGATTTTGAATAGAAAACATATTATTTTTATTTCAGCATATATTTTCACTCGTTTTCAGCCATTAATTTCAAATTTTTCACCGTTATTTTGTTTTACCAGCCGTAAACGCTTTGGGAAAGCAGCGCAGACGGCACGCACGACTTCGTCGAGTATTTCATTCCATATTTTCTGTAAGCGTTGCTTGAATTGTTCCATCTTCAGTTGTTTTATGTTATTAATATTGTCTAACATGAAGCCCCATATGCAATAATCCAGTGTATTCAGATCCGAGGATGAGGGCGGCCATTCATCCGACGAAATAAAACACGGGAGTTAATTTTTGCACCAGCTCTGAACAATCTTAGCTTTGTGAGCTGGAGCAGAATATTGCTGGAAACAAAATAGTGCATTTCCAAAGAACTTTGTGGCGTGTGGCAGCATATGATTCTTTGAAACCTCTTCCAAATAGTAAGTAGGGTTAATTTTAACGCCTCTTCCAAATAGTAAGTAGGGTTTAATTAATTTATATTAATTAATTAATTTTTCTGAAATCGCCCCCCACACTATAACGGATGGTGCATTTTGATACCGTTCAACTCCTTTTTTATATGTGGGGATGTCAGCCATACTTGTTGCATACTCGCGATCATTTTGGGCGTTGTGACTGTCTTGTAATAAAATTAACTTATCGTCACTAAAAAGAATTCCACAGCTTGCGTGTCGTCGCAGGAGTTAATCACTTCTTTTCCTTTTCTTTATTTTTTGCTGTTCTGTAAGGCCATGAATTCGGTTTTCAAAAGCATGCATCTTACAATTTTTTTTAATAACGTTTTCTATGGTTTTATGGCACACACCCATGTCTCTGTCGATCTTTCTTCCCGAAACAGCACAATTTCGACGTATTCGCTCGCGCACTTTCTTTACCATTTTTGGAGTTCTAACGGTAGGTTTGCGGCCGGTCTTTTTTGCAATTTCGGAGCTCCTAGTTTTCTCAAATCGCGCAATAGTATGATATACAAACATTTTGTTTATATTGAAATTTTTAATGTTTTAATAATTTCACTTTGCTTCGTAGCCTTCAAATGTAGTTCCACCAGTTTTCGTTTGGGGTCCAATTTTCTCAAATTTTTACACTGAAGGATTTCGTTTTCTAACTTGGTCATTGTTTACAGTAATGCCACTAAAAACAAAACAAAAAAAATTTGAAGACTACGCCTGCTGCGATCGGCACAGTAGCGCTTTGAAAAAAGGTAACAGTTATTCGTCGCCACGCTGTATATACAGGGTGTTTCGCATAAGAGGGAACAGAAGACTAGAACGTGTAGGTTGGGTCGAGACAAGAAAAAAATCTTATGAGAAGAGGGGGGTCAATTTTCCCCCCGTTTAGACGGGAGGAGCCATTTTATAAAAATTCGTAATTAAAAAAAAAAATGGCGACCAAACATTTTTTTTCGGAATTTTTTTTCCAAATTTTAACTTTGACATTAATTTTCTCAACAACTGTTTGACATAGGAACCTAATTTAAAAAGGATCAGGAATCTTTGAAATTCAGCAAGCAATTCCTGGAAAAAAAATCTGAGCTAATGGGCTAAAGTAGATTTGTTCCAAAACAACGGTGCACGGTTTATGCCTAGTTTTTCGATAACATATTGTCTTACATAAATGAAGGATATAAGGCTGATGTGCGTAAAATCATTTCCTACCTCAATAAAAAAAAACAGTAAGAGTGCTATATTCGGCCTGGCCGAATCTTAGATACATCCAAATGTTTTAAAAAATTATCTTATTATTAATTATATTAATTAATTATTAATCATTACAGAACGGTAGCATTATAGAGTGAAATACAAACTGAAACTAGAGGAATGTGTGGTTATAAGGAAAGCTACCTTATAATCACATTTAATCACAGACAGGTATAAATACAGAGGCGTAGCTAGGGGGATGGGGGCGTCAGTTTTAGAAATCGAGTTTTGACTTATTGCACTCTATGAATTTTTGGGGCTGCAAGTTGATTAACCGTCCCGGGCTCCATGAGTCTGTAGCTACGCCTCTGTATAAATAATAGGCGTGGTCGTTACCAGTTTTCAAAACAAAATAACTAGTTTACTTGTTTTATTATTGTGTTTAAATGTAAACTTTATTTCCGTGGTAATAAATTTGTTTTCATGAGCTATACTGTATAAGTAGTGTAAAAGTGTGCGAATCACGCCCATATTTGGCATATTAACGGATAATGCTACTCTATACCCAGGAATGAATGAAATTTTGTTATCATAACTCGAAAACGAACGCCGATATCACATTTTTAATAAAAAATAGGCGTGGTCGTGGATCGATTTTGCTCATTTTCAATACCAACCTGCACACAAGAAACAATATCTCTTCAAATATGATTTCATCACGATATCTTCACCGGTTCTCCCGTGATCGTGATTTCAACAGACAGACGGACGAACATGGCTAAATCGACTCAGGAGGGAACGCTGATCAAGAATATATATACTTTTCTATACATATCGTCTCTATTTCTATGCCTTACGCATTTCGTGACAAAGTGAATATACCCTTAAACTTAAGGTGCAGGATATAAAAATTATCACAAAATAAATTGTATACAGAACACCATTTCACTTATGGTGCGAGCGGAACAACTGAGGGGAAGATCAAAAAACGAGAGAGCAAACGTGAACAGAGAGAAGCAATCACGAACAGAGAGAGCAAGCATTAAACGTTTATGTTTGCGTCTGTTTTGCTAGAGTGCGTCGTCAAAGACTACAAGACTGGAAACTCCTCTTATTTCGTGAGAGAGCTCAAAAAAATGTCCGTCCGCGTGTTCACATACAGTGTATGTGAATTTTATGGTGAAATTGTCGACTTGTTACAAGCTAAAACAGGCTATTATAAAGCATGATAACTGAAAAGGTAAACCGTTTTGCTTTGTTACCACACGGTCACAAAATGATGGGGTGAGTTACTGACAGGGATACAAACCACACCACTTTTTTATTTATTATTTGTTTGGCTTTAAACTAAACATTAATAAAATAATTACTGTGCATTGAAGAGTTATCGCGGTTTTGATGACTTGCGGTTTGGAAATATTAAAAAGTAATAGAAACTTACTTGTTTTTTAATTTTTCTTTTATTTAAATTAAAATGAGTTAACAAAAATAAATTTACAATTCATTTATTTAAATTAAAATTAGATAAACATAAATAAATTCACAATACATGCATTTAAAATAAAATTCATTTAAATTAAAGACCAAAAGAACTAAAATTACAATAAGTATATATGAAACTAAATCACGGATTAATATTCAACAAAACATGTTGAACACGTAGGCATCTCTTTCGGTTAAAAATACGTGTGGTAGGTTAAAAACAGCTGACTATATTTGTGAAATGAGCAAATTTTATGAATTTTAACTTCGTTTTACTTTAAAATATTCAATATTGTGCAACTATATGAATTGAAAAGTTCATGTACATTTCTAGATGCATGCGTTGGTTTTAAAACTGGCTCCAAGGTCTTTTTTACGTATTTGAAAAATTATATTTCTGGTGATAAAATCGCCGACGACAAACCGTGTTCGTCTGTCGGTAAATGCGACGTCACTACGTTCGCCCTGTGCTTGACTGCGAACGCTGGTGACGACGACGCTCGTGGCGAGACCTTTGAAGCTAGCGGATTCCCGGAATCCTTCTGACGGTTGTTTGCTGCGGCGTCGCCATTCTTGCTGGCTACAGGCTTGCAGCAATTGCAAGACCAGCTTTTTTCTGCAACAGAGTCTTTGACTCCGACACATTCGAAGTGGAACCACGAATCGCAGTCGTCACATTGCACCATGCGGTTCGTATCTCGTTGACTGCATTTCTTGCAATTGCTATTTTCCACCGACGTATCCTCCATTTTGGAGTTATTCACGAAAAGCAAGATTTTAAAGAATTGTTGCAATTGGACAACAGGAGCTGAAGAAGCAGCAACGTAGACTCAATTCAAAAAAATTAGCAGAGCGAAAAAATAAACTTTTAATAGCGACTTTATTTAATTAATAATGAACATCACAGCGAGATGCCGAATATCGTGGATAACGAAAACATCGCAGGGTGATGTCGGCATCAGTGAGGCCGTGCTCTCTACACTATCTCTCTACCGTCGAGAGCGCCCCATGCATTACGTCCCTCAGGGTGTCAATATACTTTCCTCTCACCATTACCGCTATGTCGTCTGCATATCGAATTGTATGTATGCACCTTGAGTCCAGTCGTTGAAGCAAGTAGTCAACAGTGATGTTCCAAAGGATTGGTGATAGCACATCTCCCTAGGGACATCCCATCGTCACTATCGTTCTTAGCCTATGACTCCCGCATTGCAGATTTACATCCCTGTGACGCAGTGTTGTATGTCGCGATCGCAATTTCCAGTTCCGGGAGATAAGAACTTTCAAGGCCAGTATTATCGTTTTATAATACTACTCCGCGAGTGAGTCAAGGCCAAGTTCACGTTATTAATGCAACCACAGCACTTTGCTTGGTAAGCCCGAAGCTTTACTTTACTTTGGTTTAGTAAAGCTTTGGTTTTATTAACTGCTAATGCCAAGTCAGCAACCGGAGCTTGGCAATTGGAATGGATTGTGGAAGCTAGCTTTCAATAGCAAGCTTCCAAACCATTAAAACGCTTGGTTTAAAATAACCAACGATCAGAATCCACACGCGGAAGAATTAAATTGAGAACGATATTCTTCCGCGTATTGATTCTGCGAATTTGACAATTTCAATATTGCGAAATAATGGAAATCGCGACACACGCCAACACCGACCCACTTTGGTTCGGTCGACGGGTGCGTCGACCAAGCCAGAGTGAAAACCAGAAAAAGATTCGAACGAAAGTCTTGTAGTTAAATTCAACCGAAGAAGTGGTTCTTCAGAATCGCGCATCAAGTCGCGATTTAGCTTGTAAGATAGTAGTACTAAAAAGAGTCTTGCAGTAAAATTCAACCGAAGAAGTCGTTCTTCAGAATCGCGCATCAAGTCGCGATTTAGCTTTTAAGATAGTAGTACTAAAAAGAGTCTTGTTAATTTAATTAATAGTGTAACTAATCATAAGTGTAAATAACAACGAGTGTAGTTATAACAGTAGTGAAATACTGTGAAAAATAATAATAAATATAAATCAAAAAATAGTAAACCAACGACCAGGAGTTTTACTTGCTGTCCAAAGGACAACAGAGATATCTCAAGAGCACCCGTAAGGTAACACAACAGCAGCATGAATTGAATCCAGTTAGTTACGACCGAGTTGAGCCCACGGGCCTCCAGGGCTACTTTCAATCCTCCAAAACAGATCTTATCGAAAGTACCCTCTATATCCTGTTCCGGTCGATGGCACATGGTCTGTCTGAGCAGCGCTTCACATCATATGAAGACACCAAAAATTGGGTAGATTTGTGGATAGCGTCAAAAGATGAAGAGTTTTTTCGACGGGGTATCCGAATGTTGCCAGAAAGATGGGGAAAAGTAGTGGCAAATGATGGAAAATACTTTGAATAAAACGTAATGTACTGTTCCTTCACAATAAATTCCTAACTTTTTATAAAAAACCGCGTAAACCTAATATATGAATTTCTAGAAACATTCGTTGCTTTTAAAACTATCTCCTTGGTCTGTTTTACGTATTTGAAAAATCATATTTCTGGCTTATTGCTATGAAGAAGAACAAGAGTTGCATTCCTCTCTCAAAATATTTTGTAAACAAATTCCCGAACTGTCAATATTACATGCAGTTTGTGTTTGTAATCTACACACCCAAGCCTGATTTCACCAACACATTCCAAGCGAAAAAAAGAGTTTCCAGTCTTATAGTCTTTGTGCGTCGTGAATTTTTGGTGTTGACAAAATTTTATTTCAAGCTTTAGATTTCTGTATTTTGGTTTTCTTCCGTTGAAAGTTTGATATTTTATATTGCATAGCTATGCGCAACATTACCAGGAGTTACTGGTCAATTGTAGTGCTCTAGTAAAAAATTACTAGAGAAAAATTAAATATTACCGGCATTTTGTATGAACAGCGACGGTTTTTCATTTTGAAAGAAAATTTCACTGTTATTATACACAAAATAGAGTTTTTCGACAGTATCTCCCAATTCCAGGAAACACTTCCTGTTAGAGGACCCTTGGTCAAAAGTTACAACTTTAACTATGATGCCAAAACTGTTGTTTAGCAAAAAAAAAATGTTAAATTTCGTAAAATTATCTTTTTTATTATATCGGCAGAAAGTCAATTTTTGGAAGCAAAATAATTAAATGTAAGCGTCCAGTTGGAAACATTGATTTAATCATAACACATAATTGTTTACCAATATGGTTTTTCCTTTCAACCCCATTTCCCTCAAAACCATCCACTAAATCTAGTTCGGAATTGAATCTCATTTCAGTTCTAATCGCCATTTCATCCAAGAGCACAAACATATTATTCTTTTCGAACTGGTTCAAATCCAAGCACTTCTTTTTTATTAACTCCGTGGTACTTATGGTACCGACAGAACAGCTGAGGGGAAGATCAAACAACATGAGAAGCTTCGAGAGAGCTTGTTTTGCATAGGAGACCTCGTTCTGTGGTACACGGGAAGCACTGAGATGAAAGCACGGGCCGAGCACCAATAAAAAAGGAAAAAGAACCATAAACATTAATGGAAATTATATTGTAATCCATATTGATCAACAAATCAGAACTTATTTAAGTCAATTAGGAGCCGCGAATTAGCGCCCGCGACATCCTCCATATTATTTAATATCTAATATGATTTAATATGATACTATAAAATACGTAGAGTATGCTTGTTGATATAAAATTGCGAATTATGATTTAGGGTACAGGTTTTTATACTTACTTCCATTAGAAGATGAGTTCGACATTTTTAGAAAAATCTTTACACTTTATTTAAAAAATTTGGAAAAAACATTTAACTTAAACCTGTAATGTTTAAATGCCGATTGTCGGCAATTTTAATAAGAGCCCAAACGCGGTTGTACAAAAATTCGTACTTTATTACCAATTGGTAGATGTCACACTTGTCATCTTGAGGTCGCCTCAGAAAAAGCTACAAACAATTGTGCGCACCCTAAACTCGTGTACGTGCAACCGGTTGACATGTGTTTGTAAGCGCTTTTATTTCAACGAAAGCACTGTGCGGAGTGATTGATTTACCGTGTCAGTAGCAGCAGCAATGTTGTCCTTTACGTACTGTCTGTCTAACCTACCGTATATTTGGAATCCATCTGCATTTATGAGTTCGCATTATTTGAAATTTTTTAATAGTACTATTCATTTATTTCTTGTAATGACCTTCATCTGTTTTTTACCCTTTCATCTCCTTTTTTTCATGAATTTTCAAGTTGTAAATATCTTAAGTAATTGTTCTTAAGTAATAATGTGGAATATTTTCATATTTGAAATATGTAAATTGCTAGTAATAATAATAAAAATTACATAATACAATAAAATTCTAAACGAAAACAGTAATATAAGAAAAAACATAAAATCAGCCGAACCAGTTTTTCCATTCCATGCATTTTTTATTTCTACCGGCATGTATGTTTTCTTAAGCGAAGCCCTTACTGTGGCGGCTACGCATAATAAAACAAAAAGAAGACAACAGATAAGAAAAATTTTCAGACCGTGCTTCTAGTTTGTATACATGTGTTAGTGTTTGACGGTCGTGACGCAGCCAAAATTTTAGTGCTAACATTGAGGCGAACGTGGATCGAAAACTGTTCCATTTTTTGCAATCAACCAATCAGCGCGGGTGAGTCTGGCGTTAAGATGCCTAGTGTGACACCCCACATTGTTTAGGTTCAAATACATAGAATCCATCTCCGTCCGTCTGCGTCAAAAATAAATCAGAACAATGCAAGCACGTTCACGTGCGTAACGAATAAGAAACCATTTCTACTTTTCTATACGTCGTAATTCGTCCATTCTATTACAATCCCTTTATTTTGAAAATTATACAAAAATAAAGGGATACAAAAATATAGCCATTTACCTTAAACACAATTGTAAGCACAAAACACTAAACCCAAAATCAATTGTGCCAAAATTTGAAAGGCTCTTATTGGATCCCAGAAAAAATTAGTTATCTATCAATAATTGTATTTAGATAAAGAAACGGGAACAAATCGGGCACCGTACGACACGCTCAATTTTTTGTTGTTATTTTTGGTGTTGAACCCAACAACAACTTTTAAAAGGTTTGGCGACTTCCGGTTTTATAGCCATTTAAAATTTAACTGCCCATATTAAATGGAATGCGAAAAATCTTCCCTTTTCAGGGCAACCGAAAATATAAAGCTTTCTGTGGAAAGCTAATGACCTGTTCTTTCTTAGGATTTACCTAGAAAAAAATTATTAAATTCACAAAAAAGTACTACAAATCTTAAATTGCGTTTTTCTCGAGAAATATAAGGTTATTACGTAAATTGAAGATACTCAATTAGTACCTTTTATACCTATGTACCCCTTTTTAAAGTTGTTCTTAGGGGGCAGCACAAAAAACAACAACAAAATTGACGACGCCCAATTTATGCCAAGAAATGCATGTCTGTGAGATAGAGCTATTTCTATTTTGAAAGCTTTTGTGCATAATCTCTTACACAAGAGTATTGTCATATTTTTCTCAGAAATTACAGCTTTTGTTTCTTTTGCGCGAGGTCCAATTGTGTGCGTGTTTTAAGTAAAAGATGTCTCTGTATCTTGTAAATGTGTTTAGTGTTTTGTGCTTCTAATTCTCTCCAAAGCATTAGTGTTTTGACATATTTCATAACAATGGAGACGCCAGAGAAAGAAAATTGTACGGTTATTTTAATATACATATTTGTAAATGCTATTTTATTTACAAAATTTGTTATTGAAGTGCTTTTCGAAGGTAGACACTTCAAGATTGCGACGCCGGCGTTGAGCCGTCCATTTCAACGGCATCTTCACGTCACCGCCTTCACGGGAAACCTT
Organism: Myopa tessellatipennis; assembly: GCA_943737955.2. NCBI lineage: Eukaryota > Metazoa > Arthropoda > Insecta > Diptera > Conopidae > Myopa > Myopa tessellatipennis. Next base: position 17,555,435 of record OX031315.1, read on the forward strand.
TGGGCGGCTAACTAAAATATTCAATGCATTGGAGGAAAACCAATTCATGTATGTGATGAACGACTTGCAAAGGAGGCAGCTCAACAATTCTAAGGAAAGCGTGACGCTTCCTGAAACTATTAACTGAAAATCTCGATGCGTGGAGCAAAAGGAAGATGTCAAATATTTTGTCTAAATCATTTGCACAACGCTGCAAAACAAAAAAAGGACGCATGTATGTTTTAATATGTATTACATTAAATAAAAAATGTTTTAATATATTTTTAACGTTTGTACTTATATACAATATATGTACATATGTACTTTATATAATAGAATTACTATTTCTTAATAAACATTAGCTTAATTTGTTTTCAATAAATAAATATTCTTTCTAAGGCAATCCCTTATTTTGAATGCTGTTTTTTGAGAATTCACAAGAAGAAGAATGGAATTTTTTGCAAGGGTTTTCCACTATCCATGCTTTTTTTCTCCACTATCCATGTTTTTTAATTTTTCCGTTTTCATCAATTTCAATGGTGTTATACCAATAACATCCTCCATAATTATATTTGTGATTAAAAATGATAATTTCGCGATTTTTACAGATGATAACAAAATATACAAGGGTGAAGCATAAATATAAAAATTTTGAAAACTTGAAACGTGGGAAACTTTCTGATTCGAAATTGTATTAGTTTCATTATGAGAACCCATTTTATAAATGTTAAGTAAATGTTTTAAAAGAAATTACAGATAAATTTGATTTGCTAAAAAAGTCAACTCTAAAGGTTTTTCGATTCAGATGGCCAGGCCAGAACGGTCGGCTATACAATTTGACAGAGAGCCATGCCAGAGCGGTCAGCTATGCAATTTGACAGATGGCCATGTCATAGCGGTTGGCTATACATTTGGCAGAGAGCCAGGTCAGAGCGGTCGGCTATACAATTTGACAAAGACCCAGGCCAGAACGGTCAGCTATACAGTTTGACAGAGAACCAGTCCAGAGCGGTCGACTATACAGTTTGACAGAGAGCCAGGCCAGAGCGGTCGGCTATACATTTTGACAGAGAGCCAGGTCATAACGGTCGGCTATATAATTTGACAGAGGCCAGGCCAGAACGGTCGGCTATACAGTTTGACAAAGAGGCCCTGACCTTTCTATCACTAAGAGCGACTCTCGGCTTGGGACCGGTAAAAATTGTCAACAGCCCCCTCCTTAGCAAGAGGTAAGGTAGGAATGAGTCAGCTTTCTCATTTTGTTCTGTGCCTATGTGCCCTTTGAGCCAACAGAGTGTTATCCTATTATACTGGGCGCACTCATTGAGCTTCAGGACAGCGTCCGGCACCAAGGAGGTGCAGACTCGATACCTATCGATAAGGGTGCTAGTCTATTAATTGGCCGCTTTCATTCTCCTGTTGCCTTTTTTACGTCGACGACTCTAATGACGCCATAGTCTCCCTTATATGTCCGAAGAATTCTTCGCAGTGGCCATTCAGGCAGTGGTACAGTGTCCTCTGTTATGATAACCATTGTGCCTTCCGTTACGTTTCTTAATTGTTGACCATTTGTGTCTTTGTTGTAGTTCTTGCAGATATGATAGATACGTTCCCACGCTTCGATACGTCCACGGACATGCCTTGTGACTTGTGATTTTAGATGAGCTAGGTCTTTTCCGAAATGTGATTCTTGAATGGTTTTTAATATCAGTGATTGCACGCGATTAAACCTTTCTGGCGATAAGACTCTTTGTGATTGTCTATTGCTTGTGCACTGACAAAATTTTATGAATTATAGTATGTAAGTCGAAGTACAGCAAATGATTTGCAATGATTTATATTTTAGATTAATTCTTCTAACCTTGAAGTTGTTGTTGTGGTAGGTGCTGTAGTCTTCTGTCGTTTCTCTAAATCGCTTTCTATTGCGAGAGCCCTAAAGAAAGGTTGTGGCATTGTGTACTCAGTTCCATGCAGAAATAGCGGACCGTAGAACCAAAGAGAACGAGGTAGTAGTTTGTCTGGAGTTAGTCCTCTTGAAAGCAAGTCCGCAGGATTATGTTAAGATCTCAAATGATGCCATCGGCTTGTGATCGTCAATTGTTGTATTTTTGTTACCCTGTTGATGACAAAGGTGTGAAAGGATGATTTATAAAGACAATTTATTCATTGCAGAACTATTTCGGAGTCGGTCCATAGATGGGTGGGCGAGTTCTCCAGGCGTAAATCCGTGCTTACCATTGCTGCTAGTTCCGCTCCTAGTAGGACGGATACCAACACCTTACTGAGAGGATATGTCGAGCGGAGGTATGCGGCTGCTTCATATGTCTTTTCAGATGGATTTGCGAAGATGTGTAGTTGCATTGTCGATGGTGATTACCTTTCGAAGACGTTCCGGGGAATCTGCACTTTGTTTTAGTTTTGACAACTTGGATATGAAAGACACCCAGAATTCTTGTAGATCGGTCGGTAATTCCTCATCGCAGGACAGCTTCATTTCCCAAACCTGTTGGAAGAATAGTTTGACTATAACTACTACCGGTGCCATCGCCAAACCACTCAATATTCTAAAAGGAGAATTATACCGCGTATTTCGCGATAAAGCCAACGCTAAATTGAGAGATCTACCATCCTGCCACACCTCCAGGCCGTCGTGGCCATCGTATGACAAGCGCAAGACAGAAAGGCTCATTAACAGGAGCCGACCGGACATAGGCTAGTCGCGGTGATCACTGGAAAAATGTTACAGAAATTTTGTACTAGTATTGTGTGTTGTTAGTGTGTTAGTATGAAAATGCTCAGCACTAAAATTTATTGTGTTGCCAGTTCTTGTATTATTAACTTCGGTTTCGCTGTTAAATTTACACCAATTTAAGTTATAGTTTACAATTACTAAAGTCGTGGATATATATCTATATATATAAAAATCTCGTGTCACGGTGTTTGTGTTTCAACTCCTCTTAAACGCCTTGACCGATTTTGATGAAATTTTTTGTGTATGTTTGGTAGGTGTGAGAATAGGTCGTAAAGTATATTTTACCCTCCTACCCTCACCCTACCATTAGTTAATCGCGATTTTAGTTTAACATACGTATTTCAACTAAAACGAATTTAATTATGTTGCTGACAGCTGACGTAGAAAAGGATTTTGGTTAGAAAGGATTTTGGAAAAATCTGTCCCCAAGTCTCAGAAATGGGCGTGGCAAGAGTTGGAAGCTATTAGAACTAGGAAATTGAAATTTTGCATGGTTATTAGTCGTGCACTGCAAAGGTGCACCAGAATCGCATTGTGGATCAGAAATTACAAAAATTACAATTTTAAAACTACATGGGCTAGGGAGCGTAATTTTTTAGGGCAATAATTTTATTACATAAAAAAAGTAAAGAAAACAATGCAGTATTTTAGGAATTTTCTATGCTAAAGCATTTAAAAGAGGGAAGATGGGAAGGGTGAAAGGGAACGCGGTAAACAGAAGGCGGCCCAGCAAAGCCGGGCAAGCTAGAAATTAATATAATTCTTCACATTTAAAATACAAATTCAATATTTACATGAAAAATTTCACAAAAAATAACAAAACCTTTTAAATAACTTTCCCTAGGGAAAGTGTCAATTCCCATAATAATGAAATAGTTTCTACCAATACGGTATGGTACTGATCACAGATACACAGAGCTGACTTGTCGATTTCGTAATCTGTCTGACCTCTCTCGCATAAATCTCCGCCCGACATAGCATAATTACGCGCTCTGTTTGATCGTACCTTAAAATGTGTTTTTTCACAAAATCCTGCACCAATCACGGTAATAAAAATATGATTAGAAAGCTAAGAAACTCTACTTTCTTTAATTCAGATAATTGTATTGGTTAATTATACATTTTATTTATTTATTTTTATTTATTTATTTATCGAGAGTTTTTTACAGTACAATAAGAATTTAATTCTTTTACAGCACTAAGTATAAAATATTAAAGTATTATTAATTATAAATTATATAGCTTATAACTAGAAGAAAAGGAGAAAAATAGAGAAATAACAGTTCTTCTGAAGATCTCCCGGCTAGTCAGATCGTTAGCACATCGTGGCAGCGAATTCCATAATCTAACAAAATTTGATGTATGTAAGGAGCAAGATCGAGGTACAATTAACATTCGACTACGTTGCGATTGTGCGAATTGTAATTTCGTGAATAGATATCGAGGAGTTTTAGTCAGGATTAACTTATGAAGGAAAATGCACCTCCGAGCATATAGATAATTAATAAGATCACAACCTAACAGGGACCTCCTAAAACTAGATATATGGCCAAATTTACACAAGCATAGTTATAAACTAAAAGTAGTTTTAATTGGGAAGAAGAGTCCAGTCTACTGTACACCACATCCGCATATGTTATTATGGGCTCTACAAGCTACAAAACCAACATGCGTCTCACACTAACTGGTGTGCAATAAGCCGATACTCTAAAGTTTCGTAAAAATAAACATTAACTTTCACATACTTTAGATAAAGCCGACAAGATGCTAACTGGTCTAAAATCACTGAGTTCAGATGAACTATTTAATTTTGGAATTGGTTGAATAAAAGAGATTTTCCACAAATCAGAGAATGATGAGGAAGTAAAACAGAAATTTATATGTTTGTCAATGGTTTTATTATGAACGGCAAAATAAGTTTTATGAAGCTAATAGGAATCTTCATCCATCTAATTTTCACCAATTGAATTGGATTTCATTTTCATGACACATTTGCAGACTTCATATTCACTAACAGACATAAAATGAAAAGATTGTGGTTGCAGATAGATGGAGACGTAAAAAAGCAGAGACAAACAGGCGAATTACCAAGTGATTGAGCATAAAAATTATTAAAAGTATCAGGACACTGAACTTAGTTTACCTCGTAATTAGATCTTACTCCTAACCTCTTAATGTTATTCCAGAGATCTTTGGTAGGTAATTCTGTGTTAATTTAGAAGAGTAAAATCTGATCTTGCCTGATTATCAACACAACAGTATTTCTAGCACGTCTATAGTTTGCCTAATTGAGCATAGACGGGTGTTTCTTCCATATCTTATGTAACCTATGCCTTTTCTGAATAGCATTGAGAACACGATTCGAGAACCAGGGGCTTATCCTTAATCACAATGGTACGCAAAGGTACAATGGTACGTGAGAATAAAAAGTCAAAGTAATAGGAGTTAAAAAAGAGCTTAACTTATCATTAACAGAACTATAAAAATAACAGCTCTCGGAATTTATTAAAGAAAGGTCACTATATAGAGAGGGAAAATCTATTGAACGAAAATCACGATACGAAAAAGTGTCCCCATCAGGTCTAAAGGACATATTTATATTTATGGAACAGAAAATTAAATCATGGTCAGATATAAAATATATTTGATCAAATAAAGATATCAGAGTAACATCAGACCCAATGAAATAACACCATAGACAAGGGCAATGGCCCGGAGAAAAACGAGTAGGGTTGGTTCCATGAACAACAGATAGGCCTAATGTTTCAAGGTTGTCATACAGGATTTGCTTATAACTGTCATTCGATAAGATATTAACATTAAAATCACCACAAAACATCACATAATCATATTCTAAAATACAATCTGATAAAATAGTTAATGTCAATCTGATCTGACATTAATGGACTAATAGAAATCGTTTTGTCAGGATTATAAACACAACATAAGAGTTGTGAATCTCTTTTATTCAACCAATTCCAAAATTAAATAGTCCATCTGAACTCAGTGATTTTAGACGAGTTAGCATCTTGTCGGCTTTATCTAAAGTATGTGAAAGTTAATGTTTATTCAAATGTTCACTCATTTAGATAATAACAATCTTCCTTTGCCTCTTCAATTGAGTTTCCGCTCAGGCCACAGTTCCACTACTGCTATTGTCAAGATTCTTGAAGACTTTAAACCTACCTATGATTCGGGAGCAATATCTCGGAAAGCTTGATTTTTCCAAGCCTTCGATAAGGTAAACCATGTGTTATTGTGCTCAAAGTTAAAGACATCCTTTAGGTTTAGTGATAATGCTCAAAAGCTTTTATTGTCCTACTTATCTAGCAGGTATCTTCATTCCTTTTGTAGCTCATACACAAATTTAAAAACTCCACAGAGATTCCAGAAGATTTACGCAATATATTCACATGCAGATGTTTCTTACAGTATATTGCGACTCCGTCCCCTCTTCACACTAATCTGTCATTTCTAAAAATATTATAATTGTGAATAATGCACACAAATCACATAAATACTCAGGTCTCAGTGACACATATTATGTCAACCAAAGACTTCAAAAAATAACCCGAATGTAGTATAATTTGTCCTCCTTGCATTGAATTGGACAACATTTAATGCAGAATGTTGCGTACAAAATACATTCAGTAATGCTTTATAATTTCGTCAATACCGTCCGAAGGATGAGCGCTACCCATGCACAATAACAAGGAAATCCTTGTACAGAACTATTGATAAGAAAAAAGATTGTAAGAAAAAGATTAAGTAAACAAGATAATGAAGTAAATTAAAAGGAAAGAATGGAACAGTAGGCAGAACTGGAAGAAATAAAAGTATGCTAAATATATTCTTGAAAACGATACATATCAATTCATTTCAGGCACAAAACAAAACAGCTAAAAGAAACTCCTACATCGAAGTCTCATCAAATAGTTGAAGATCTTGAAAGTTTTTAACAGCGATATTAGATTCGCCATCCTGCTTTCTGACATAATCACAACCTCGACTTGAAAACGCAGCAACGATCAGTTTCCTTCTTTTTAATGTAATCGCAGCTCGAAGAAGAACTCTAGGTTTCCTTGTAAGGCTTTCATTAACATAACAGCTGCCATCGCCGTCCACACCCATGTCATTAAGTTTAATTTTACATTGCTTCTCTCCGATAAATAGATTTCTATCTAGCCGGCGACCCAATTTCATTATTATAGGTGCAGAATTAGTCTTATTACCTGCTGCCGCCATATTAGGACGAAAAATACTTTTAATTACAGGAGGCTTACATACAATTTTAAAACACAATTGGTTAAAAATATTAGAGAGATTTTCACCATCTCGCCTAGGAACACGTCGTAAAACTGAATCAGAACAAATTTCGTCCTTTTCAAGAGTTAAGAGTCTACAATCTCTTCCAGGTGTTCTGAATTGAAAGAAAGAGCATTAGTTCTATTATTTACAGTTATTTAAAGAAATACACGGCTCTTTCAGTTCCTTGTGCTCGCATTCCATTAAATCCAGTCTTGATCATATTTGGAGGTTTCTTTCTCCACTGAGCGGTGTTTCTCAATAGTATTTAGAAGCATACTACTGAAGCTATATAGTTTTTCTCCCCACTCTTTAGTAACGGTTTCCATTTGTGTTTGTAATTCACCTCTGAGAGCTGACAATTCTCTTCTTATGTTGTCCATTAAAAGAGAGCAATGTTTCGTGAGACGTTCTTCAAGAGCTTGAACAGAAAGAATACTTAGCCCAGAACCGTTATACGAAGCTGAGTACCTTGGCGTAGTGAGGCGTTACTTAGAAAAAACTTAATGAATGTTAAAAACCCTAAAAATCTTATCTCATTTTTCTCGAAAACTAATAGTTTTTCGATAAAATATTATTTAACATTAATCAATTTTACTACCTTTACAATGATATCAAAACCATGGAAATATTTCATATAGTTAAGCAGATATACACAAGAAATATTCAAATTACGAGGGCTATAACTCTTAAAACAGAAGAGAACTGGAAGATATTTAATTGTTGTATTATTACCGTATAAAACAACAACAACAACAAAATTGGGTATTTTGTACGGATGTAAATCTATATTCCACATCCCCAAACAGAAATGGTTCATCGAGGGCAAACAATATCCGTAGTGTAATATCCGCATTACCGACGTATTCGTATTCATTCGTTACTACTGCATTCGTTTATTTCGGTTCAGGCTTTTGTCATTCATGGTAATTCAACTGGTAACTTCGCAGTTTAATTTTACTTGTCTAGCTGATTGGGTTAGTTACTGGTTGGGTAACTATAAAAGAAAGTTATGGATTTCATTTAGAGAATAACATATATACCAACGCATATAAAGTAGCTATAGTATAATTGTTTAAATTAGGGAACCTACGATTATTTCTTGTTGCTTGTAGCGGTACAAACCACATTGAATAAATTTGTATTGGGGAACACTTTTAGACGTTATATTTTTTTAGAGAACTATCAGATTAGTAAAATGACGAACTTGGATGATGTGAGTGAAATTTCGCTTCATGTGTTACTTGAAGAACCAAACTTATAAATATTATTATTTCATATTAAAATTTTCATTAATTAAATAAACACCCTCAAGGTTTTGCAAAGATGCCGCGCTGCCTTCGCTAGTGGAAAAACAAAAAATGTAGAATTTCGGTAAGTAGTGTTCTACAATATTAAAATTCATAATTAAATGAAGTGAGAAAAGCTTTAATACTAGTATCGGGCATGTGACATCGAACTAAAATCTAATAAATTTAAAAAATTATAAGTAGGTATTTTCAAAACATTTCATAAACGGTATTTAAATATACCTCTTTTTTATTTAAAATGTAACTTTAATAAAAGCATATGCTTTAATCTTGCGGTGCCTGCATACATATACTAAAATTCATAAAATAATTTCTAGACTTATTTCGCATATTTTCCCATATTTTCATTTCATCAATTATCTACCTGAATATTGGCAAAAAATTAAAATTTTCCGTTTACCACTTTCCTTAATCCATTCTCCTAACCACTGCAGTTTTTCAAATTTTTGTTATCTCTTGCCATATCAAATGTAGGCAATCGCCCTTGAAGATCAAAGTCTGCAAAAAGTTGAATGTCCACCAACGGTCTTTCTGTGCAAATAAACTTTGGGATATTTAGATTGTATAAATTTAAGTGCTTCAAACTGTAATTGCGTGAAGTTAACCCATTAAAGCCCAAGCAGTCCAATTTTGCGAATTCTGCAGTGATATTCAAAACTCTGTCCTTAAATGCAACTGAAATCAAAAGTCAAAGCAAAAAAAATATTTTCATTCCAAAGTTGGTTTTTAAAGCTGTCCTATAAATAGGTCGATGGGGGTTCGAGGTAATAAAATAAGACGACATATTTTTTACTGGATACATTTTATTTCAGAATAAATATTGGAATTACATTTCGAATGCGTATATGCAATGCCTACTTCATGTGAAGGTACAAAACAATCAGTGCACAATGTTTTGTCACATGTTGCACATAAAGTAATGGGTTTCTTTTTGGCAGTTTTCTCCCTGACACCGCCTTTGCTTCTGTCTTTTCAACATATAATGACTGTTATTGTCATACCTTGTAGGATTTAAAAGATTTGCAGAGGTTCCCGAAGATGGTTTGGATATGCGGATGATATGAGGAGAAAATTAATATTCCAATGAATGCTTTTAGCTCACTTGCATTTAAATCAAAAGTTGAATCATTTCTTGAATTTGTTGCGTAATTTAACGTCTCCTTCATGATGAACTCCAATCAATGAAGATCAATGCAGAGAACATCATAGAACCCATTTGCCGCCTAATTGGTTTACCATTCCCTCCAAATTATGTTTATAGGAATTGGATTCATTTATGCATTCGGAATATGTAGGGTGACACTTACACCAATGAAAACTTCTTTGCGCACGCGATTCCACTCCAGGCGATTAATTTTCATTGTTTTGTAGACTATTTACTGTAGCAGAAAATTCAACCTGACCGGCTACATGTGTTATTGGTACAATATCCAATTTGTCATGGTTTCCTTCGTCTATATCGGTGACTTCATCGATAAGACCAGGAGGTAATACAGCTATTTCAATATTGTCCAAGTCCTCATCGCTTGAGTCATCATCCTCTATTTCCTGCAGATATTCTGCTATTTCTGAGGTCGTCAAAGCCGTTTTATATTTAATTTTTACAGGTTACATAATCTACAGAGTACAAAAATCTTCAGCTTCGCGACAAATTACATAAGTATAAACATTATTGATTTTGAGCTTACCTTCGAAATAATTTTCTATAATTACAATTTAAATAAACGTTTTCAAATTAGGTAACACTATATACTGCAACTGTTGCTATGTAAATGATTTTATATTATTTATTACACGCGATCGCTCAAACACGACTATTCAAATCAAAGTACCAGATACATATATATGAAATGTCGTTTTTCTGATCTTATCCAATTCTTTATGCTGTACTGTGTTATCATAGTCACAAGAATTTGATTCTCTTAGTTGATTCTCGTAGCAGACTTGAACAATCATGCATTATTAGATATGCACCAATATCGCCACCAGAACTATCTCATCTTCCCATTGTCATATTTATAGTACACCACTTTTTAAAGGCACGTACAATCCATTCAAACTTTCAGATTATTAGGAAATAATAGTTTTTCATTACTTTATAATATTTTATACCTCTTGTAAAAAAAATTTGTAAAATTTGATATTGATTATAGTAAAATATATACAAGACCACAAGACAATAAAATTTCATAGCAAACATAACCTTTTTAAGAGATTTATTAAATATTACATATTGATAAAAAAATTTTTTTAAAAATTCTATACGCAAGAGAATTGATGTAAAATAATATGTAATATATAAAATAGTATTATATTTAAGATATATAACAAGAAAAAATTAACCAAATATGGTGTCATATATATAGGACGATGGTAAGTAATGGGTTAAATATCCGTTTATGCAAGTTCAACTCGTAAATAGCGGAGACAGAAACCAGAAACACCAATTTCAAATTCGCGTTTTTGCAAATCCGTTGTGCATATCAGACCAAAATTTCAAACGTCAAAGGTCACCTGAACTTAACCTGTACGCTGTGCATAACAGAGCAAACTTTGAATCCAAATTTCGATCAATCGTAAAGGCCTGATTAGTCGTACTTAGCACTTATGAATTTCGAAGAACTTAGATGTTTACAGGTTGCAGGGGGTACCGGCACTTCTAGTGTAGCCACTAGTTGACCAACTGTTCGAAATTGGGTATTGTTTGGTTTTGTGGGATTTTACTTGATTAGATATAGATTGCAATTGCCTTCGATTTGCAATCAGCAGCAAAAGTTTAGTATTTATATTTACATTATTTATATAGGGTTTTCCAATAAGAGGTGTAATTTTGAATAGCCCGCTATTTCGGTAGCTGTCACTTTTGAAGCTGTTATTTTTGACATTTGACAAGTAAAAACTACGCCATTACTAAAAATGGAACGATACACGCTGCAACAACGCATTGAAATTTCAACATATATAACACACGTGGAATGCACTACACACATGTGCTGCCTATTCCACCATGTGCTACGTAGTATGCTGCCTCATAGAAGCAACAATAAAATTAAGATAATAAATAGGGTTTTCCAATAAGAGGTCTAATTTTGATATTCAAAGAAAACTGCCATTTTTGAGATAAATTATCGCATGTTTATTTCGTAATAAAGAGAAAGGTATGCCGCTAATTATGAAAAACAATATCAGCCAAATCGCCACCAAACTTTTCCCGTAAAAGATCAATGGTTTCGTTGCTTGTGTGACACTTAGCGCCGTCTTGTTGAAATTTCAATGCGTTGCAGAGTGTATCGTTCCATTTAGTAGTTAGCATTAGTAATGGCGTAGTTTCTACTTGTCAAATGTCAAAAACAACAGCTACCAAAATAGCTGACTATTCAAAATTACACCTCTTATTGGAGAACCCTATATTATTATGGTATTTTGTTATAATAGAGATTATTTCGTATAAATTAAACGTTTAAAGAATATTATATTGAAATCCCATTGAACTATAAATTCGGAGAACAAAGACAACATCTTCGAAAATAGCGTCAAGGTCGATCTGGCCATGCGTTTTTGCTGTCACTTAGTTCGAACTTAGTAAAATATCAAAATCGATTTGATATTCCCCTTGTAAGTAAGCACGACTGATCGAATACACATGTTTCCATAAGTTAGAAGTGGATTTTGACAGCACGTCAAGTTCTTCGAAGTGCTTATAAGCAGAGATAATAAGATAGGACACTTCGAATTCGTCGCAAAACACATTGGCATTTTCACTAACACTACGATAAAAAATTGTGATTTTGTGCAAAAAACTTTTACTTCGCTCTAAAACACTTGTACTTCGCTGCAAAAAATTTGTACTTCGCCGAAAACTCCCCGTTCCGTATAATGGTAATTATTGTATGTTTCCATATTAAACCCAGTATTGGTTGTTTATTTCACATTTTTACTTTGGTATAAAGTATTCGTTCTGTTAATTTTTGGTTGCAAATGCATAGTTGTTCACCTTGTGACAAAAAGAATTACGATTAATAACTCCAGAATGGTCGCATTTATATTTTTTTATTTGTTTTCTAATATTTTTGAAAGTTATACATATATTGTTATACATCATTGATGCACTTGGGGACTCAAACATCCGTTTACACCTACCATTTAAGGTTTGCGAAACTTCACCACCTTTGTTTATATATGGTGAAATTTATATTTTAAAATCCAATGGTTTTGGCTATACGCAGTATCTTTTGAAACGGTTTCACTCAGTTCGTGGGAGAGAAAGATGAGGAAGAAAGAGAAAAGTCTACACTCTGGTATCGAATGTAAAGAATTTTTGAAACGAAAATAGACCCTGCTTCTATTTCTTCTTGCGTTTTTTTGCACGCACATAAGAAAGCAGTTGTCAATCGAAAGAAGAGCAACGCAGTTTGCCGAACGCGTGTTCATATTTTCTCTCACTCTGGCCAACATTTGGATATTCATTAAATTTCACACACACTTTGTCATCACATGTTTACGACTGTTGAAACCAAATGAGAAAGCACAGTGTGTAGCCACCGATGGTATCGACATACTAGTAGTGAAACCGTTTGAAAAGATATGCGTTTAGCCAAGCTGATTTCATAACAATCTGAATCCATGGTGAAACATGAAACAGCTAATTTTTTCAACATACTGAAAGACAGAAACAAGAACAACAATATGGTCGATCTCACGTATAGTGTATATGAATTCAACAGCTCAAAAAATAGACGTCAAACCTAGTTTTGAAGGGGATTTTTGAAGAATTCGAAGTGTCCTATCTTATTATTTCTGCTTATAAGTACGTCCTTTCACGTCCTTTTCAAGAGTAAAGAATCTACAATCTCTTCCAGGTATTCTGAATTGAGAGAAAGAGCATTAGTTCTGTTATTTACAGCATTATTTAAAGAAATACACGGCTCTTTCAGTTCCTTGTGATCGCATTCCATTAAATCCAGTTTAAACCGATTATATTCGGTGGTTTCTTTCTCCACTGAGAGGTATTTCTCAATTGAATTTAGAAGCATACTAGTGAAGCTAAAGAGAGCAATGTTTCGTGAGACGTTCTTAAAGAGCTTGAACAAAAAGAATACCAGAAACATTAGACGGCCAGAACCGTTATACGAAGCTGAGTACTTTGGCGTAGTGAGACGTTACTTAGAAAAAACTAGACAGAAACAAGAACAACAATATGGTAGCTCTCACGTATATTGTATATGAATTCAACAGCTAATAAAAAATAGACGTCAAACCGATTTTTGAAGGGGCGAATTCGAAGTGTCCTATCTCATTATCTCTGCTTATAAGTACGACTAATCAGCCCTTAAATAGAACTTTGATATGTGCTGTATATCGTTGAAAAGAGGACGTCGAGAGCTTTCTAACGATCTATCATCTAAACTTAGCTTCTACGCGGTGCATATCACAGCAAATTTTGAATGCGAATTTCAATCAATTGTGAATATAACTTTTTATAGAGTGTTATATAGGGTTTTCCAATAAGAGGTGTAATTTTGAATAGCCCGCTATTTCGGTAGTTGTCACTTTTGAAGCTGTTATTTTTGACATTTGACAAGTCAAAATTACACCTCTTATTAAAGAACCCTATATATCGTCGCCATTGGCTACCGGGGGTTTTGTTGTGGGGTGGGCCCAAGCAGTCGCGTAGCGAGCAATGGTAGAACCCGGCCGTAAGTAACGATTACACCCCTTGATTTCATTAATTGCAATAGTTTTGTTTTTGTATCACGATTACCATCCGCATGGCTTCTGAAAGTAAGTTCGAGTATTTAGAAAAACATATATCAAGAATTACAAAGTTGAAATATATACATATATCCAATAATCTGCCCGAAAGAGAAAGAAGTAGTATTTAACTATATACCTTAACTTATATATATAGTATATATGTATATATATAATAGAAGAAGATTAGTAATAGAATCTGTTAGAAATCCCTATTTAGATCGTATTTAATCCCTCTTTAGAAATACATCTAGTACCAATATTACGTAAAATACCACTAATTTACGTGAATTTGAAATAAGGCGACGTTTTTCAAAAAATTAGGAACTCCCCTGTAGCCGTTTTTTTGTAAATCGAGTCTGAATATGTCAAATTTTTGTATGGCCAGACTGGGTGGATGCAGTGGTCACTGGTCAGGAAGACCTCCGCGTGCGTTCATGAATCACATGGCCACTGAAAGATACTCCATATAGGAGGAAAATATCCAAAAATTAGGAACTCCCCTGTAGCCGTTTTTTTGTAAATCGAGTCTGAATATGTCAAATTTTTGTATGGCCAGACTGGGTGGATGCAGTGGTCACTGGTCAGGAAGACCTCCGCGTGCGTTCATGAAACACATGGCCACTGAAAGATACTCCATATAGGAGGAAAATATCCAAAAATTAGGAACTCCCCTGTAGCCGTTTTTTTGTAAATCGAGTCTGAATATGTCAAATTTTTGTATGGCCAGACTGGGTGGATGCAGTGGTCACTGGTCAGGAAGACCTCCGCGTGCGTTCATGAAACACATGGCCACTGAAAGATACTCCATATAGGAGGAAAATATCAAAAAATTAGGAACTCCCCTGTAGCCGTTTTTTTGTAAATCGAGTCTGAATATGTCAAATTTTTGTATGGCCAGACTGGGTGGATGCAGTGGTCACTGGTCAGGAAGACCTCCGCGTGCGTTCATGAAACACATGGCCACTGAAAGATACTTCATATAGGAGGAAAATATCCAAAAATTAGGAACCCCCCTGTAGCCGTTTTTTTGTAAATCGAGTCTGAATATGTCAAATTTTTGTATGGCCAGACTGGGTAGATGGACTGGCAGTGGTCACTGGTCAGGAAGACCTCCGCGTGCGTTCATGAAACACATGGCCACTGAAAGATACTTCATATAGGAGGAAAATATCAAAAAATTAGGAACTCCCCTGTAGCCGTAGTTTTTCGAGAATCTATCTCTCTCGTGAAAACAAAATTATGTGCATATTAAATATTAGTAATATTAATTAATATTAAGATATATACTTTTTTTAGCTCTACTAGACCTATTGTCTGAACTCCAACAACATCAGTTGGTAGAGCTCTCGTATGGTTTCCGACTTATGGCCCTTCAAAATTTGGAAATCACAAACGAGCGTCAAAAAAGAAATCGTTTCGAAGCTTGCCTTTCTTTGCTGTCACGGTATATAATTGAACCTTTTCTACACCGCATTGTGACGGTTGATGAAAAATGAATCTTATTCGATAATCGAAAACGTTCGGCACAATGCTTGGATAAAAAAGAAGTTCCGAAACAGAGCCCTAGACGAAACATTCTTCAAAAAAGCTTATGGTGACTGTTGGATGGTCCACCGCCGAATTATCCATTACAGGTTTAAGAGACCTGGTCAATCCATAACAGCAGATGTCTGCAATCAGTTGGACGTGATGATGAAAGAGTTTTCCATTAAACAGGTCAATAGAGACCGTCCAATCCTCTTACAAGACAACGCGCGATCACATGTCGCTCCAACAACGCTACTCAAATTACAGGAGCTAGACTTGGAAACTCTCTGTCACCCACCGTATTCATCAGACCTTGAACCAACGAACTACCACTTATTCCAGGCATTGTACCAGTTCTTACAAGGAAAATTCTTCAGTTCTCAAGAAGCTGAGAAAGATGCCTTTTCGGATTTCACTGCCCCGCAGACTTGTTAGGTGTAGTCATAAAAAAGTTATCGTTAAAATGGCAAAATACCATCTAAAGCTTAGGCGCAGATTTTGATTAATCTTATTGTTTTTTATTGGAGATCAAATAAACTAAACTTTCGTTTCAAAATCGGACATTTCATACTTAATGACATAATACAATAGTTTCTTGAATAGTTTCTTCTTAATGAAGAATTATTAATTCTTTTTTTTTTAAAGCGCCGTTATAGAAATATGTTGCGATTTTTGCATAAATGAAAGATAATTCAAATACCTTTCCAAGGACACCAATAACGTGTTAGTTATATTCTACAGAGCTCACCGAACTGATGTTATTGGAGTTCCAACAGCAACAAAATGGGAGTTATAACACTGTGGTAAGATTTTCCCCCAAGTTTAAACGTAGTTATAAAATCAACTAGATTTTATCAGACCTAGTGCAGTTTGCAGGTCTAGTAACGTTAAAAGAGTATAAAACATTTTAAATCGAAACGATTTCGATCGAAAAGTAAGATCGATTAAAAGATGGAAAGGGGTCCTTTATTTTCATATTTAAATTTTTTTAATTGAGCAAAATAATGACTACTAGGTGATTTTAATAGCCAATTATTTCGAATGTTGTGTATTCATTATTACTTTCAATATGTTTAATAATAATAAGAGTCATGTAAATACATGCATATATGTATATGCAAGTAGCTGGAGAAGAGGTACCAAAGATCGTTATTATATTACGAACATTTGTTTAGCCAAACTATCAAATTATTATTTCCTTCTGTACAAAGTTGTCAACCTTCAGCTAGAGTTGAGTTCATTTAGAGAGGATGCAGAAAGAATGCTATATTCGGCCCGTCCGAATCTTAAATACACTAAACCTTGAATTAGGCAGGCCATGTGTTGGTTTGGTACAACAAGAACCACAGAGTTGCATAGTATAGATTGCTTACCTAAATATATCGCTTAGTGTACGGTTCATGGCAGTAAATTTGATTTGAAGACTATACTGTTTAAATACTGTAAAAGTGGGCGGACCACTCCCAGTTTTGGAACAACAACGATTTGATGGACCATAAATTTCCATGTACAGTTTTATTCAGAAAGTTTGTATAGTTACCAATATAACTCATGTTAGAATCTTTACGTCCTATATAAACTAAAAGCGGGCGGATCACGCCCATACATTTTTTTTATGTAACACACATTTTATTAATCCAAACATTCCCATTCTTTTCAACTACCTTATGCCGCATTTTAGGTATAATTTCCAATATTCCTTGTAGAATTCCGGGGGTTTATCTTGGGGAAAACTGACGAAGATGCTTTTCGCGTCCTCTTTTGAGCCCAATTTTTTTACAGCTCTGAACAAATGATAATCTGACGGTGCTAAAAGTAGACGTAGTAGTTGAACATTTTCAATACCAACCCTTACGCATCAACAAAGGATATTTCTAAAAAAGTTTAATCCGATGGATAGTCATGGCTAAATCGACTAAGTGAAAGTTTTTCAGTGCTCGGTTATTGTCGTTCCTCAGTTAAACTGCGTTTAAACAACACACTGAAAAACTGGCACTAAGAATGTTACGCTGATCAAGAATATATGTACATATATTCCGGCCGGCCTTTCTATTTCTATGTGTTACACATTCATGACAAGCGTAATCTACCCTTAAACTTTAGGTCTAGGTGCACACCGCTTGCATCATCTGATCGGCACTTTAAAATTTCTGTGAGGTACATTCGCAGAAGGAAACCTCTTTTGTGTGTTTATGGGCGCAATATTTTATCTATCATTCTTTATGTATCATAGGGTTACTCGTAAAAGCTTGTTAAAGTCGTAAAATACTTAAATATTGCAACAATCTGCGTAAATGAAGGTTGGATGTAAAAAAATGTTAAGAATTTTTGCTGCATAAACAGCTTCGTAAATTTAGCTTCACATTATCAGTTGCTTTCTAACTAGAGATGAGCGATATTTAAAATTTTTCGATTTTATAATGTGTGATTTTATTGAACAAAGAAGTTGCATTAAATTTTGTTTTCAGAATACTGCAGAAGGCCTTCGGCAATCAGGGTTTGTCTGAAAGGAATGTTTACAAGTGGTATAAAAAATTCCAAGCTTGTAGAGAAAGCGTTGAAGGCAAAGAGCGTCCCGGACGACCATCAACATAAATCAATGAAAAACAGGACCATGAAATCAAAGATTTGGTGCTCGGCAATCGTCGGTTGATAATTAGGGACCTTGCTGATAATGTTAATATTTCATTTGAATCATTCCAAAGCATTATGAAAGATCATTTGTGCTTGAGAAAAGTCAAATCTCGATTGGTTGCAAAAACACTCAATTTCTTCGATATTTTTTCATCAAAAAATCTATGCACATCGTTCCACAACCACCGTATTCGCCTGACTTAGCTCCATGTGACTTCTAGCTATTCTCTAAGCTCAAACGACCTCTTCGCGGACACCATTTTGAATAGAGTTACTGTGAGTTATTCTCAGTTAGTGTGAGTAAGATTTTTCCAGGATTTATCAGAGGTTGCAGCTATTGAAGCATATAAGCTATTGATATTTATTCAGAACACAGATGAGTATTAGATTAGATGTGTCTCACGCGGGGTTTTTCGCACCCCTTTAGTACGAAAACAGTCAAAGGGTATAGGTAATACAAAGGCAATACACATTCTTTTGCTCCAACGTCCGAATGATTGATAGATGTCCCTTAGGATTTCTCGGTCTATTGGCCATTTCAGTATGACATAGTCGATGTAGACTAACAGCCTTATTCCAAGAGACACGGTGACTAAGACAATAATCGTCTTTGACGAGTCACGACGAACAACATTATTCCAAGAGTCATGGAACTCGACTCGTCTTGCTCTTACGTCGCGGTCACCGGACTTTACGTTTATTTTCCTGCCATTTTTATGTCAAAAAAAGTTTGCGTACAAGATACAAATTTCTGTGTTGGTAGGCGTAAATGTTATAATTATGGTGAATTTAAATCAGTGCTGGTCAGAAATTATACAATCATATTTTGTGCATGTGTGAAGCGTTGAGAGAGGTTGTTTTGCGGAAAAATTCTCTCTTCGCGGTACATTGAGAAGATTGTTGTTTGGGGGTTTTTAAACTGTAAATCATGCAAATGATTTAGCAATGAAATTGAGTTTACTTATCCTCAATAATATCCTCAATATCAATAATACTTTCAAACCGATTTATTTAATTTTCAACACTGTAGTTTATTTTTTGGTTGTGAAAATTTCGTCGATTTTGTTTCCTTTTCTAGAATTATTATAAAAAATCATTAATTTCATATACCTATAACTAAAAAAAATATATAAAGCATAAATTCGAAGTCCAGCTTTATATTGTGCACTAAATTAATTTTTTTTTGGTATGAGACTCGTATTAAAAAAAGCACTCCTATTATTTAAGACGATAATCGTCTCTAACTCCTGCAACTGCATCGAATTTTTAATGAAAAAATCTCGAAGCATCACACATTATAAAAATCGGAAACTTCACTATTAGTTGCTCAGAAAACACAACGAAACTAACCAAAGAAAATACGTACTGACAATTCTACACAGGTATGAACGCTGGAATCGCTACACCCGCGCAATTAAAATTCTCTTAATTTACTTTTTGTCCACAGACTAACTAAATCAAACCCATTCAGAATTTTTGGGCTTTATGCTCGATGTGCAATGATATCGCTTCCGACCATGATAAATCATGGCCTTCTAAATAAATTTTTTGTTTTTCTATTGATCATAAAGTTTTTAATCAAAACAATTTTAAAAAATTTTCTTTCTTTTGGTTTAAAGATTAACGCAGTTGAAAGGACTTTTGAATATGTATGAAGAACGAGAGTCTGATATGATTAATGCTCTTGATTCAGATCTGCGACGTCCAAAACAGGAAAGCTTAGTTGTTGAAACCGAATATTTAAAGAATGATATCAGACACATTTTGTACAATCTAAAGGATTGGATCAAACCCGAATTGGTAATTCATTAATATAAGTTAACAAAAATAAGAAATGAACGCAATGGAACGAAGTTAATATAGGAGGGGGAGTTATTAACACAAATATGAATTGATCGTTCATGTAATCATAAAATAATAATAACATAATCATATTTTGTTATGAAAATGCTATTCTTTCACTTTAATTTACATTAAAAAATATTTTAGCCAAAGAAATCATTTGTTAATCTTCTTGACGATGTGGAAATAATAAACAACCCATATGGAGTAGTTCTTGTCATTGGAGCTTGGAACTATCCTTTACAATTATTATTGGTTCCTGTAGCTTCAGCGATAGCTGCTGGTAATTGTGTTATTATCAAACCAAGTGAAATTTCAACCCATTGTGCTAAATTCATTGCCGAAGTGTTGCCACAGTATTTGGATAATGTAAGTATCACTTGTTTCCCTTTTTTATATGCCAATTAAAATATAATTTATTTTCAAATTGCTCTAACAAATTAGGAATGTTATCCGGTCATTTGTGGTGGTCCAAATGAAACCAGTGAATTGTTAAATCGGCGTTTTGATTACATATTTTACACTGGATCGACTAGGGTTGGAAAAATAGTACACGCCGCCGCTAATAAATATTTGACACCAGTAACATTAGAGCTCGGAGGAAAGAGGTGAAACAAAATTTCATATGTTACTATTTATGTTTGTTTACTGAGTCTTATATCCAGCCCATGCTATATAGATAAATCAGTTGAATTGCGTACTGCTGTAAAACGTGTACTTTGGGGTAAAATGATTAATTGTGGGCAGACATGTATTGCTCCCGACTATATTTTGTGCTCGAAGGAGATTCAAGACAAATTCATTGCTGAAGCGAAAGTAGTTCTAAAAGAGTGGTATGGGGATGATATCAAAGGAAGTCCAGATCTGAGTAGGATTATTAACCTAACAAATTTTCAGTGAGTGTTTTGGAAACTGGGAACTTTTAAAAGAGAACTTAACATTATTCTCACTTAAGACGTTTACTTAACCTTTTAAAATCTGGAGACATCGCTATAGGTGGTAATTATGATACCAGTGAGCGTTTTATAGAACCTACGATACTAATAAACGTGAAACCAGACGAACCTGTAATGCAGGAAGAAATCTTTGGGCCCATTTTACCTATTTTTACAGTGGAAAATGCTTACGATGCCATTAAATTCATAAACTCCAGGTATTTGAGGTCTCTCTAATAAAATATTTTTAGTTACAAACACCTTTTAAAAGTTTTTCATTTAGCTTTTTTTATATTTTTTCCACTTCAACTCAGAGAAAACCCTTTAGCACTGTATGTTTTTACGACAGAAGCCGATATAAAAGATTTATTTATAGAAGGAACACAGTCGGGAGGAATGTGTATAAATGATACAATTATGCATTATGCTGGTAAGAAAATTAGATTTATTGGCCATAGATTAAAAGTTATTCTAACATACACGAATTTAGTATGTTAGACTAACTATAACAGTAGTTATGAGAAAAAATGTGTAACGTGATACTGAAATTAATAAAAGTATAATTATTCTATTTAAACAAAGAAGCGTAAGCAACTCTCATGATTCTATTGGAATGAGAAAGCAAATGGTATAAAAGGCTCATGAAATTAAACTTAAGTTAAAATACGAATATTCAGTAGAACTATTTATTATTTAGAGGTGTTATGCTCCATGCTGTATATTTTAAAATATTTTTAAGACTGCAACTAAATCCTAAATTTGCATATTTACATTCAATGTCTAAATTAATTTTTTTTTCAACGAAGTTGATACATTACCTTTCGGTGGCGTAGGATTCAGTGGAATGGGCCGTTACCATGGCAAATACGGCTTTGATTCGTTTACATATAAGAAAGCGTGTTTGAGTAAGAGCTTGAATTCTCTTGGTGAACTTCTAGCATCGTAAGTAAAACATTTCATCCTTGTCATTTTTATTGTTGTAGTACAGTTTTGAAATTATTATAGAATAATAGAATATTAATCTATAATTATTTCAGCGGACGTTACCCACCATATTCCGATCGAAAATCAAATCTACTGAATTTTCTATTGCGAAAACGCCGGCCTTTGCCGAGATTTTACATCTCCCATATAATTGCTGTGGGTGTTGGTGTGGGCCTTTCATTTTTAGCGCATTATTACATACAGGTAATTATTATCCAGTATTTTTTTTAAGAACACTCAAATGCTTTAAAATTGTTACCACTTTAAAGAACTTATTCAAAGAAAATTTCGTTTCCGCTTAAAGTGATCATGCCACATATTGTAACGAACTTTCGGCTGGGATAATCTCAGCGGTCTCCAGGGTTCAAACTACAAGACTTGGATTCGGTTGTATTTAATTTTATTTTTATTTACTCAATTTAGTTCAATTGCGAAATGCGAAGCTTTGGCTTGAAGATCCCTATCCGATGTGACTTTCTGCCACCGCTATTTAGGCAATTCTGTTGGTGGGCATACACCAAACAAGAACAGTAGAATTGGCTTACGGTTTGGGATTCCCGAAGGATGTTATACCCCTTTTGCTGGTGGGCGAACGCCGTGCAAGAATAGCAATGTGGTGTACTTTATTATTTTCGTGGTCTCGTCTACTTTATTGGTGGGCATATGCCGAATAAGAACAGAAAGAATTCACCCGTATGAGTTATACAATTTAGCTGGTGAGCATACACCGGGCAAGAACAGCTAATTGGTTTTCTGCGTTTATTTTCTTGGTATAACGTACTTTACTGGTGGGCTTACGCCGGACAAGAACAGAAAGAGTTCACCCGTATGAGTTATACAATTTAGCTGGTGAGTTCTCGTTGTTCTTCGTTGCTGTTTTTGTGTTGCTCTCACCTCGTAAACATGGTCCCGTTGTTCTTCGTTGCTCTGTTTGTGTTGTTCTCAGCTTGCAAACCGGTTCTGGCTGTTCTGTGGTGAGTTTTCTCACCAAACAGGGTTGCCTTCTTGACGAACTTGTGATGTGTAGTATTGATGTGCGGTAATTTTCGTCATTCGAAAATTGTTGTTACAATATACAGTGGTGGACAGAACAAAAGCAACTAAAATGGTGTATTTAAAAATGGTTCCACAGTCGTTAAATTTTGTGTTAAAAAAACTATTAGACACAACATCATAACCTTCATAAGGCACAACATTTTTTCCACTAAAAGTTTGTTTGATTACATTTTATTAAAATTCTAAAAAAAAACTCAAATCTGGCTCAATCAGTTATTTCCCTTTTGAAATAACTTTTATGTACTTAAAGAAACTGGCGAAAAAAGATTGGCGAAAAGAGAGTGACGCACGAACGAATACAATATAACACCAACAAATTTTTTATTTTTTAAATATGACAGACATACTTACGGGCGGGCAGAAAAATATTTTGATCTCGGTTCGATACGCAGCAGATCCCTTTTAGTTAAAATTAATGTATAGAATAATTTTAATGGAAAGAAATATTAAAGCAGTTTCTTACATGGAAGATTCGCATCCATCAAATCAATGAAACTTTGAATAGAAATAGTGTTGTGCGTTATGAACGTAAGTCTATAAGCTAGTAACTTATTTCATTTCTTATCAAAAAAGTTTAGCGATTGCGGAACAATTTTCACATACAACAATTTAGATGGATATGTTTCATCCACGACTGTATTTCTTTCATATAAAAATTTCCTACACAAATAAACGTTTATTAGGTAGGTAAGTAGGTAGGGCTTGTAACCCCCAAAGGGAATTACCAACACCTAAGCCTAGTCGGCCTATTGTGATTGCCCATAGATCTATCGATGGGAACCCTATATTCGCCCGCCGGGTCTGTAGCCCCCGCTGCCAGACCCTCCCTGTATTGAGGCCGCGTGAAAGCCGGGCCGTCGCTCTTAATGAGCTTTAGGTGGCTAGTAACCGGTCGCTCTGCCATCTCCGATAGATTATCCAGGAATCCCGGCCCCATCATCTGGTGGCGGCTTCGTGATAGGGCACTGGCAGACCAGATGTGTTATAGTCTCCTCCTCGTCTATGTCATTGCAGCACCTGCAGTGATCAATAACAGCCCCAGTTTTCCATCTAGAAACCATTAGTCCTATTGGGCAGTGCCCTGTGATCACTCCCACTGCGACTCCCAACTGCTCCCTCGGTAAGGAGAGGAGTGTCCTCGAGTTTTTCGGACTAGTTCTTGGCCGTAGACACCGGGCCTTAGTACAATCTGTCCTACTTATCCAGGCGCGATTGGCTGCGTGCGTTGCCAGGTTCCTCTTTAGCCTGGGACGAAATCGGTATACCAACGGAGGTATCAGCTTCTGCAGGATATGCTGAAGGAGCCCATCCCTTCCAACCGGTCTGCCTGGTCTCAATGTTATAGTGGCCATGAACCCAACAGAGCGTGACATTGTGTGCCCTTTTAAGTTCCCTGAGCGTCCCTCTGCATTTCGAAAGATTTTACCTTTGATTTTACCGCCACGGAGTTCAGCGCAAGCTGAGCGGCCTGAATGTCCACGAAGAAGTGTATATCGGTGTTCGATATCCGTTCCTCCAGGACAAACTTCGCCACCCGCTCCCTACTTGGTAGGAGTACCGGGGGCCTACAGCAAGTCCTGCCTCGTTGCCGAAACACAGCTCTTTGAGCCTAAGCAGGCTTTTGCCTGCGGTGCCCATCAAGAATAGGTCCAGAGGCAGGAGATGTAGCAGAGTGTCTAGTCATGCTGCCGGTGTACTTTTCACTGCTCCAGTGATTTCCATGGCAGCACATTTTGTACCCCTGCTATGGTTTTAAGATAGCTGCTGCGCTGCAGCACCTCCCACCACACTAGGCCCCGGTAAGAGAGAATTGGGCGTACAATTGCAGTGTACATTCAGTGAACGATGTACGGTGACAGGCCCCATCTCCCTCCGATGGCCTTCTTGCAGGCGTAGAAGGCGTTTAGTCCCTTTTCCGATCTCTCAGCCACATTGCGTTTTCAGGATAGTTTGCTGTCCAGGATTATGCCGAGATACTTCACATGACCGGACAGAAACAGGCATTGGCCGTTTATACAGGCCTCCTAAAGTCCGGTATCTTGTATTTCCGTGTGAAGAGGACAAGCTCGGTCTTGGCTGCGTTCGTCCCACGACCATTCTTGTCTGCCCATCCCGAAATTTTCGTCAGTGCGTAAGACATAAACTCGCTGATCGTGGATAGGAACGTTTCACCCTGTTCTCGTCCACAATGTTACCGACTGC
Organism: Myopa tessellatipennis; assembly: GCA_943737955.2. NCBI lineage: Eukaryota > Metazoa > Arthropoda > Insecta > Diptera > Conopidae > Myopa > Myopa tessellatipennis. The sequence continues at coordinate 17,580,715 of OX031315.1, forward strand.
ACCGCCCATGTGACTCACTACTGTTCCACAGATCGAACTTGGAGTACTGCTTTGCACCTCCGTTTCCAACTCGTGGTCAGTGCTTGTCACAAAGCACTGCCAGGGCCATCTGACCTTAGGATGTAGCCCGGTGTCACCTTTTCCCGGGCAAGTATCCTGCGTAGCCTTGCAGCCTCGTTTACTTCGCACACAGGGCCGCAATATTCCCTCCATGAGTCCCTCTTAACTGTTCTGATCCTGCTCTTGTAAAGCCTGAGCCCCGTCTTGTATAGAACCCAGTCTATGTCATTGTCGGAGCTTTTGGCCCTATTGAAGAGCGTTCTGGTAGCTCTCCTTAGCGCCACCAGCTCTGAGGTCCACCAACCTGGCTTGCTGTTCTTGCGTGGACTGCTTATTGGACAGGAGCTGGTGAAAGCACTATGGAGTGCCCCGGACAGGAAACGGACCAGACTTTCGGAGCTCTCCCCCCTGGGCCTCGCCTTGAAACCAGACAGTTTGGCCGCGTCTAGTTGGGTGAACTTCTCCGAGTCCGTTTTCCTGGGATTTCTAAATGGTGCTACCGGTGGTAAAGCGACTCTAATATTGAAGAGAATTCTGGAGTGATCCGAAAAGGAGTACTCAACGGATACTCTTCAATTTGTAGGTCCCTATCATTTCTAAGGGTCATGTCTATGACTTCGGATCTAGTTTTATTGCTGAACGTGGGAGTGTTTCCCCTATTTCAAATGACTAAGTTATACTCTAGAATAAAATCAAAAGTCGACTCACTCCTCTTGTTGATGTTGCTGCTTCCCCATTGCCGGTGAAGATGTTGGCATCGCATTCCATCACCTGCCTCAACTTGCTTTGATTAACAAATCTTGCTAGCGCGCGGACTTGATGAGACGGTGGATCCTCTGCCTCGTACGGGAAGTAAGCAGACGAGAATAGAAGTGAGCGTGCCTTACTCGACTCAAACACTACAGTGCTTCGGTCAGGGGAGCTGTTGGAAGTGAGAAGAAAAGCGTTAATGTTATTCTTTACCAATATACCTTCGATGTTGCTTCTGGTACGAAGATTCTGGACTGACGCGATTTAAGTCGTGCAACCCTCCCGTCTCAACCAGGGTTCTTAGACCAAAGCCACATCAATATCGTCCTTCGTCAGGGTTAGGAGGAGGTCGACCGTGGCCGCCTTATTGTAGTGAAGGTTTACTTGAATCCCCTTCATTTGGATGCAATCCACAGCCCTCTCCGTCTTTCCCATCGTTCGGCACGCGGACCTTTACTACAAGAAGTCCAGAGCCTTCTTGTTGCCGGAACTGATGACCTTGACTCCTCTTTGCCATCCAGCCCCTCAAATTCCTCCTTCCGTTCGGTTTTTGGAGCGATCTTCCCATCCGGGTCTGATCTGTCGATTATGGCTATTTGTAGACATGCTTCTGCCTGGAAGCTGGCTGACCTTCTCACCTTTTTGGGATCGCTTCTCGCGCTCTACTGGCAGGGACAATTGGATTCGGTCTGATTTTGGGAGCCGTGACCATCCTCACACCTTGGTCCTGGCGAATCACCTGTGACCCATGGGAGCTCGAAGGCTTTTCGTCCAGGTCCCTCTTGGCACACTGAGTTCGCTTAGCGACCACCTGTGGAGAGGACTTGGAAAGTTCTTTCCCCCCCTCCTCCTTTGCGGTGGAGGCAGCAGTAGTCCATTCGAACTTTGCTACATTCTTCGCGCTGCCTCTCGGTCAACGTGGTGAGGTCCTGTCCCGCCAGAGCGGGTCCTGTCGCACTAGATCCACAAGCCGAGTGTTGCAATCGTCTTCATCGGATGATCCAATAGCAGCAGCGGGAGCTCGATGCTTGTCAGTATTAGTGACGTCATCTCGCTCACGACGGTCAGTCTGGGTTGTGTCGGTAGAGCCGTCACCGTCCGTTCAAACTCTCTTTCATCGATTTTGTGTTTTAAATTTGAGATGTCAATGTTGTTCCCACGAGTATCGGACATGGGGAGGGTCCGTCTTCACAGAGGTCCGTGTGCGCAGGTAAGGCTAGATAGTATCGAAGGTCACCGGGTATTCTATAGCTCCGTTTGTGACAGCTATTTTTAAGCCTGGGTCCTCAGCCTAGTAGATCGTCGACACGGGTCGCATGACACCTTGATCCAACCCAGAAAGTTGATAGGAGAAAGTAGAGAATGAGCAGAAAAAAGGCGGAACAGAGTAATGTCGGAGGCGAAAGGCTAGGGAAATATAACACTCCCTAGTCGTTCGCCATAGCCTCGTCTGTAGGAAACAGGGGGAGCCACGGGAAGGTGAGGATGACGCTTGCAAGGGGAGAGGCTGTGTAATAGCTTCCCCTCGCTTTAACCCACCTAACGTTCATTAAAAGGGGAGGCTTTTATCTCGTTAAGGAACCTGGTAAATATAAATGGTAATCTGATTTAGAAAACCCATCATACATTTGCGTATGATTTATATTTATATTATAAATGCCATGCATAGAGTCTATATTCACATTATTATATTGATTTATAGTTCTCTAGACCTTTTTCTCTTTCTTTCAGGGTGCTTGAACACATTGGTCATATTGAATTTTAAAAAAGGGGTACATGGATCCTGGGCATTTTTATAGATTTGAGTTTACGTTCTCATTTTTTTTCGACTGGGGTATACACAAATATATACTAATCAATTATATTTTTATATTTTGCGCTATATATGTATATATTTTTATATTAAGCTATTATAAAAAGCTATCTATTTTGACTGTTGTTTCATATATTACTGTGTTATTATTATTTATGAAAGAATACAATTTGTTTGTTTACTTCCTATTAAATTGAAGATATCTGTCTTCTACTTAATGGTCTTTTAAAAACCCTGGTGATTTCTAGATTTGCAGTGATGGTCATAATATTAATATTTTACTAAAATACTGTAAGGTTCCCTCTTTATAGAAAACTATTATTAGAGTTCCATATACGCAGCCACCTAAAAAACTAGTAATAAAAGGAATAAAAAGACAACTATAAAAAAAAGTAAAACTCAATAAAAAATCAAATATTCTTGAGGATCATCTCAAGAAAAGTATGGATTTAAATCTGGTGATTGTTTTGATTTCAAACAATCCGTAGCACGTTTTTATAACTTTTCTCGAACGTCGTTCGTTAATATAAACAGTAAATGTGAAAATTCACTATCATAGGACCGGCAAGCCCTTTGAATGTTTTGTTTATGTTCGGTGGTGGACACGAAAGCGATAGGAAATCATACACGGGCTGTGCATTCGTTGCAGCTGGTAGTGTCATTTCGTGGGAATCAAAAAAGCAACGCATAATAGCACTTAGCAGTCACTCTTTCAGCAGCAGCAAAAGAGGTTTACTTATATTCGCAAGATGATGAATGAAATTGGATTTAACTGCGAAACGCCAATCGTATTGAACAGTGACAATCAAAGCGCTCAGCATTTAGTGAATAATCCTATATATCACACCAGCAGCAACCATATTGATATTAAATATCATCATATGCGTTAAATGTGCAGATGATATGTTGTCTGACATATTAACTAAAAATGTGCAAAGAATCAAATCAAATTCACAAGACATTAATTGCATTTATACTTAAAACTTTAATTCTAACTAATTCATTTATAAAATATTCTTACAAATTTGTGTGTAGTGAAAAGGAGAGTTGAATTTAGTTATATACATAATAATAAACAATACATAATATTTGTATTTACATACTTTACTATTTAACAATTGTATTAAAACTCTGTATTTGTTGTCTGAAAATTAATTGTGTGTCGATTATTGCTTCAATATTTTTCTCCAAATATTGTTTCATTCGCTTAATAAACTTTCTTTCAATCAAGTCGTGTTCGTCACATTATTTCGGATCGATTAACTCTTACGCATATTTACTTCAATTGTTAGTGCAAAATAGCAGGAACAAAGTTGATCTTCCGATCCCTTCATACTCATTAAAAAAAAGCTTCCGAACCACTCATTCATTAGTAGATCATTCAATTCTGCTTTGCTACGAGCGCAAGAGCCTTGAATCATTAATGAAAGCTATATACACGTAAGCTATGAAAGCATACACGTCCCTCAAATCGAGCAATGATCACAGGCTGCCAAAATAAAATCTGAGAGTGTAAGCAACGACGAAGTTCATGTCTGGAGCCAACGAAGACGTACGAAGTTAGAAAAACATGACTGGGAGACGGCGTTCAGAAAATTTTACGAACCACTTTTTTGTCGATTTGAGCTATCTGTTATGTGGTTTGTGGTTAAACCTAATATGTTAAGCACCCAGAGTGGCTGAATCAAGGTACTCAACCACTAAGTCTACCAGGAAACGGCCATCATCGTTTACATGGCTGAATTTTACCCTTCCTAATCTAAAATATAAAGCGGTAAGACAAATTAGATTTGTAGCGAGTTGTAGGCAGTTTATGTTAAATATTATTAAGCTTTTTCTAAAATTAATTATTATTCATAGAAAATAAATATTTTCATAGAAAAATCGTATCCTGTTAGATAGAATTTTAAAGCAAAATTAGAGCTAAAAGAACTAATCGGTTGTCTAAAAATTAACCAAATGAATTGATCCTTAACCTCAGTTTTAATCGCGTACAATTAACCCTTTTCTTCCCTACTTAAAAGCTGTGTAATATAAAAATTACAATAAGATGACTATTTCGCAAATCTTTCGTCAAAGTCAAATACATTTCCCAATTTTAAACATTATTATATGTACATATTTACATTGGGGTGGTTCTAAGCTATAGGGGCCAACAATTTCTTTTTTTCTTACCCTCTTAATTTTGTGAAAATCCGAATCCTTTTAATTGTGAAATCCTGAAAGGCATCTTTCACAGCTTCTTGAGAAGCTGACGAATTTTCCTTTCAAGAACTGGTCCAATGCCTGAAATAAGTGGTAGTCTGTTGGTGCGAGGTTTGGTTAATACGGTGGGTGACAGAGAGTTTCCAAGCCTAGCTCCTGTAATTTGTGAGGCGTTGTTCGAGCGACATGTGGTCATGCGTTGCCTTGTAAGAGGATTGGATGGTCTCTATTGACCAATTTAGGCTGTTACATGGAAAGCTCTCTCATCATCACGTCCAACTGATTGCAGTAGATATCTGCTCTTATAGATTGACCAGGTCTCATAAAGCTGTAATGGATAATTCCGGCGCTGGACCACCAAACAGATACCATAATTTTATTAGGTCATACTGCCCTAATAAAATACCAAACCCAACTTTTAAGGGAAGAAAGCCAAAACACAGAAATCTAAAGCTTGAAAGAAAATTTTGTCAAAATTTTGTTTTTTGTTTTATGCTTGCTCTCTCGTTTATTCTCTCTGTTCATGCTAGCTGTCTCGTTTCTTGATCACACTATTGATGCATACTATTTATTCTGTGATATTAATTAACTCTATTCGAAAAAAATCTATTTTTACCATAAACACTGTACCTTTCTTTTATTATTATATTTTAGTGAAATAGAAATGTAACATTACATATATGAAAATAATTTATTTTAAACGCTGCATAAGAGCAGCGTTCTTTAACCCTGCACTGTCAATTGTTGCTGAAATGTCACTGAGTTCACGAGTTGGAAAAGAGGATACAAGAATGTAGTTCTGATTTTCATATTGTGGACGCGCACTGTAATATTAATATTGATAAATATAAGAATATATTTTGTAAATAAAAAACTAAGAAATATACTTTTGTATATATTGACGAATATCGTGTATCGTGTGTGTTAAATTAAATAGTGCTGATAATCTTGATCCATCCTCTAATCGAATTTGAAGTGACGTTGTTGGTGCAGATGTGTCTAAATTCAATTTTTCTTTGGCTCGTTTTTCATTGCATTCATTTTTGGTTGAGGTTGAAGGCAAATTAGTTACAGTATCATAATTGTCTATATTCGGTGCTGGGCTATTAAATATTAGCAGGCATTAGGACTGTGTGTATAAAATCTTAAAGAAAATCTGATTCTACATGCCTTCCAAGCGTGTGGCCAGATCCTTTAAAGCTTTTTACAGGAACTGATTTTTTCTTGTAGTCTTCCTGACGGTGATCTTCAACATCAACGTTAACCATCCAACCCATTTCGAGCAATTCGTTGGGAATTTCACTAAAAATACAAAATCGGATGTATTGATATTATTTAATAAAAGTGTTGCAACAGATTACCGAGATGATAAGCTCCCGGATTTTATTGTTGTTTTTATGGCTGATTACAATAACTATATTGAATTTTTTTTTGTTTCAAAAGTAAAATGTATAATTAAGCCACATAATTAACCAATTTCGCCGGGATCAGTGGAAGAGTTTAGGAGAAAACGTATTTCTAAATTCCAATAACGTAAGAATATGAACACTTCCTACTACTTTTACTAATTTCCATTTTGGAATTTTTTCAGTCTCTACAATTTTGTGAATGGAAGTAACTTGGAATTTAGCGTCGGTTAGTGATATTTATATCATTGTTGTTGTAGCTTTTCAAGCTAATTATGATTATTACATTTAAACATTTTTCTTGAAATGTTGTATAAAAAATAGCTCCTAAAACGAAAAATTGTTATGAAATGTCGCGCGATTTTTACGGTTTTAGGTTACGTTGGAAATTGTTTCCAATGTATGTTAAGTAGGAGGGCTTGTATTAATAGTAATTAATATTAATAGTGCTTTGAACTTACGAGTGATTTTAAAAATGACGAAAAATTATATGTAGAAAGCTAAGAGGCTCAAGCTTCATTGTATTGGGTTAGTTATGTGGCTGAATTATACATTTTACCAAGAAAGAAATTAAATCTATATATATAAAATCCCTTTGCGTGTCTGTTAGCAAAATATGTCCGGGACTTTGTTTTGGACTTCCACATCTCTTAGAAATCTGAAATTTTTCACAGATGTTTCTGGGCATCTAATGTTGATGAGAAAAATCCAAACGGCTTAGCCATTTTTTTGCAAAAAATCGGATTGGGAGGAAATTTGTATTTTTTTCTCTAGATTGTGCTGATTAAATTTTCAGATTTTATTATAAAAAATTTAATAATTTAAAAAATTAATAATTTTTCATAATAGTGTAATTTCTCAATAGTAAATTGAGAAATTGCTTCGCAATTTTTTTTACGAAATAAATAAAAAATAATAACTTCCTGGCGAAGAAAGGCAAGGAAATATGTACAAATAAGTGTACAAATAAGTTTCCTCGGTTTTTTATAAAAAGTTAGGAATTTATTGTGAAGGAACAGTATATTACGTTTTATTCAAAGTATTTTCCATCATTTGCCACTACTTTTCCCCATCTTTCTGGCAACATTCGGATACCCCGTCGAAAAAACTCTTCATATTTTGACGCTATCCGCAAATCTACCCAATTTTTGGTGTCTTCATATGATGTGAAGCGCTGCTCAGACAGACCATGTGCCATCGACCGGAACAGGTGATAATCAGAGGGGCTAAGTCTCGTGAATACGGCGGGTGGGGTAAAACTTCCCAGTTGAGTGTTTCCAAGTATGTTTTTACCGGCGCCGCAACATGTGGACGAGCATTATCGTGTAAAAGAATAATTTTGTCGTGTCTGGAGTAGTAATGGGCGCGTTTTTCCTTAAGTGCCCGACTCAATCTCATCAATTGTGTTCGGTAGAGAGCTCCAGAAATGGGTTCGCTTGGTTTGAGCAATTCATAATACACGACACCAAGCTGATCCCACCAAATACACAGCATGAGTTTTTTTCCATGAATATTCGGCTTAACTGTTGATGTTGATGGTTCGCCGGGCTTAACCCATGACTTTCTCTTCTTTGGATTATCGTAGTGAATCCATTTTTCGTCACCAGTGACTATACGATGCAAAAAACTCTTTTTTTATTCCTGGCAAGCACATTTCACTCATGCATAATCGGCGTTCAACGTCTCTCGGCTTTAGTTCATATGGAACCCAAGTTCCTTGTTTTTTAATCATTCCCAACGATTTTAAACGATGTGAAATTGCTTGTTGAGTCACTTGTAATGTAAGTGCAAGTTCTTTTTGCGTTTGGGACGAATCTTCCTCCAATAATACTTCTAATTCCATGTCTTCGTACACTTTCGGCCTTCCACTGCGTTCTTTGTCCATTTGAAACCATTCCTGACAACTTCTCTCACTTAAAGCAGCTTCACCATATGCTTCTAGAAGCAATCGATGCGCCTCAGCTGCAGATTTTTTCAAATTAAAGATGTAAATCAAAAGTTCCCGCAAATGATGCTTATTCGGCACAAAACTTGACATTTTTGCAGGAAAAAAATTACGTGATGCTGATACGGAATCACTAGTACTTTAAGGTTATGGTGTTGCCGGATGACGAAACTTGGGATATTACGTTTTACATCTGACAATTTCTCCATAACCTTCTGGTGGGGCCATCTTTTGACAAACCGCGGAAACTTATTTGTACACCTAATATGTATACTAGTAATGTTATAAAAAAGTACTACAAATCTTAAATTCCATTTCTCCAAAAGTGTTCCATTTTCGGGTAAAATGTTTTGTTACATGAATGAGATAGATATTTACAGCCTTATTTATAAACGCATTTTAAAGGCTGCGTAACCTTAAACAACCCTTAAACAAGAAAACGTTATTTATAAACAATTTTTTATTTTACGCAACGTTGTTTAAAGGCAATGTAATTTAAACACAAAAATTTGCGTTTAAAGCCTGCGTAAAGTGGCATATCAAAATTCAAATAATTTTTGTGTTCAAATAAAAATTTTTAACAATTGTTTAACAACTTTTTAACGAAATCTAATAAATAAGGCTGTTATTATATATTTAAAAAACCTATTTAACGGTACCAATATTATCAGGATATCGTTTATAGTTAAGGAGATACAGGGACCGTATTTCAAATTTTGAAGGATCCTAATTCTTAAAGTAACTTATCATCAGTAGGGGGAATCAAACCAGCAGCAACTACAACAACTAAATTGGGGAGTTTGTCATCTCATACATTTAAGCCGAAGTGTTTATATAAGTTCTTTTATTGTAAATAAAGTTATTATTACAAAGCGTGGAATTTAAAAGTTGTATTCCATTCACGTTTAAAGGTAAAAGATCATATAAAACGTCTGATATAGAGCTTATATAAAAACAGACACAATTTCAAAAAAAAAATATACTAAACAGATGAAATAATTAATAGATAATTAGCGACTACACAAAAATCACGAATGATTCCTGAAAATTAAAAACCTCTCATTTTAAGGGCAAGATACTGATGAGTGATGCATCCAAATTTATTTATGTAGTTAATTTTATAGTCTAGTCTAGCAGTTAGCTTTTTAAACACTTAACATCCATGCGCTAGGATACGATGCCATTACGGACTAAAGAAGGATTTCAAAATTATTGTCAAACTTATATTAACAATTATATCGGTAAATAAAAACTAAAAACGCATATTATTCATTTCAGTGACTGATGGCTTAGGTGGATTAGAGTTACAACAAACTGAAGTAATTTAGATCTAAGTCTTTAAGACTTAAAATAATATTTAAGAGCAATGCAAAAAAGTCATTCAGTTTTTGTTTTTCCGTAAAAACTAAAAATTTTACGCAACTGAACTGAGTGGTTAGTGATCTAAATTTGGGTAAAATGGGGCGTTGGCCCACGCCTAATAATTAGTTCCGTCTTGAAGTAAAAAATAATAAGTTACTTGTGTAAAACATTTATTCCTATGGTAATGAATTTGTTTTTAAGGTATACTGCACAAATGGGCGGACCACGCCCACTTTTAGAATAACAACAATTTTTTGGATCAAATCAGTATGTAGTTCTATGTACAGTTGTATTGAGAGAATTCGTATAGTTATCAATGTAACCTATCTAAAACCGCAATCGGCCTATGTAAACTAAAAGTTGGAGGCTCACGCCCACTTACTGGCATATTAACGGGTAATGTATACCCAATAATGGAATCATGTTGTCATAACTGTGAAAGTGCCGTACCAGCATTTTCGGTATAAAAGTAGGCGTGATCGTTTATCGATTTTCAATACCAACCTGCACTCAATAACAGCGGATGTATCCGCAAAATTTCATTTCGATATCTTCACGGTTCTCTTGTGATCGTGATTTCAACAGACAAGCAGACAAATGGACGGTCATGGCTAAAACGAATCGGGAGGTGACGCTGATCAAGAATATATCTGTGACCATAAGCAACAACAGCCTAACTCGGTTTTTCTTATTTTTCAGGACAATTATTTGAAGTTTCAATTCATTTACTTAATTATTTATTCATTTATTTAATTTCTTTTGCAGAATTGGCTGCACTTTCTGCTTTCTTTTATTGACATAAGTATAATCAAAGAATAAATGGTATACAGAAGATGCATCTCGTACAAATCAAATTTCCATCCTGGGTTCCAATATTGGTACCCAATCCAACAGATGCACATTAACTTACGCACATACAAAATGTTACATATCGCGCCGAGAATTAGAGAATTGGATAAAACTTACCCTCTCATTACAGTTTCCAAGAACTCTTTATTTTCTGGATCGTCATACAGGCGCAATTCACCGTCATTAATGGAGAAACCTTGACTCCAGAGCTTGAGAACTACAACGGGTCTATTTGTTTGTCCCGATTCTTGACTTAATGATTTTACAACTGTATGATCGCTGGATGACATCCCTAAACGTACTCCCTGTCCCCAGTTGATACCGGTTGATGTTGAAGGTACTGGGGCAGTTTCGTTGGAACTCTGGTCATGAGCCATACGAAACATGTCGGTAAGCTGCTCCCGAAAATTTTTACGTTTTGGGGGTCCCAAAACCTGCTGTCCAGAACGTTCTGAACCACCTGCATAAAAAGCCTGACCTTCTTCACTGTCAGATGAACGCTGTGCCATATCATTTAAAGTTGCAAATCTAAATTTGGAGTATTACTTATTGACATTTTAAACAAATTGCTTACTTGGGCTTAGAAGATGACTTCATAGCAAAGTCTTCGGCGGATGCACTCTTTATATTACTATTAACCGAACACTGCATATTGGAGTCGAATACAGCTGTGGTACTTGCAGTCTCCCGGCTATTTCCTGCTTGATTACCCAGAAAATTTGAAAGTGCATCCTGTACATACGAGAGGAGTTAGTCACTTTATCTTACTTTATCTTTATCAACCGATCACTTGTTCGGTCCGTTTTTCCTTTTTTATAATGTTGCAAAGTTTGATATTTATATACCATCCCAAATACCCCTCATACGTGAATAAAAAAATCCCTAGAGCCATTTCAAGCTAAAAAAACACAAATGTTATATACATCACCTTTTGCTCATATAATATAGAGATATTCTAGCATGACTTAAACTATGGAACACCCTGTAGCTTATTTTGGAAATCTTTCATTTGTTTAACCCATCCTAAACCACAGTACATGACACCATTAAACGCTTAAGAGAGTCTTCCAGTGATGCCGGCCAAGAAACGGAAGGCCCAAGCTATACAGAAAGATCATACAATCAAAATGATAAGTAAAAGGGATCGAAGTAGAAAGTTATGGACGTCTGTGTATGTATGTATAACATAAAACAATTATATTTCAAAGGATTTATGCATATACATATGTACATTAGGATGGTTCTTAATTTTCAAGTCCCAATTTTTTTCTTACCCTCTTAAAATATGATAATAGGTCAGAAGATGATATGTGCGAATTTCAGCGAGATCGAAAACTGGAAACCCTTGCCGCATTTAAGTCCTACCCTGGTATAGAAAAATATTATACACTCTGCATGTACACTGCATGTTCACACTCTCACATCACATTTTCTAGTATGTCTTTATAGATAAACCTATCCATAATGCCACTTATTCGATGAAGATTTAACTGTTTACTTTTACTAACAATATTGAACGGTTTCTAGGTTTCAAATAATACTTTATGATTGCTAAAAAATTTTCTACTCTTTTAATTTTCTTTTGAAAATTAAATTAAATTAGGAATAAATTTGTGAGAGTGCGAAGAAGCAGTACAATGTGTTATGTCCGAAACTGTACATATTCATGTCTAAAAGGATTTTAAATAAAATATTCACAGGAATAAAAATAAATAGAAAATATGATTTTCCGCTACTGTATATATACAAAATAAACAATTAAAAGACTATTTCTCTATAAAATATCAGTTTACATCCTGGAAGGGACATTGTACTGCATGTCACACTAAACTTCAACAAAAACAGCATTTTCCAAACATAAAAAACACAATCGAACATTTTTTTAACACCATTCGAACCTTCGAGCTGGTGGAGTTACATTGAACTCAACTCAACCAACTAATAAGGTGAGAGAAATTTGCAGAGGTGTTTAAATATCTTAAATTTGTACCAGCGAACATGATGTTTGCAAGTCTAGGGCATAAAAGCACTGCAAATGCCTTATGTCAAAATATATTTAATGTTATAATGGAAAAATGTGCTCGGAAAAGTATTGCATGTTTATGAACCTCTCATACGGGTTCATTTTACAAAACTTTTTCGAATATTTCTTACAAACCGTTTGCAAGAGTTTTGTAAGTTTGGCATAAATGCAGAATAGCTGCCAAGCTCAGATTTTGTTCATCTTTTTTTTACCGTTAGATAGGGCCATCAGGAACGGAAGTGGATGGTTTTTACCGGGGGCTGGTCAGCCATCTGGGATTTATGACCGTTTGAAGGTCAAATAAATGGTACTAATAAAAGGCACTTATTTCATAAACTAAGTAAGCTAACGGAACAAACGAAGTACTGTTGGAAAGGTATTTTTGATACCTTTCATTTATGTAATACACATTTTCACACATAAATCTGAGCTTGGCAGCTGATCTGCATTTGTTCCGTAAGTTTTTATGAATCAAACCCTTAAGATATATTTTATACATATATGTATATACTGTTAATTATTTGAAGTTGAAATAGAGGCAAAGAAACCGTAAATATTTTTAAAGTAAGGAAGTGTGTATATCTTTGCAAGTCTTACAATATCCCACTAAAAACCAATGTAATTGTTTCGAAAATAACACCCTTATTTCATATCTGCGAACGGAACATTTATCGTACGTTATGCTTTGTATATTGGCTTTCCCAGAAACAACAAATGGCGAAAATAATAAAGCATAACTTACGATAAGAGTTCAGGTCGTGATTGTACCGGCCTAAAGCACGGTAAATACTAAATCTAAGGTTTATTAGATCTACTTAGAACAAAAGAACTTTGACGAATTTATAAGGAAGGAATAAAAATGTCAACCAGGATTAGTACTATTTCGGCCTGACCATATGCTCATTATCTATGAATCATGGGTCCATCTCTCAAAAGTATTAAATTTGTCTGCGTAACTTACTGCAAAATATGAACACCAACATTTTTCATCTCTAATATTATGCGGACCGCCCGTATCTTAATTCCGAATACTGATAATGTAACATACACCTGTAAAGTTGTATTGTTTGTTCTTAATTTAATCTAAAAAAGCCCTTATAAACGATAAACGGTCATTCCGTTTAACACCCGTTTTGTTTTGTGCTTTTCGTATTTTGTTTGTTAGTAACGTCAAAACTACGAAAATCACAAAACAAAAAGGATGTCGAGCGTTTATCGTTTATAAGGGCGTAAATAGAATTGAAATTATGCTGATCAAGTGAATATTGTCTTTTCTATATCTGCGACATCTCCCGCTAGCCATTACAAATGGAAGGATAAAAGTAACTTGAGCTTTTCATCGACGGTGCAGGGCATAAAACCTGACAGTAGAAGTGAACGTGTTGGTCCCAAACTACAAAACAGCATTTTTTGGGTTGGTTGAGCTCAATCTAACAAACATACATATATTTAGCGAAGGCCGTAGTTTATACAGCCTTAAAAGCTTGCATGAAGTGGCAAAATAAAAAAAGCTAAGATTAGAAAACACTGACACCACAAACTATTTTCTGAATAACTTTTAGTAATCACCTCTAATGACCAGTTACTGCTGGATAAGTAGAATTTCGCGATGTCCTCATCACTGCCACTTATTTCTATAAATTGTGCAATTAATTCATCATGGTTGTCCATTTCGCAACCTTTCTTTGAAATGGGTAGAAAGGGAAACGATTTTAGAGAATTCACTTAAATATATCATAATAGAGTTGCCATCATCGTTAAAAACTTTATAGAATATAAAAATCTTTAGTAATGCTTTATGCCGTGTTTACACATGGGGCCCTGTGCGGATATTACACTACGAACATTGTTCGGTGAAACTTTAAAATTGTTATTGTTTTCTGTACAAAGGTGTCAACGTTAAACCAAAGAATCTACAATATATAGAAGGAGCATTCGAATTTCATACGAATTTTTGAACGGCAAAATTTGTTCCGTGGACTTACCCGTACGTTCATGTTGCGCAACATTGAATGAATTTGAATTTTTTGTGTTGCTACACATTACCTCTACTCTCTTCTCAATTGTTTGATACCTTCGAGACGATTTCGTGTTCTTTGCTTCTCATTGCCATTGCTTTGTTTTTGTATAAATACAAATCGGGTTTGTTTGTTTTCCTACATAAATGATTATGCGCAAAAAGATTTGATCCATGCCGCAATGTATGTCAAAGGAGGTGTGAATGAAACGAAGGAATTGAGTTAAAAACAGGGGCTGAGGGAACAATGGAATTTGACTTCTTTTTGGTTCCTTTGCAATAACAATTCAGGTGCTTAGGTCTGTCGGTCTTTTGATTTGGATTTTTTTTCGCTTAAGTAAGGGAAGTTAAGTTATTAAGTAAGGAATTTTGTTTTTTGGAACATTTTGCCGACATAATAAACTGTTTAGTATTTTAAATTAGGTTTATTATTAAATTAGGTTATTGTTAATTGTTATTTTATATATATAAAATTATAATACAATTATTGTACCAATATTTGTTATTGGTAACTCGATACATTGAGCTCAATGCAGGGTTGATTTCGTTTTATTGCCAGCCCATAGGCAATGCTTCCTTAATAGAACTAAAATCATAAATTTTAAAAATTTTAGTCTTTAAAATAATTTTAATAATGGTTTTGGACACTACAATAACAAGGTAAATTCATAGAACATCAGACAGAAGCACTTCAGTTGTTAGTACAAAATAACAAACACAAAGTCGATCTTCCGATTCCTTCGTATAACGTGTTCAATGTGTTGATATGCCGACTAAAGTATTCTTCTTCTTAAATCTTCTTTTCTTTCTTGGTTTCTTTGCAAAAAAAAATTAGATGCTATATATAACACATCATTTTTTCCATTTTGCTTCAAAGACGAATAGAACGAGATACCTTTATAGCGACGTATATTAAAGATAGCGAGATAGATACATACAGAATGTGTGATTACTTGACCTTCAAACGGTCATAAATGCTTGATGCTTCAGGCATCAACATTTGTTATTTTTATTTACGTTTATAAAAAAAAATATTTTATAAATAATATGCACAGAAAAATATAAATATCTTATACTATGTTCGCACTAGGCCGAAAATTCGCAATTTCGCGGCTCAACTCAATTTCGCGTGAAATTGAGAAGATTTGTTCAATTTCGTCATACAAAACAATGTCAAACGAAATTGAGTTGGAGCAAAATTTTTTCTCAATTTCAACGAAATTGAGACCGAAATTGACTGCAAAAGAGAAATCAACCCTGATTTTGTACTAAAATGTGTGCTAAATCTGTATTTGTTTGGCAACGCTGACTTTTTTGACATTTAATTATTTAAATTGGAATCCTTTGGTAAACTTTTGAAAATGGACAAAAGAAAATATAAAAAGAGAAATTTATGGTCTGGCGTAGCTGAGGAGCTGCTGATCGAGCTGTGGCTGGAGAGAATTGATCAGCTAAGGGGCACACGGCGTAATAGCCACATTTTTCAAGAAATAGCTATTAAGCTTAACGAATGCGGAATTACAGTTTGTGGTGATGAGGTAAAGACGAAGGTGCAGAACTTGATGGCTAGATATCGGTAAAGATACACACTTCATAATATCTACAGATATATTTACTTAAATTACTTTTTCCAGAAAAGAAAAAGCTGCTATAGGCAATTCTGGCGGTTCACCCAGCGAGTGGACATTGTTCCAAAAAATACACCAGGTCGTTGGAGGGCATGCAATCCATAATTTTGTAACAGAGAGCAGTCTTGATGGTTTGTATCTACATATATTTCATATTTTTTTATTTAATTTTTTATAAATGTGCAAGTGAGTAACATATTTTCATATAAAACTGCAGATGTAGCGGCGCCAACAAATTCATTATCCTCATCGCCACTAATTCCCTCGTCAACAGAATTACATTCACCAACACCATTACCTTCCTCATCGACATCACCAGCCTGTTCACCAGCATTGCTAACGCTATCACCAATACCACCGTCCCAACCGATTCCAGTTCAAAGTCCAACGCCATCGAACTCTTCAGCATCTACGTCTCGGAGAACTGGAAGAAACGTCCAAATGGAACTATTAAAAAACTTAGAAAAAAGCAGCAGAGACATTGCCAATCTTTTGAATGATATTAAAAAAGATGAAGAGGAAGCAAAAGCATTCGAGAAACAGTTGTACGACATTGAGGTGCAAAGAAATGAAATTTTAAGAAGAAGTGCCCAAACCAATGAGGAAATGAAGGACTATTTAATAAAATTTTTGAATAAATAAACAAATGTCAAGTTAAACGTTAAGTTAAATATATTTGTCACTAATTAATGAACTATGTAATTAATTTTTTAAATGAACTATTTTTAATTTTTTTTAAATGAACTATACATTTAGGTTGAATTATGAATAAATGTGTTACCCAAAAATGAAGTTATAGCTCTTCTTATTTCTAGAGCTTGTGAATCGCTATCGCCAATCGTCGTATTTTCGTCCAAGTTTCCACGCATTCTATCAATGTTCTCCTGAACAGCAATCCATTTCTGGTTGGTTACATCATTCCGTTCGTTCAGGAAATTGTGTAGGATGCAGCAGGCTTTGATAACGGTAGTGGCATTGATAATGTTGTTATCAATACCTTTTCCGATCCGACGAAACCGAGCTTTAAGGTGACCGAAAGCATTCTCCACCACTCTCCTACTTTTCGAGAGCACATAATTAAAATGCTTCTGATCATCAGGCTGCTCGGGCGAATATGGGTAAGGCTTCATTATTTTTCTCGAAAATCGGAATGCAGAGTCGCCGATTATATAAACAGGGACTTGAATGCCTGATATGTTTTTGGCATGCTGCTCCAGTAACGGACACTCATCCAGATATCGCTTCAGTGAGGAAGATTGATATACTTGAGAGTCATTGCAGCGACCAGGACTTCCAACATCGATGTACATAAAACGATATCTAATACACATGATATTAGGGAATATGTAAACAATAATAAATGAAAAATACCTGTAGTCTACCAAAGCCAAAAGAATAGTGGAATACCAGCCTTTGTAATTATAGAAGTCGGTGGCATCTTGAGCACGAG
The DNA here is from genome assembly GCA_943737955.2 of Myopa tessellatipennis. Taxonomy (NCBI): domain Eukaryota; kingdom Metazoa; phylum Arthropoda; class Insecta; order Diptera; family Conopidae; genus Myopa; species Myopa tessellatipennis. The sequence goes on from OX031315.1 coordinate 17,598,223, forward strand.
GGTGTACTTCAATGTGGCAGCCGTCTGAAAAATTTGCATTCTTGTATTTGTAAAAGATAGTTTGGGCAATATTAAATTTCTATATTACCAAGAGCTCCAAGACACTGAGGCAACCCTAAGGTCTGGAAACCAGATACATATTCAGCCAATTTGTCAGCAGTTAGCGGGAGTGATTGGAAATATATATGCTTCAATGATGACCAAACTTCTTTACAAAAGTCAATAAGAATTTCGCATACGGTAGACTTTCCTATTCCGAAAAGGTTTCCGATACTGCGATACTCCGATGAGGAACCTAATGCATATAATGCAATAGCAATCCGTTTCTCCAAAGGAATACATCGTCGGAATCGTGTGTCTTGTTTACCAAGGGCTTGAAGCATTTCACACAAATATATGAAACTGCTGCGTTCCACACGGAAATTGTTTTTAAAGAAGGTGTCATCGTTGACCTGACAATCCGACTCCCAAAACGTACCGTTCCGATTCTGTAATGAAAATAATGAGCATTTGAAGATCTAAATTAACAAGTGATTATCCTCACCACTGTCAATCGTTGTGTAGCACCTAAAGGCGCCAAGGAAAGCAAAATTGCATGCCGGGCCATTAGAGAGGCAAGCAGAAGCTTCTTTTTCCTTATTACTTTCCTTTTTAATATCCACTTCCTCCGTAGCAGTGTTCGCGAGGCACTTGCGTTAAGTATGGAATCCATACAAACATTAAAAATTTGAAATATATGAGCAATTTCCATTTTTTATAATATTGCCGAAAATCTCACGCAGTAAACAAACCAAACGTCAAATGAAATTGTGAATGCTAAATCCGAACACTTTCAATTTCATATGAAATTGTGTCAATTTCAAACGCAATTTCGGCCTAGTGCGAACGTAGTATTAAAATGTTTGACAAATTAGTTATAATTGGGGCACGGGTCTATGTTATAGGGCTTGTTTTAATTGAAAATGCATTCATATCCACGAATTTCTGTTATTAATTTGTTTTCAGAGCAGCTTATTTTTTTCTTGCTGAAATATAGTAAAAATGTTTGAAGTAAAAAAATTTGTATTGCTGTCAAAATCATATGGTTTTCATTGGGATTTTTCGAAAGAAACATATTTTTATGATAAAACGTAGACTTTTTCACCTTTCAGGTTTGAAGCCATACGAAAACCTATTTTGAGACCGCCTCAAGCTTTTTTGTTGTTCTCATAAGATTTTGCTTTTGTTCGTTTAATATGTTGAAGCTGCGTTGTGTTTTATAAATTAAGCATGTGGCTCCAATTGTATTGTGGTTGTACTTTTTGCGCTGGCCACAATAACAACTTATATTGGTCCTGCACTTAGTTGGGGCCGGAGCTATAGCCCAATGAAATGTGGAATTTAAATGCCTACATCTCCTAAATTATAAAAGATATGAAAGATATTTGTGATAAGAACACATTTCCAATTCTAAGTTGTATTTTCCCAGCTGACCGCAACAACAACAACGCCGGTCGGGTAACGCTAATCGTGTTGTTGTTGTAGCATGCGGAGCAGACCCCAACAGCAACAAATTCACCTTTAGCCCCCTGGTTTCGAAGTTATAGCACTTTGAAATTTGAATATATATACCTAATATATCCTTAACTATAGAAGATATCCGGTATAGATGTATATCGTTGAAAAGGTAACTTAAATACCTTTCATTTATGTAAAGTACAATTTTTTCGAAAAATGCATAATTTTGGAGAAAATCCTCGTTAACATCCGCTTAACATTTTGAGTACTTTTTTTACCCATTAATTAATTTTCTTTCTATAATTAACCCACATAATTGTGTGAAAAACATGAAACTAGATGGTATTAGCTTTCTATAGCCGTTTTTGTTATTGTAATCGGCCCAGTATTGTAGGAGGAAACGCGCTTTGAATCGTAATTAGTTAATCATTTTTTGAATTTTGATATTTCGTTTTGTATGAGTTTAATATGCGTTTACGTTACGCATAAGTTTGACGCTACTACTTTTGCAATTATGTTCGTGGTAAGTATAAATTTGAAATTATGGAAACGCTATTTTTCATAAAAATTTTTCATTTTCTCAGTGTAGCCAGAGAAACAAGTAAAATAGTACGTGGGGTTCTTTGTAAAGTTTAAAATGCGATTTCTCATAAAAAAACTACACCAATTACGATAAGAAAGATAGGTATAGAAAGCTAATAACATCTAGTTTCCCCGTTCTCCGCAAAATGAAGTCAGTTAATTACACATTTTATTTAATTAATGGGGGAAAAAGAGTACTAAAAATATTAAAACGGCGTTTTCTCCAAAAACATGCGTTTTTCGGCAAAATCTTACTTAATATAAATGAAAGGTATTTAAGTTACCTTTCTAACGATATACATCTGCACCGGATATCTTCTATAGTTAAGGAGATATTAGACAAATAAATTCAAATTTCAAAGCGCTATAACTCCGAAACCAAGAAAGGCTAAAGGTGAATTTGTTGTTGTTGGGGTCTGCTTCAAATGCTACAACAACAACAATAACAACACGATTGGCGTTACCCAACCGATCCCAATTTAAGCTAAAATATGTTTTCTTTAAACAATTCCAATAAAAACAATATGATTTTGACAGCAATAAAAATTTTTTCAAACATTTTTAGGAACAGATTACTGTCTTCCCGGAAAGGCCCATCGAATTATTGTTTTTGTTGTTATTTGTGATGGAGACACCAAAAACAACAAAAACATCCGTCGCTCTCCCCTACTTTCAAAGTTATAGCCCTTTGAAATTTGAAATTAGTATCCCTATATCTTCTAAACTATAGAAGATATCCGGTATAGATATATACCGTTAGAAACCTAAGTTAAATACCTTTCATTTATGTTAAGTAAGATTTTACCGAAAAATGCATATTTTTGGATAAAACGCGATTTTAATATTTGTACTATTTCCGCCCCATGAATAAAGTACAACATGTCATTAACCCACATAATTGTGCGGAAAATAACGAACTAGAGGTCATTAGGTTACCACAGCTATTTTTTCGCCGTAATCGATGCAGGATTTTAAGAGAAAATACTGTTTGAAACATTAGTAGTTAATGCTTTTTTAGTATTCTACTACTCCGCTTTGCATGAATTCTTTTACTAATAATATAAACAAAGAGATAAATTGTAACAGAAATGTGCTCTTTTGAGAGCAAATAAAGGTTCTTCCCATAGCGCCGCAGGCGAAAAATTGTTATGAAAAATCGCGCGATTTTGTTTAACATCTTACTTAATTTTTCATTTTGTAGTTTAGCGCCGCAGGCGAAAAATTGTTATGAAAAATCGCGCGATTTTTCATTTTCTTAGTTTTCTCCTAAAATGCTGCACCGATTACGACGAAACAAATAGCTGTGGAAAGCTAATGACCTCTACTTTATATTTCCATAAAGTTAATGGGTAAGTTATATGCTTTACTTTATTAATGGGGTGGAAAGTGTACTAAAATTATTAAAATTACGTTTACGTTTCTGTCTCCAAAAATATGCATTTTTCGATAAAATTTTACTTTATATAAATGAAAGGTATTTAACTTACGTTTCTAACGGTATATATCTATACCGGATATCTTCTATAGTTTAGAAGATATAGGGATACTAATTTCAAATTTCAAAGGGCTATAACTTTGAAAGTAGGGGAGAGCGACGGATGTTTTTGTTGTTTTTGGTGTCTCCATCACAAACAACAACAAAAACAACAATTCGCTGGGCCTTTTCGGGAAGTCAGTAATTTAAGCCAAAATCACTACGACTCACAATCCAATCTGTCCCTGTATAAACACGTCTTTAGATAACTGTTTTTAGTGAAGTGTGAACTTCACTATTGGAGATAATTATTGTTTTTTTAATTAATCCCAATAGATATGAACATAAAAAGTTGGGCGTATTTTGACTTATTTCAAATTGGATTTTTGGCGACTGTTTCTTATTGTTATATGTGTGTTGCCTGCTGTTTTAAACAGAGATAATCTGTGGTTTTAAATACAAAAGTAGTACAAACATTAAATTGTAAAAAACTGATTTTGTGAAAACATTTTTATATAAAAAAATCTGTTTTTATAATTCTGTCGAATATTAACATTAGCCTTACATCAATGAGGAAATACTATCAGCTACTTCTGGTTATTGTGTGTTGTTGTAGTTTAGGTGTACTTCTAATGTACAAAAGCGAAAACAATCGATTAAAGTATGTGTTACAAGTAGTTAACTTTTTTGGACGTAGAGATGCGTCATTTTTAGCGCGTTTGGGGAACGCAACACAAGTAGATGACTTTTATAATGTTGCGTTTCCAGTGCCGCTGTGGAGATCAGTTGGAGATGCTCATCACGCATACACTGCATACTGGTTCACAAAAGAGTCCATAGGAGGAGGAGAAGCATGTACAATAGTTGTTGGTAGACAAGGCTCTTTGATGGATTACAAATGTTCACTTAAATATGATAATGGAAAAACTGTTAAAGGAAAATTCAGATTTCATCGAGTTGATAATCCAGATTCTAGAGTAGAATACAACACCTACTGGTTTTTCTGTACACTAAGACGAAGTGTTGAAATTCCTATAAGTGTTGTTTTCATGGAGACAATGGCAAAAGTAGGGAATGAAATAAAACTGCATATGATTAAGTCGAAAACAAATAAAAAGCATTTAAAAACTGATGGTAAGAATAATTTAATGACTATTTGTGTCAATATGGTAGAATTTCAATTTATCTCTGATTTAACGCACAATTACAATCTGTTACAATTCTTCTTATATCATGAAATTATTGGAGTAAAAAACTTCCTCCTATATAATAGTGATGCTCTGCCCGTGCATATTCGACAAGTTCTACATAAGACTGATTTAAATATCCACTACTTCCCGTTTAACTTCCCATTTGCTATGCACAACAGCTCAACAAATATTCATAAAATAATCAAGACTGATTGCATCTTGCGCAATTTGAATAACGCTCAATACACCGTATTGTTAAGTCCGAATGATTTTGTCTATTCAGGAGCAATACCAAATAAAGGAAATTCCATTATACATGCGCTCGATAAATATTCTGTGGAAGTAACCGAATTTGAGATTATAACGTTTGCTATATGTTTGGATAATAAGAAACAATTGCTAATGGACAATTATCTATATGACCCTGAGTTCAAATTTTCAAAAAAGATATATGTCGATCGGACTGATGAAAGCGGTTTTTTATCATGGCTAAAGAATACGGAAGGAGACAGATTAAATAAAAATTGGAGTGTCACATTACCACTTTCAACAGTTTTAGCTCACTACTATGTTGAATGTTGGCATGTTAAAAAGGATGGCCTTCGTGATTGGCGAACATTAATGAGTGAAGATTTTTTGCAACAATTTAAATCTTTGCGCTCTGAACTTCATTATTTAATGTGAAAAATAATACTTAAACTTTTGAAAATGGTTTATCGAAAACTGTAAGAAATATTGATTGAAGTAAAATTGAATATTGTTAGCAATCGCGAAGAATAGACTATTCTCTGGTTTATTCTCAAATTGTGAATGCACTATGAATTTTGTTATAACGCTAATATACTATGTAAAAACTTAAAAACTATAAAAGTCCTTTCGATAATTATTTTACACAGACAAATAAAAATGTTTCTCGGCGCATGATGTGGGTAATTTTTATTTAAGAGGAAATAAATACACAAAAATATTCCACAAATATCCTTCCTCACAATTTGGAAAATTGCAATATATTTCACCAGGAGTAGCACCGTCGCAGTCTTTGGACGTACTCAAAAACTCACTATTTGAATTCCCACCTGATTACACTGAAAACCCGTAATTCTAGGTGCCATCCATGCCGTGTCCATGGGATGGATGGCATTTATGCCTACCGATACAAAACAGGTCGACAACGACCTTTCACTGTCTGCCTTAGCGGCCACCTTAGCCGCAGGAGGAAGCATAATCTTCAGCATCCGGAGGGTAAACTAAGTGCCCTTCTGTAGATGATTAGCGGAGCTGCGAGGAAGCGGCTTAAATTTTTACCAGCCTTGGGCCACAACATCGACGAGGCTAGGAGGCTAGCTGCACAGCCAATAGTTGACAACAGAGGAGAACGAGCCCGGCCAGCGGAGTAAAGGGCTCGCTCTACCAGCAACCAGTACAGTGCGCGGGATCGAGCCAATGCCTACGTGGTTGCCAGCGTCAAATTAGGCATTAATCCTGCAGATTTCCCGAAAACCGTGTGGAGTACGGAACAGCTCAAGGCTGCACAACATGGAATCCTGGAAGAGGTGAGCAAACAGAAGTGTGGCATTGTGAAACCACAGTTCACGGGCTGCACCTTCCGTCCAGGGTGGCTGAACGTCATATGTAAGGAGGACTACACCGCGGAATGGGAAAAGGCAACAGTTCCTAAACTCAAACTGTGGAAGACGGCGGACCTATAGGTTCTATAGGAAGAAGATGTACCTCGGCCACAAATCTACACTGGCTACTTCGCTGAGGTAGACATAGAAACCAGAGACATCCTGGAACAACTTGAAGGACAAAATGAGGGCCTTAGAGTAGGGGATTGGCGCGTTCTTAAAAGAACGTAGAAAGGTGGTTGAGCTGGTCTTGGCGATCGATCCGATCTCCGCAGAGGTTCTCAAAACAAGATAGCATAAGGTGAGGTTTTAAAAGAACGCACAAAGGATTGGTGGTTTAGCTGGTCTTAGCTATCATCCGATCTCTGCAAAGGTTCTCAAAGGTGCTTAGCATGAAATTTCTGATTCCCTAGATGTATTTATTCAGGAAACGTGAGGATTCCGTAGTCTGGCGAAGCACAGACGACAATGGGGTGGGGAGTGCCTTCAAACCTGTCACCGCCAAATGTCGAAATGGCAAACAACATCACAAACTTCACGTATAGCCGGAAACTTCTATATCGGGCCACACACATTCGGTTTGACAAGGGAGTATCTATAACCAACAACCAAGTTTACCGTAATCCCAGGAAAACTAACTGGGATTTGAACTGGAAGAAACGCAAATTGCTCAATTACGGCATTACGAACAATAAATTAGTTCGAACCAGAAACTATGATGCTTAACTTGAACACACAAAGAGCTTTTGTGAACAGATGTTAGCAAACAAAGGGAACATCGCAAAGAAAGGTCCTATGGTGGAACAGCACTATCCAAAAATTAAGGAAAGAATCACGAACGCTCTTGAACTAGGCAAAACATACTGGGGAGTGGTCTGCGCACAAAACGCTTTAACGAAGTACAACAGTGAGTTGAGAAGATCTGAAAGAGGACGACGTGCGAAGAGATTACAAATCTCCCAGCCGCAATACGCCTTCGGAAAGCTTTAGCCAAAGATCATTCGAACGGCATCGGAACTCTGAAAAAGCCTGATGGAAGTTGCACTAAGACTCCGGAGGAGATCAATCGCTTATTGATGGAAACTCACTTTTTAGGTATTGTCCCACTAGACAAAAACAAGCAGGGGGAGAAGTTACCCCTTCCCGTTTCGGGCATAGAAACAAGCCTAGCAGGTAAAATCTTCCAGCAAGAACGGGTGCGATGGGAACTAAAAACATTCAGCCAATACAAAATACCGGACCTGATGGGATTTACCCATTCCTGTTACAACAAGATCTGGATACTATAATCCCGATCCTATCTCGGATCTACAAAGCCAGTTTAGCGCTTAGCTACATACCAGAGATATGGACAAAGATTAAGGTTGTGTTTATTCCAAAAGCAATTGGAACGTCTTCGTAATTGCCTAAATTCTTTCGACCTATAAGCCTCACTTACTTCTTTCTTAAAGCAATGGAAAAAATACTGAACATGTACATTAAGGAAACAATACTTTTAACATTAGATAAACTGCAGTTTGCTTATCAGTCTGGTATATCAACTGAGACTGCAATCCATAGTCTAACTACCATCATAGAAAATGCTTTGAAAGGCAAGCAAATCGCCTTATGTACTTTAATGGACATATCGGGAGCATTTGACAACACATCTTATTATCATCTTAAAAAGCCTAAGCTTGGGTTGAAAATAGGCAGCACAATAGATCTACGCAGGTCGAGGTGCCTCATGGCCTCTATTAATAATAATCACCAAATTTAAATCCATAGACAAATTTTTTTGAGATCCTCAAGAATATTTGCTTTTTTATTAATATAAGTTTTACTTTCTTTTTCATAGTTGTCTTTTTATTCCTATTATTACTAGTTTTACTTTAGGAGTGTGTGTATGGAACTCTATTAATAGTTTTCCAGAACAGTTTTATAAAGAGTGATCCTAACAGTATATATTTTAGTAAAATATGAATGTTGTAACCACCACTGCAAATCTAGAAATCATTGGGATAGTTAAGAGCATCCACTTAAGACAGAACTCTTTAATTTAATAGGAAGTAAACAAACAAAATCTATTTTTTCATAAATAGGAACAACAAAGTAATAAAAGAAATAATGTACAAAATATATAACTTTTTATAATAGATTAAAACCGCACGATATAAAAATATAATTGATTAGTTTGCATTTATGTATATCCCAGTCGAATTAAAAATAAGTTTGAGAACTTAAATTGATTAGTATGCATTTGTGTATATCCCAGTCGAATTAAAAATAAGTTTGAGAGGATCCATGTACCCCTATTTAAGAGTTGAATGCGATGGCATTAATCACCCCTGAAACAAAGAGAAAAAGGTTTATAGAACTGTGAATCAATACAATAATGTGCATATAGTAGATGTACTGTATGCATGCAATTACATATACAGGGTGTTTCGCATAAGAGGGGACAGAAGATCAGGGCGTGTAGGTTCGGTCGTGACAAGAAAAAAATCGTATGGAAGAGGGGGGGGGGGGTCAATTTCCCCCCGTTTAGACGGGAGGGGCCATTTTATAAAAATCCGACTTAACATCGGAAAAAAAATATTAAAAAATAATGGTTAGATCCAGATAACTTTTGCTTGCTGATTTTCAAAGCCAAATATCCGCTTTTTAATATCCTTTTTAAATTAGGTTCCTATGTCAAACAGTTTTTGAGAAAATAAGTGTCAAAGTTAAAATTTGGAAAAAAATTCCGAAAAAAAATTTTTGGTCGCCATTTTTTTTTAAAATTACGGTATTAAGTATAAATTTTCACTTTTCTCGGAAACTATAAAACATAGATCCTTCCGGTTTGAAGCATTCTCTTTAGAATTGATTAGAGTGAATTGAATTTAATGGTCAGAAAAAAATTTATACTTAATACCGTAATTTTTAAAAAAAATGGCTACCAACAATTTTTTTTCGGAATTTTTTTTCCAAATTTTAACTTTGACACTTATTTTCTCAAAAACTGTTTGACATAGGAACCTAATTTAAAAAGGATATTAAGAAGAGGATATTTGGCTTTGAAAATCAGCAAGCAAAAGTTATCTGGATCTAACCATTATTTTTTAATATTTTTTTTCCGATGTTAAGTCGGATTTATATAAAATGGCCCCTCCCGTCTAAACGGGGGGAAATTGACCCCCCTTCTCTTACGATTTTTTTCTTGTCTCGACCCAACCTACACGCCCTGATCTTCTGTCCCCTCTTATGCGAAACACCCTGTATTATATAAATATCAACAAAGTGTTAAGGCATTTTATACCCTCCACCTCAAGCTTAAGGGTATGTGAATTTTGTCACGAAATGTGTAACGCATAGAAATAGAGAAGATAGATATGAAAAAGTATAAAAGTATCAAGTATTCTTGATCAGCGTCCTGAGTCGATTTAGCTATGTCCGTCCGTCTGTCTGTCTGTTGAAATCGCGATCACAGATTGTGTTGAAATATGCCACAATATATAAACCGCTCACAATATATGTATAAACTTCCTGAATCCAACTTTACATAACAACTTATTTTCCAATAAAACTTTATAACAGCAAAACTGGGACAGTAGGTCATGAAATCAAATTTATTACCATCGACATAAGGTTTAAAGTTGAACACAATAATAAAACTACTAAGCTAATTATTTTGTTTTGAAAGTAGGTAACCACCATGCCTTCTATTTACACAGTGGCGTAGCTAGGACTAATGGAGCCCGGGATGGTTAATCAACTTGCAGTCAAGTTAATACTTGATTTCCAAAACTGCTCCCCCCGAAACTGTGCCGCTCGGGGCGGCCCACAACCCTCGCCGCACCCTAGCTACGCCACTGTATTTATAGCCGTCTGTGATTAAATGTAATTATAAGGTAGCTTTCCTTATAACCACTTATTTCCTCTAGTCTCAGTTTGTATTTCAGTCTATAATGGTAATGTTCTTGTATTGTTGTTAAGAAAAATCGAAATAAATTAAAAATTTAAGTAAATAAAACTATTTTTTCAATTAATTTTTTTTTTAAACTTCTAAACTCTAAGGTAGGGTTACTAAGATTCGGCCAGACCGAATATAACACTCTTACTGGTTTAAATACCAAATATTTACAGTTCTTTAAGTAGATAAAAGCCTTCCCTTTTAATGAACGTTTAATTGCGCGGTTAATATTTTTTATGAAAGATAAATATGTGGCATGATCACTTTAAGCAGGGACAAAATTTTATTTCAATAAGTTCTTCAAAGTAGTAAAAATCAGGGCTGGGGAGCCGCTCCGGAGTCGGAGCTCGGAACAGCCGGAGGTGGGTATTTTGAAAGGAGCCGGAGCTTTTTTCAGCTGCCCAAAGGAGCCGGACATTTGCTAGAAGCAATTTTATTTTTAAGATTTTATTTTTAATTTTTTATTTTTAATTTTGTATGGATAGACAATATCCCAACATTTTATGTTAACTTTATGTTATGTTGTATTAAAGGACGTATATCATTAAAGTTTGGAACTTTTAGTTTCATCAGGATCAATTGGTGTGTTTGAACTTTATAGGGAAAATATTACTAATAGAAGTATATATACGGTATGGAGCTGGAGCAAATTTTTGAAAAAACATCGCTCCGGAGCTGGAGCTGTAGCAAATTTTTTAAAAAACCTCGCTCTGGAGCTGGAGCCGGAGCTGTCATATTTTGGCCTGGCTCCCCAGCCCTGGTAAAAATTTTAAATTTGAGTGTTATTATCCTGTTATACATAATGGATAATAATTACCTGCATGTAACTATTAGCTAAAATTGAAAGTCCCACGCCAACACCCACAGCAATTATATGGGAGATGTAAAATTTCGGCAAAGGACGACGTTTCCGCAACAAAAAATTCAGTAGATTTGATTTACGATCAGAATATGGTGGATAACGTCCGCTGAAATAATTGTAGATTAATATTGTACTATTCTAATTTTTAAACTAAACAATAATGAAAATTACAAGGGTGAAATGTGTTACTTACGATGCTAGAAATTCACCAAGAGATTTCAAGTTTTTCGTTAAACACGCTTTTTTATACGTAAAAGAATCGAAGCCGTATTTGCCATGGTAACGGCCCATTCCACTGAATCCTACGCCACCGAAAGGTAATGTATCAACTTCGTTGAATAAAAATAATTAAAACATTGAAAGTAAATATATTTACGATTTAGTTGGAGCATAACACCTCTAATTGATAAATAAATAGTTGTACTGTATATAAGAATGAACAATAATGGCATGAAAGTCTTTTAATGTAAAATTCTTTTAAGTGTACAAGATTCTTATCGGTTTTTATAAATTAGTATCATTTTACTTTAAAAAAAATTAGTTTTTGAATATGCTGCTTCCAGTGTAAGCCTTTTTAGATGGCTGCCGGTTCCGTATCGCTTGTTTTCAAACTAATAGAAAAAATGATTAAACCGATTTGTTTTCCTTAATTAAATGATCTTTATTTTTTCCTTGTAGAACGATTAGACCTGCTTCGTAGCGCTGCAGAAAAACGAGAGCGTCCCTACCGGAACTTTCGATATTCCTTGATTCCATGTCTCTCGTCTTTTGACAGTTGGCACACGTTTAGGTGTGTATTCAACATTGGAATGATGTGCGACATTGTAAAGGTCGGCACAATTACTATTATTACAACTAGGGTTGCATTTAAACATTGCCGCCCACCTTGCAATACATTGCATTGTACATTGCAACCGGACAGAACTTAATCTCAATTTTGATATAATTCATTTACAATATTTTAATTTATTCATGTAAGAGATATGCTTGGATATATACATATGTATATACGAGGGCGGTATGCTAAGTACTTAGCCTCACCACTCGATGGTCGCCACGATCGCAAGAGAAATTTACTACCCTGTAGTACATTGTTGTAGACAGCCATTATCAATTTCAGCCTAATCGGACTCGTAGTTTTGGTTTGACCGCTTGTAGAAGCGGGTGTGTCCGCGTATTTTAGAAAAATGGAAAAAGAGCAATATCGGTCGATGATTCGAGTTTTGTTTCGCTGTTTCGCGCAGCGAAATCAAAGAGCGCTTGGATGCTGTGTACGGTGACTTCTCCTTCGATGGCGACCGTCAAAAATTGGTGGATTGTTTTAAAATACGCGGACACACCCGCTTCTACAATCGGTCAAACCAAAACTACGAGTCCAATTCGCCTGAAATTTTGACAGTAGCTGTGTCTATAACAATGTATTACACGGTAGTAAATTTATGTTGCGATCGTGGCGACCATCGGGTGGTGAAGCTAAGTACTTATCGGACCGCTCTCGTTTATACAAAAATAATAGAATACAAGATTAGGCATTGCGCAGGTCCGTTATTCGATGTCGAAAAATTTGACAACCGTTTTCAATCGTGTGTGACGTCACAATAGGAAACATTTTTGTGGAAGCCATAGGCAAAGCCATTGATATATAGTAAATTTCGTGATTTAAACATATAATTTGATGAAAAATAATGAAGTGCAGAGTAAAAAACTGTGCAAAATGGAATCAGAATATGTGCAGTTTTTTTCCATTTCCATCCGACACTAAAACAATGCGAATTTGGATTAGTTTTTGCAGACAAGAAAATAATATACAGTTTGAAATGGGTAAGAAAAGGAGTTTTTCTACTATTATTCAGTATTAAAAAGCTTTAAATTATTAGGATTTGCCAAGCAGAGGATTCTGAAGCGTGGGTGTGGTTCCGTCCATATATGATCCACTTGCTGGGAATCTAGTGTTGGCTGCAGAACGTGAGAAAAACACATTGAGCAAGCTTCCGAAATCAATTGCGACATCAAAATAAAAAAGTTATTCTTCCGCCCAGAATGTTTTTTAAAATCAGGAAACTGAATAAAGACATTGTGGATAATGCTTAAAAAAAGAAGCAGAAGCTATGTAATACTGTTACATAGCTCCTGATTTTCTTTAAAATATTGTAAATATTTTCCAATTATTGTATGTTAATATACATAAGTCAATTTATTATTATATATTTTTAAGTTTTGAATTTCAATGTAAAATGTAAATTCTAAGTTTTATTTAATAATGCCAATAAAATTTACTTTTATGACCACATTTACAAAATATGTATTTGTTTATTAATTGCCATCGCCATCCAAGAATGATAGGAAAAAAGTTTTGTAACTGGAGTAACTGCGCTGGCAGATTTTAATACACGCTCTGTCGTAATCATTTTAGTTTGGCCGAAGTAATTCATTCTGACATTGTTGGACATAATACGTTGGGGGTTGAGATTTCAGATCGTATATTTCTATAGTATATCGTTAATATTTCTAAAACTGAGAAATTAATGTAAAATATAAAGTTTTACGGCAATGTTTACAATTTTGTATGCAAAATGTCTACAAATTTAACAGTTCAGCTATATTGGTTTGCTATTGTGACGTAGATGCGCAGAAGAAAACATTTTTGAACGCTGTTCTGCGTAATCTTGTATTCTAATTTTTTTGTCGTTTATATAGGATAAAGAAATAGACGCGTGTTGGACCATGTATTAATAAGTATGCTTGAGCTTTTGCGTAGTTTTGTTTTCATGTTGCATGTGTTTTAAAGGATCAAAAATGGTATCTTGCGTCATAGGGGTCCTGGAATAACAAGCACCTCAGCACGCAGTACCTTTGGATAATTGCGGCAGAAATATCAAATTTTGGATCACCTACTCACTGAACTTTGCGTCAACGGTTTCACTTACATGTCGTGTGGGAGTTTTGAGGTTAAAATCGAGCACCATTCTAGACTTTACGAACAGACGTATTGCGTGGTCAAGAATCACATCAATGTTTATCGCACAGAATTTCGAACCATTTATTAATGACGATGGCAGTTATAATTGGTTGACGAAAGATTTTGATATTCTACTCTTTTCAGAGCAAGAATCCAATAGTACGCGCACTGGATAGTACGATGATAAATCTGATATGTACTGTACAAGTTGGCAGTAAAGTGGTTGCTTCATTGATGGAACAACCCGTGGCTCACTAATACTATTACACTTTAGTTTGAGTACTTGTAAGATACTAGTTTATTGGAATTCTTACTCTGGTTTATATACAATTATTTCTCAATACTAAAGGTCTATATCTAGTTTGGAGATTACAAAAGGTTGCTTAGCACGGCAAGAAGGGACGCTTCTTTGCAAAGGTAAGGAGAGGTTACACACGAAGTGTAGTCTTTAAGGACACGGTCTCATATTTTAACACGTCGACGCAAAGATAGAAAAGGTTGAGTGTGAAACGTAAACTTATTATTACTCTTAAATAATTGCGGGTTTCCTTATCTTATAATTTAAAATTTATGTTTGTACGGATTGGATGAGATTTTTAGCCGACTATTAGCCTGAAGTAAGATGTTATGGTCGCGTTGACAATAGCCACAGTTTCGAAGTTTTTCATAGTTCATTGTCAAAAGTCATTTACAAAATCTTAACGGATGAAACCTATCACAAACTCTGCACATAAACGGTGACCGCATTGATTTTGATGATGACGCAGGCTGATCCATGATTAGATGCTAAAATAAAACAATAACAATAAGTGCGCCCATAAATTAGAGTAAAATTTTAGTTGATTTCCTACTGAGTTCGAATATCAGTGACTCAAATGCGACTGTCACTTCTTTGGTACACATGTATTACTCGCCCTAGGCGCCATTCAGTCGGAGGTAAATTCTCCTGTTTTACAACGACGAAATCGTTGACACTCAGATTCTTTTCTGGAAATTGCCATTTATAGCGTTTATGAATTTCCTTCAAGTATTCTCCTTCCCATCGAAGACATAAATATTGATGTAAGGCCTTAACCTTTTGCCAGCAATTTATTAAAGAAATTGGATTGAAAGTAATACTTGGCTCCGCAGGAGAGAGAAGAGGAGCACCTATCAGAAAATAACCTGGCGTAAGAACTGTACAATCATTAAGGTCTTTGGATAGAGGACTGATCTATCTCGAGTGTAGACAAGCTTCGATGCGACAAAGTTGATAGTTCTTCAAAAGTAAGTTTTTCCTGCACTGTTTTTCGAAAATGTGCCTTGAAACTTTTGAGCCTGCTTCCCACAAATCTCCCATATGTGGCGCACCGGTAGGGATAAAGTTCCAACGGATGTTTTGATGATTATAGTTGGAGCATATTTTCTCTCGCGACGACTTCAGCACATTCTCAAGATCGTTCTTCAACTGTTTGGAAACTTTTACGAAAATGGTGTCATTATCTGAAAAGATTTGTCGTGGGCACCATCTTCTGGAAATGAATCTACTAAATGCCGCCATAAAGATAGTTGACGACAAGTCGCTGGTGGCCTATAGATGGATTGACTTTGAGAAACAAACAAAGACACAAACATAACCTTTGGTAATAAGGCATGCTCTATCGGTATAGTTTTTTGCGTCAATGGGGCCAGCGAAATCAATCCCCGTATTTTCAAATGGTCTAGAAAAGGAATAATGCTCAGCCGGAAGAGCTGCCATTATTTATGAGTCTTGCTGCTTTTTAAAAGGAGTGGATAGTGTGCAAGTTCGAATTATAGACTTGACAAGAGGTTTTGCCTTTGAAATCCAGTACTGTTGGCGAAATAATCGTTAGAGAAGTTGATTGTCCCCATGTAATGAAATGATATGAATAAAATGAACGAGTAATTTAGAAAAACGGCTCTCATATGTTAGTAGTAAAAAATACTTTTTACTGAGAAGAAGACAACTCAGATGAGTTAGAATTATGCAAAGAGCAGAGACATTGAGTTTAGAGCCGTAGGTCTTGAACTAGAAATTGGAAGCCAGGATATATTCGTATCAATCTAGGTTAGGTTAGGTTCAAAGGGCGTGTGGCCGCAAAGCGGCCACTTCCACCGAGGCCTTAAGACCCATTGTGAGTGCCCTCGTTTTGGTTCTGTGGGAACCTCACTGTTCCTGACGGCTACTCAGACCGAGCCCCCTCGAGTGGGTGGGGCAATGGTCTGGTGTAGGCCGATCTGGTACTTTTGATTAGCTTTATGAGACTAGTCATCGGGCGCTCTGCCAACTCTGTCAGCCTCTCGAGGTACTCCGCCCCCACACTGCAGAGGCGGCGGTATGCGAGGGCTGGGCATTGGCAGAGCAGGTGGTGAATAGTCTCCTCCTCGTCCGCATCGTCACAACATCGACAGTGATCCACTCTGGTGCCTGGTTTCCAGCTGGCCACCATAGCCCCTATCAATCTATATCGGTAACAATCTTTGGGAGCATAGGAAAATCAAAATTGGGTCCCAATCCGAAACTGAAATATAGTACAATTGAAACGCTCATAAACAATTGTTAACTCCCCTTTGTAAGAGTTTAAGGGTTGACTCGCTTTCTGTTCGAAGGTCGAATAATAATTTTAGTTGCCTATTAATGAGTATTCTCTTATTTTCAAACGCGTCCGTAATATTTCTCCACGCGAGCTTTCAGTTCTTCCAGGACAATATCCATTGAAAACCTAGGGTAGTCTTTTAACGCAATCTGGTTAAAATCAGCATCAAAGTTCATAATTTGATTATAAAACCGTCTAAATTGGTCTAACTTCTCTAATTTATTTTAGTGGTCGAGAATAAGAATATTGTGAAGTGTTCAGTTAAACGCAGATTTTTAATGAATTAACTAATATGGTAGTTGGTTCTGTTCCACTGTAAGCGAACATCTGACGCTTCAGAAAAAACAAATGAATTTGTTATTTATTAGACTACTTCAAGTCAAGTTCGAGTTGACCTTATATACACTTGAGGGCATTAAGGGAAAAACAGGTCTTTTCGTTTCTACGTAAATTCTCTCTTCATTTGTTTTCTGTGAAAATATTTTATTGTAATAGTTTTGTAGAATATGTGTACATGTGTATTATATCTCAGTAGTTCTTGTCGTGCACGACATAGGCCCGTCGTTGAGGACGTGATGGTAAGCCTATGGTGATCATCGACGACATTTTCATACAAATGTCGTTTTTTTCTTCGACGACAAAGTACGAAATTTCGTCAATTTCAGCAAACGAGAAATGACAGACCACGATGGTTTAAAGAAACCGGAAGAGAAATGATTTCAAAAGCAAATACGTCTAGCCGAGACAAAAATATGGCCTTAGCGTACGCATTAATTGTCAATCTTGGTGGCAAGTAGCAACTATAGATATGGAGTCCCCCGACCTTTACGACCACAAAGTAGTGTCAAGAAGATTGAGACTATTGTTGCATTGTAAGATCACCGCAGAGTCAGATGGCTGCATTATCTGCCATCGTTAATGAATACGCTGAGGCCATTGACACTCTTATAGATGATGATCGCAGCTCCTGCAACAATAGCAGGCGACTTTAATCCCTGGGCGACTGAGTGGCGATGTCGGTACACTAATCAAAGCAGTTAAATTATTCTCGATGCAGAGAGCTCCATCAACTTTAAGACACTGCCGTAGTAATAGTCAATCGTCGCAGACCATTAAATCACTGCAGTTGGCGAGTCAGAAAGCCTTGCATATAACTAATAGAAAAAACGGGAGTCGCTGCCTTTAAATATCAATGGCCACATAATACATAGAAAACCTGCCATCAAGTATCTTGGAGTCATAATAGACACAAGATTTTCATTCGCTGCGCATGTCGAAATGGTATGCTGTTGGGCAATGAGATTTTATGATGCGCTTGCCCGTATTATGGCAAACGCGAATGGACTAAACCAGGCGAATGGACTACTGCTTAAAGTTGTACAGTCTGTAATTATGTATGCGTTTAACCCATTTAACCATTAGGCTTAAATCGATGGCATTAAAACAATATACGAGAGATAAATGTCTATGTGTCCTTTTCGACTATGTGCACTGAGAGTCTGCTGAGGCTTTTGAACTATCTCCATGTGGCGGCAGGCGTCCTAGCAGGTATACCTTCACCAGATATACTAGCCGACGAGTTATCGCAGCGATATCGTAAAAACAGAGAAAGTGGTAGAAATCTTTCCCATGAAGCGGTCGATGATATAAAGAATATCCCCTACACAAGGTGACAGCACAGATGGGATAGTTGTGAAAAAGGCAGGTGGACGCATAGATTAATATCCAGAGTGAAGTAAATTTTTATACAACGCAGATGTTCAGTGGGCATTAGTGTTGTGCGCAGAGCGTTGAGCAGCAAACGAAGTTATTTGCATAAGTACGGGAACAATTCAGACACGCGTTTCGCACGGTGCAATAGTCTCTGCGAAGATGAACATCATGTGTTTTTCGAGTGAACGGATCTTTCGCAAACAAGAGCTGCAGTTGAAGGTATATTTCGCCAACCAGTAACACCTATCAACTTAGTGGAATGCATGCAGCGTTCCACACAGGCTTGGAATGCTGTACAAAACATGTGCGCGGCGGTTATGCGGCAAAAACGCAGCTTAGAACGAGAGCGTATTACGCCCTTATTCAGAGAGTCACTTTTAGCTGTCGTCGTCGTCTAAAACAGCTGTTTGTCGTCTTTTTCTATTCACAGAGACGACAAGGTGTCTTAGCTAAGCATGGTGTCGTGTGTTACGTAGTTTGGAGGTGAGCAAAAACCTATTCACAGAAACGACAAACACCGACATGAGCTGTCAAATATGACGACAGCCTCTTAGGTGTCGTCTTGGTGTCGTCTCTTGCTAAAAATGAAATATTTTGTGGGTTATTGCTTACTTTTTAAATTATATTTATCTTTTATGATTTTTTTTATTATATTTAAAAATGAAATATTTTGCAAGTTATTGCTTATTTTTTATATCTATCTTTTATGATTTTTTTTATGTTATATTTATATTTTTATTGTATTATAAAAATATATTGTATAATGTTATTTTGAAAAACTGTTTTTTTCTGGAGAAAATGGGTATATTTTCGCGAAGAAACATTTTTTTTCTACGTTGTTTCTTTTCGATTTATAGAGCTTTGCTAAAAAATCGTTGCTTCCCATTATTTTCTTGTGATCCTTGAAACATCTTTTAACAATACACACAAACTATAGAATTGTGAATATGGATAAATAATATGGATATAAAAGAAAGAAGAAGAAATTTGTTTGTTTTCAAACAAATAATAAATAATTACAACAATTTTTGTTAAATATTTTATTAATTCTTAAGATATGGTATACAATTTACAACATCGCTACAATTTGAAGTTTTGGTGCGGGACATGGAATGGAATAATTTCAGAATTACCTAGAGGTGCCCCTGTTTTTGGCTCCAACCGAATATAGAGTGAAAAGGAATGGGAGCGGTAATTAGTTTAACATTTGAATTGTCACATGTGCACTTCCTTACATAAGTTACAATTATAGATATGAAGAGATCTCAAATCACGCACCAAAATGAAGCTTGGACAAGTTCATGCGGATATTGCGGCTATATGAGCTGGCTCCAGTAGCACTAAATCCAAAAATAATAGAATACAATAGAATGAAGAAAAGAATAGAATGTATTCTATTATTTTTGCACTAAATTCAGATTTGAAAATTATGCATTCAATAAAAAACAAGCACTTGATAAACATAACTCAAAATTTTGCACATTGTAATTGTTTAGAATTCCCGATTGTTTACAATTCTACAGTGCTGCATATTTCCAACAGAAAAACCAATGTTAATATATTTCGGTGTAAATTAAATGATGAAAATACAGTAGAAAAACAAAATAAATATTCCTCTCATAAACTCCTGAGGTTATTCTTTGTTTTTACTACATTTATAAATCTAATTTCGCGAAAAGAAATTTAATTTTTAAGAATTTTATTATTTCAACATAAACACCATAGTAAAATTTTTGTATTGTAACACTAAAAATGCTAGCTAGTGCACAAACCAACTGTCATATATGAGCACAACATAAATTGAGGTGAGCACGACGTAAGAGCTAGTCACCTTTCAAAAAGTGACTGTGAATACGACGTCTTCCACTCAGGTGACTTTTTGACGACGACGTCCGACTCACTTCAAGTGACTCTCTGAATAAGGGGGTTAGCCTAATGGCTGAGACGCGAATGACAAAGACGGACAGACAAACCTAATAACTGACGATTGAGATGCTATAATGGCCTCCCGGCGTAATACCGGGACGCCTCCGGGAGGAATAAATCGTACAGACGTCAGGAGAAGTTTAGCGGGTTAAAGTCCCGCACTGACGATAAAGTCGATGTTTTTACACCTCGTTAGAAAAAAAACATTTCCATAGCATTTTGTATATTAGAATAACTTTTAAACTATGGCCACTATATCTAATTTTCTCACCAGCACAATGCATAATTGTGTCATTTATACACATTCCTCCCGATTGTGTTCCTCCTATAAACAAATCTTTTACATCGGCTTCTGTCGTAAAAACATACAGTGCTAAAGGGTTTTCTCTGAATTGAAGTGAAAAAAATTAAAAAAAGGAGCTAAATGAAAAACTTTTAAAAGGTATTAGTTTGTAACTAAAAATATTTTATTACAGAGACCACAAATACCTGGAGTTTATGAACTTAATGGCATCGTAAGCATTTTCTACTGTAAAAATAGGTAAAATGGGCCCAAAGATTTCTTCCTGCATTACAGGTTCGTCTGGTTTCACGTTTATTAGTATCGTAGGCTCTATAAAACGCTCACTGGTATCATAATTACCGCCTATAGCGATGTCTCCAGATTTTAAAAGGTTAAGTAAACGTCTTATGTGAGAATAATGTTAAGTTCTCTTTTAAGTTTTCAGTTTTAAAAACACTCACTGAAAATTTGTTAGGTTAATAATCCTACTCAGATCTGGACTTCCTTTGATATCATCCCCATACCACTCTTTTAGAACTATTTTCGCTTCAGCAATGAATTTGTCTTGAATCTCCTTCGAGCACAAAATATAGTCGGGAGCAATACATGTCTGTCCACAATTAATCATTTTACCCCAAAGTACACGTTTTACAGCAGTACGCAATTCAACTGATTTATCTATATAGCATGGGCTGGATATAAGACTCAATAAACAAACAAATAGTAACATATGAAATTTTATTTCACCTCTTTCCTCCGAGCTCTAATGTTACTGGTGTCAAATATTTGTTAGCGGCGGCGTGTACTATTTTTCCAACCCTAGACGATCCAGTATAAAATATGTAATCAAAACGCCGATTTAACAATTCACTGGTTTCATTTGGACCACCACAAATGACCGGATAACATTCCTAATTTGTTAGAGCAATTTGAAAATAAATTATATTTTAATTGGCATATAAAAAAGGGAAACAAGTGATACTTACATTATCCAAATACTGTGGCAAGACTTCGGCAATGAATTTAGCACAATGGGTTGAAATTTCACTTGGTTTGATAATAACACAATTACCAGCAGCTATCGCTGAAGCTACAGGTACCAATAATAATTGTAAAGGATAGTTCCAAGCTCCAATGACAAGAACTACTCCATATGGGTTGTTTTTTATTTCCACATCGTCAAGAAGATTAACAAAAGATTTCTTTGGCTAAAATATTTTTTAATGTAAATTAAAGTGAAAGAATAGCATTTTCATAACAAAATATGATTATGTTATTATTATTTTATGATTACATGAACTATCCATTCATATTTGTGTTAATAACTCCCCCTCCTATATTAACTTCGTTCCATTGCGTTCATTTCTTATTTTTGTTAACTTATATTAATGAATTACCAATTCGGGTTTGATCCAATCCTTTAGATTGTACAAAATGTGTCTGATATCGTTCTTTAAATATTCGGTTTCAACAACTAAGCTTTCCTGTTTTGGACGTCGCAGATCTGAATCAAGAGCATTAATCATATCAGACTCTCGTTCTTCATACATTTTCAAAAGTCTTTTCAACTGCGTTAATCTTTAAACCAAAAGAAAGAGCATTTTTTAAAATTGTTTTGATTAAAAACTTTATGATTAATATAATAGAAAAACAAAAAGTGTATTTTAAAGACCATTTACGTGCGTGAGACTATACATAGATTAATTGTGGAGACCATGTGTATTTAAGGGTCACCTGTAGATTGTTAAGGTACTCAAGGCATTGCAGAATCCACATTTGAGATGGATCTGTCTTAATGTCAAATATTTTAAACTGAGAAGTGAAAGATGTGTTAGAGTTGGATTTGATTGAGATAGAAGTAATATATTTTACGGAAAAGTAATGCTCTGAACTCATATGTTTACGCATCCAGGCTGCTAAATGGATGTCGTTACTCTCAGATCTGGATTGGAGAAATATTTAAGTTTTGTTACCCGTATCGTGTTGGCGATAATTGTATTCTTTTATTGTAAATCCAAAAAAAAAAAAACAGTTATTATTTCTTTTACTCAAAGCCGGAAACTAGTCGGTGTAAAAGTGTCACATATTTATGGAAAAATAGTATCATTCTCTAAGGATACAAGTATTTGGGGGTAATCTGAGACAGCAGGCTGTCATGGACCCCTCATATCGGTCGCCAAATCAAACTACGCAAGCCTTGTGGATCTGGAGAATGAGTATATGGAGCATACTAGGGGCTCAAACTCAAATCAATTTTGACACTATACCACCTGATAGAAAGACCAGTGGTAGCTTATGCCGCTATAATATGGTGGAAGAAAACTTTGGAAATGTCCACAGTACGAAGGTGCAAATAACGACATTTGCATGGCAGGCTGCATTCGTTTCACCGACAGTCAGTGTATTCACACTGTCTGTTTGCATGTCAAATTTAAGCGTAATCAGCTTTGTGAACAAGTCATTGTTTGGTGTACTCTGTGAATTTCGCTGTCGAATATATATATGTATGTAATTAAACAAAGAGTCTGCCTGAAAATTTGTTAAATTTTTGAATTTTTGTACGCGACTATTTGATCAAAAATAACGTTAATACTGTTCCGCAAGCCTCGTATTAACCTGACATGGGCCCGTGTCACTTTTTCCTGTACCCACAACTCAAAATCGGCTTATGAAAAGTTTCTTGAAGATTGGAAGAAACGTTGGAAAATGTGTATTGCTTGCAATGGAGATTACTTTGAGGGCAATAAAATAAATCTGCG
Organism: Myopa tessellatipennis; assembly: GCA_943737955.2. Classification (NCBI taxonomy): domain Eukaryota; kingdom Metazoa; phylum Arthropoda; class Insecta; order Diptera; family Conopidae; genus Myopa; species Myopa tessellatipennis. The sequence continues at coordinate 17,621,627 of OX031315.1, forward strand.
CCCACAATCTGTAACAGCCTAAGTCTCTTTTTCTTACTTTTCAGGAGAATTATTTAAAAAGTCGTTTATTCCTACAAATCAATAACTATTTATTTTAATTTATTACTTTTCCAGAATTCACCACATTTTACACTTTCTTTTATTGAGGTAAGGTAAGGTAAGGTAATTACACTTAATATTTTTATTTAGATGTAATGAACAAAAGTGACACACAGATTTTTATATCTTACGCGAATTTATAAATTAGAACAGCTTAGGTTGAGTTAGGCTGTTATTTCCAAATAATGAAATGTAGTACAATAAGATTTGGCACAAAAATTCCATACCGAAAATATAATTCTGGAATGGCTAGTATAAAATTAGGAAATTAATGTTGAAATATTCTGAAACATATTTTAAGTTTAGCTGTTATTATAAAATAATGTTTCTTTAAATTCAACTTAAGCTACATATATGGTATGGTGGAGGCGGGTGTGTCCCCGTATTGTTGAAAAATGATAAAAAAGAGCAAACATTTAAATGTATTCAAATTTAAAATCGCAACGTTTATTTGCGCAAATACGTACATATGAGAGTACGTTTGCTGGACATTCAACTATTTGCAGACTTTGACCTTCAAGCATCGAACTAAAAATGCTTTGATCCTTATCAACATTTATAGTTTCATATCACATAATCGCATGACCACTACTTGTGTTATAGCGATATCCCAATTAATTTAATTACGTATTTTTATATTCTATGACTACTTACCGAAATTCTACATTTTTTGTTTTTCCACTAGAGAACGCAATGCGGCATCTTTGCAAAACCTTGAGGGTGTTCATAACATTAATGAAAAAGATTATTATTAGTTTAATTCTTCAGATAACAACAGTCACTATAAATACATATAAGTAGATAAGAAGATTTCACTCACATCATCCAAGTTTGTCATTTTATTAATCTGATCGTTATCTGAAAAAATGTAACGTCTAAAAGTTTTCCCCAATACAAATTTATTTAATGTGGTTTAGCAATAAGAAATAAACCTAAATTCCCTACTTAATTCTAACAATTTTACTATATACTTTTATTATAAGTATGTATGTATATTGTTAGTACATATGTACATATATTGTATTATATGTGATTCACTAATTATTCACTAAACGAATATTCATAACTTTCTGCGAATTTACACCACCAACCACAACCCTCAACCACTCAATTGAACAACTAAAATTCAACTGAAACATTATCACAATACAAGTGAAGCGTAAGCTAATTTAGTAGTAAACCAAGAATGATAGAATATAAGATTACCCCGATCGTTCCAAAAAAGTGGTCCAATTCTAATTTGCATTATTGAGATCAGATACTTACTTTTTATCAGATAATTGCACTTTACATATTTTACATTGCATTGCAGATTGAAGAAATAATTGACATTAATTTTGTTAGTCTATAATAGAGAGCTGCACTAGATGACTTGAATTGCTATAGAAACTAAGCCACAGTATTACTGTGCAGTGCACTGTCAAATGCAAATGAACGATTTGACACGAACGATTAACACATTTACCCGAACAAGCCGTGACTGCATTGTCGTGTACCTGCTTCGAACAATATCATGTTTTGCTTTGTTTTTGTGTGAAAAAAATATGGCATATGGAAATTGTAAGCAGAAAAGGCACTAATGCATTACGGAAGGAAACAAGACAGTAAAAATAACAATATTGTTATTGCTATAAAAATAACAATTTTGCATGATCGAGCAACATGCGCATTAACAAAAATGTTAAGCTTAGATTCATATTTTTACGCAATTCATGTATATTCAATTCGCATATTTTTATTTAATTATTTAAGTTGATGATTTAAGTTGAATTATTTTTTAAATATTTACACAAATTTTGTATGTAAATTTGTTTGACTTTTTTGAACTGCATATAATTATATACTACTAATTATATACTTTATTGGTTCCAATATCGCAAATAATGCAAATTTTTAAGAGCATAAATGTATGAGCACCTGATAAAAGAAAAGCACAATATAGCTATTTTTATACCCTACACACGAAGTGATGAGGGTATATTCACTTTGTGCTTCCGTTCGTAACGCATAAAAGGAGGCGTGGCAGGAATACAAAATATTGCCTATCATTAGAAACTAATTGGTATTGAAAATAGGTAAAATCGGTAAAATAGGAAAATTCATATTTAAGCTCAATTTCTGAGCTTGTAGAGCGAATTTGAGATTTTGTTCACAAATCCACCGGCCCTAACCAAAACAGACTACATACTAAAAATGGGCGTGGTCCGCCCACTAATTAAACTAAACTCGATTACAAGAGAACGAATAGAGATATTTTCATCACATTTGGCACTAATATTTTCAGTCAACACAGGCTATTTGAGATTGAAAAGGAAAAAAATTAGACCATTGCCACGCCAAATTTTTAAGTAAACGTATGTAGGGTATATGATCTTGGCCCAGGCTGAATTTAGCACTCTTTCTGGTTATTTTATATTTTCGTTCAAAAACAATATCGATTTCGAAATCCTTTCTCAAGTCAACAATGAAATATTAAGTTTAACCCAGGGTAACTCAGTTTAAGCTTCTCATGGAAACGGCAGTTCGATTGAGTTTCGTTAAATGCAACTAAACTCCACGAAGCTGGCTGCGTTTAGCAAATTCTCGTATGTTTTGCGTAATTTTGATACAAAAATGTCTCCTTTTAATAGCAATATTTTTAAATTGTGTAGTCAAAATTTTAATGGTTTGATTTATTCTGTTTTTCTGAGCAAACTACATGATTTATATCTTTTTATTGATGCTGTACATGGAAACACAGTTAGGTTGTTCCACTTGTAACAACCACTTTTTAACTCAACGAAAACTTTAACTCCGAGTTAATTCTACATGGAAATTTTGTGAAAATTTATCATCGTATATCGCACTTGCGTCTTGAAAGTGCGTTTCAAATTTAGTTAGTTTTATAAAGGGCTCCGCTGAAACATTTATTTCAGAAATGATTTAATTGAGAATACCAATGAGAGGCAGATGATATAAGTTTAACCAGGATATATTTTTATGTTTGTTAAACATTTCTGTGATCAGATAACACTAGCCGAAAAAATTACATTTGTTGTTCGTAAACCGTTATTTAATAACAAATTCTATGATGATTTTTCATATGATTTTGGTACACTAATTCCAAAAATCACAAAATAATAATTTTTACAGACTCCACGTTAAGATAGCTCCATTATAAGAACCAGTACAGCTGTATTATTTAATTACAACTACATATCATTATCTTAAAGAGGGAGGATGAACTCATATGTTTTATTAACAGTATATTGGAATCTAAACGATAGTTTAACAGTTCTTTTTTATATTGTAACTTAAAAAGAGGAATATATGCTGAAAAAAGTAAAAAATACTCTATATTGTATGTATCCGTACGTAAAAAAGGTCCCTTTTTTTATTTCTTGCAGCGATAGATTGGATGTTTGCACAAATTTAGTGATGTTATGTCCTTTCATAGCGGGAGCTACAATACTAGTATTATATTTATTGTTTATTTCTTCTTTTCGGTTTGACAGCCCGCACCGTATTATGTATGGAAACACTAGATCAGCTGGTCGATTTTCGAACACCTTAACCGGATTAAATATTTTTATGGAAACAGGCTATAACTCTCTATTCGAAACAACGATTGCCGTGTCGTAGGCGTACGCAAAAGCAGTGCTATTTTTAAGTGTTTGAAAAAGATCATTCGCATAGATGATATATAATAGAGGGCACAATTTTGATCCCTGTGGTACACCATGTGTAACATTGATCTCACTGCTGTTCACACTGCCTTTTTTTACACGGAAAGTTCTCAAGTTAAGATAGATTTCAAACCATTGCAGACATTTACGAATTCCCGCTTGTTCTAGTGCCCATATAGGTTTCTTATGTGTTAAAGTATCAAATGTCTTGTGAAATCTATAAACAAATGTCCGAGAAGTTTTTTATATTTTTTCCGAATTGAAAACCGAATTGCTCGGGATGAATAATTTTATTTTTGTCTATGAGGCTTTTTAATCTAGGTGCCACGATTTCTTCAGGTATTTTTTTTATTAATGGCAAAATAGCTATGTGCAAGTAATTCGCACATTTACATTTGTCACCGCCTCTTAAAAAATGGGTCTAACAATCGATTGTTTTAACAATGTGTGTATTTCACTTTTTTCTAGGCTTAAATTGATTAATTTAGTTATAACTAGTGTTACTATATGCGCATTATTTCGCAAGTCCCTTGGCTGTATTTCATCGGAATCTGAGCCTTTTTTTCAGCCTTTCATTCAGACTTTTAATTATGTTGCTTCTTCTTCACTCGCTTCACTTATAAAGATCGATTTTGCATTTGAACTGTTAGTCATTCGCATAGTTTCTATATCACAATCGTCTACTGTTTTTTGTGTGTTTTTATCAAGTCTCCGCGAAAACATTACCTAAGTCGTTATTATTTAGAATTTTACAGTTTCTAATTATTACATCATCTAAATGCTTTTGCGATTTTTTGCCAAGCACTATTTCGTCTAGCAGATGATTGGTATATATCACGAAAAGCTTTCAGTTGTATAACTGCTAATCATTTTCTTTGAAATCATTCCAAAATTGTTTCAACAGAAAATCTGCTTGAAATGTTCGACTATCTATGTAGATGCAATATTAATTAACTTTTATTTCAAATACAATTCAAATGCTTTTTTAAAATGTTTCAAGAATGTTGTATGCACAACCACATGACTAAACGTTAAAATAGCTGTTACGGCTTCTCAATTTTCAGTTGTAAACCTTAAGCATTAAAATTAATATAATCTTATGATTTATATGTTTCTATTTTACCTATTATAAATCCACATCCGTTTACTAGTTAATTTTTCTTGCTTTCATTGCATTGTTTTTTAATGTTTTTGAAAATCTTCATAGAAACGTCACAAATTAAAAAGTATTAAAAAGTACTTAAACTTAACGCAAATTCGTAAATTTAAGCGGAAGACGAACGAAATTCTAATTTGTTTGATGAAAATATTTTTCACTATAAATAAAGTTGATTAACTTATTAATTAATTACTGTAGGTAAAATTGTAGTGGCGAATGGAAGTTTGATCCTCCAAGTGCATCAACGCATAACCATATTCATACATAATTTTCAAACATATTAGACAACAAATGAAAAAATATAAATGCGAGCATTCTGGAGATACTAATCGTACTCTATTTTGTGAAAAGGCGAACAACTATGCATTTGCAACAGAAAATTAAAACAACGAGTATTTTATTCCAAGTAAATATGAGAAATAAACAACCAATACTAGGTAAAATATGTACATATGTAAGCACACATTTATTATTATTAGGAACGGGGAGTTATGATTTATACATACATATATACAATATTTTGCGCATATAACGGAAAATCGCCGTTTTTTTCAAAATCTCGTACTTTATTACGGACTATAGGCTTATTCTTCAAAGAACTGTCCATTGTTAGCCACAACTTTTTCCCATCTTTCTGGCAACATACGGATTCCTCGTCGAAAAAATTGTTCGTCTTTTGAGGCGATCCACAAATCGACCCAATTTTTAGCCTCTTCGTAAGAACGGACGTGCTGCTCAGCCAAGCCATGCTTCATCGATCGGAATAAGTAGTAATCCGATGGAGCAATATCTGGAGAATACGGCGGGTGAGGCAGGATTTCCCATTTCAGCGTTTCCAAGTATGTTTTAACTGGTTTTGCAACATGAGGCCGAGCATTGTCAATTTGTAAAATCACTTTGTCATGTCTCTCAACATATTGCGGCCGTTTTTTCTTCAATATTCTACTCAAACGCATAATTTGTGTTCGGTAAAGAGATCCTCTGATGGTATCACCTGGTCGCAATAGCAATAATATACTACGCCGAGATGGTCCCACCAAATACACGGCATGAGTTTCGAGCCACGGATGTTTGGCTTGGCCGTCGAGAATGATGCATGGCCACGATGCCCCCAAGTTTTTCGCTTTGGATCATCGTATTGAATCCACTTCTCGTCGCCAGTTACAATACGATGTAAGGAACCTTTCCTTTTTTGATGTTGGAGTAGCTGTTCGCACATGAAGAATCGCCGTTCAACATCTCTCGGCTTTAGTACGTATGGCACCCAATTTCCATACTTTTGGAACATTCCCAAGCATTTCATTCGATGTGAAATTGCTTGTTGACTCACTCCCAGTGAATCAGCAAGTTCTTGTTGCGTTTGACACGAATCTTCATCCAGTAAAGCCTCCAATTCTGTGTCTTCAAACTTTTTCACTAGTCTAGGATGCTCTTTGTCTTTCACGCTAAAATTATCACTTTCGAAGCACTGAAACCATTCACGACACGTTCTTCCACTAATAGAGGCCTCACCATAAGTGTCTGCAATAACTTGATGTGCCTCAGCTGCAGATTTTTTTGAATTAAACTGAAATAGTAAAATCTCCCGCAAATGAAATTTGGTTCAAATGTACATTGGCGCACAAAAATACATATAACGGTAAAACAAATTTAAAAATGTAATGACAGGGAAATGTTGACAGATGCCTAGCCTTACTGTATGACGTTTGTAATCTGGCACATGTGACCAGCATTTATTACTGGCGCCTTTTATTCAAAACCTGCGGGTTTCTATTTGTAGTCCCAATAATATTTTTAATTATTTCTTTTGACGTTTTGGAAAACGAGTCGCCAAAAAACAGATTTTGCATACGTTCATGCGATCTATTTATTTTCGGCGAAGTACCAATTTTTTGCACCAAATTAATAGTTTTTATCCTAATGTTAGTGAAATTGCCAATGTATTTTGCATTGAATTCGAAGTGTCCTATCTCGTCATCTCTGGAGTGAATCATCAACAAATAGGATACTCTTTGATTGATGTTTCCTGTGTATAGTCGTAAAGTAGTATATTAAAAAGGAAAGGGGTTAATATCGCGCTCTAAGTTGAATCGATGATGCAGACAAAGAATCTAAGAATCTTTTCCTCCCTATAATTACTTATTCTGAATTAGTCTACAACATCATTGACTCCTCATTACATAAAACTACAGACCGCTTTTAACTATTTCACTCGTTATGCATTTGGATTCCTTATGTTTGGATACTCATTCGAAACTGCTATCCTTGGTTATGAGTTGAGCAATTTTCAAAAAGTAGGGAATGGCAAATCAAAAAACAAATACAGCGATATAGAACAAACAGAATATTACAGTGCTATACAGTATAGTTTAGGAGATATAGAGTCGCCATTTCAAGCTTCAAATGGCTAATTTAACTGACGTTGTTGTTGGAGTCAACATAAAAAACAACAAAGTTGGAGCGTTTTAACAATGCTGAACCTGTTCCATTGAATTTATTGACGGTAACCAACTAATATCAGCCCACTAATTTCAGGAACTCGTATAGTGGGCGCGTCATTCGAGTGTAGAAGAGCTTCTCCATATCCGTAGTTTGTACTTTTATAAAAATCTTGGACGAATAAGATATTTTTTCGTTCTTAAACATTAATTATTTTAAATTTTTTAACGTGTATGTTAGTAATTAATGATTATTTAGTTTTTCATGATTACCAATTTCAATCACTGTAGAATTTTTATTTGCGAGGGTTTTCCACATGTCGATGGGTTATTTCCAAAAGTTTTTGATTAATAAGGTTAAAATGAACTTTATAGTAAAGTTCTAGTTATTTTTGCAGTTGTATAATCTGGAAAAATTTTACTGTGTATTACAAAGTTCGAGAGATCGTAACTCTTGTTATATTCATTAAAACCCAAGTCTTTAAACCCAACTTTAAACTCGGCTTAGTAGCTTCTTGATTAAAAGATTGAACTATGGAATTTTCACAAAAGTCTTACTACAGAATCTATTAAAATACCAATTATTTATTGCATAAAATATTATGTACGTCTCGACAGCAAAACAGAACCTTTTTTACTAAACTTTTATGAAATCTTTGCGAAGCTTTTGAAGGTGGATTGCCTTCAACTTCACCCTACACCAGATGGCGAATCGCTATGCTATCAACACCGAGTGACAGCCACGATACGATATCTAAATGATGATATTTGAGTTTCGTCCAATCAAAAAACATTTTCTAAAAAAAGTTTATTAAGATATTATGGCAAATGTACCGTTTGGCTGCGCCAAACCTCAAACTAAAACTCAACTCAAAAATAACGGTAAAACAACAACAAATCCTCTAAAGCGAACTTTTCCCGAAATTATACATATATGGTAGTTTTACAGAAAAAAAATTGTTGGTGGCCTCACATATAGTTTTTCACACTTAACATTCTTCATCATTGATTTGTAATTTGGTTACACGCATTCTGTAAAAGATAGCCACTACATGGAGGTACAAATTTTGTGCCAGTCTATCTTATAGTTTCGGTATATCTGATACCTCATCTTAGCTAGAAGGAATCCTAGAACGAACTGTTAACGATGCACTTTTCTATTTTATAGGGTGTTTGATTTGGCTAAGGTTATTTCATTCAGCAACTTTAATTGAATTAATTCACAACTACTATTCGCACTGCTTTTTGTGGTCCGCAGTACATTGATAGCAGACATATGTATGTACATATTTCTGTGGCCACAAGCCGTAACGGCCTAACTCCGTTTTTCTCACATTTCAGGAGCATTATTTAAAATTCCAGTTCATTTCTTTATTTTATTTATTTATTCATTAATTTGTTGCAGTATTTTCTGCATATTTTACTTGCTTTTATTGACTTAAGGTGATGTAAAACCAATAATGTAATAGTGTAATAATGATGTATATGTAACTTAGTGGTATAAATGTAACTGTGCTTTTTAGATAATTTAGAATAATTTTTTCGAAAGCTAGCTACAAATATAAAAAATAGTACAATTAGGTCTGAAAGGCTGAATTGAATTGGGATTTGGATTTCGCTTGTGGCCATAGATTTATAATTAATGACTTTACATTGAAATTAGAGAGTTTTAACGTTATCTGTATTGTTAAGAGTTTGCAATAACAAAAGTGCTAATCAATGTTCTTTCTTTCTATAACAAAAGTTGGTTATAGTTATAGAAAAGCAAGGTCAATGTAGACTTTGGACAATAGTTTCATATATATGTATATATAATATATATTTATATGTACATATATAAAATTAAACCTGTTATTGCAACTACATTATAACTATTGCAATTAACCGTATATGTATGAAGATATGTATGTACTTACATTAGTAATAATACATTATCTTGTAACTAGTATCAAGCTAATTGTTTCTGCTAAATAGGATTGGAAATAACTTAACGGGTGCCTTGAGTTATTCGAATACTGCAGATTAAAGCCACTTCGTGATTATTGTTAGCAGTATACGTTTATTTTAAAGAATTACAAATAGTTTATGTAGACTTTGAAAAATGTGTTCAATTAGTTTACCTGCGAAATTTATAAAACGGTATAGGTATAGTATATTCGATACAAAACGTTTACGTCATTTAACTAATTTGGGCAAAAAATATTTTACAACTATTAAGTATTTTATTGGAGTATAATTTTCTTTGAGCTTAACTACAATTCGGCATCTTGTCGGTTCGACAATACATACAATTAAAATGTTTTTTATATATTTTTCGATTAAATGGTATGATAATTTGTACTACATACTTATGTAATACATGGCAATATTATTGAAGTTAACAGCCGTTAGTACAGTTTTATTAATACTTTAAATTAGCTTCTTAAAGATTAAATTTTACTATATTAGATTATTCGTAGTATATCGTAAATCATTTATAATTTCTATTTATTACTTGCAATTAAAATTAAATAGTTTCACACCATTTTCCTTTGAATCTAATCAAATGAAGTTGCATTTAAGATTTGCTTTATTTTTCTGCGTGGTTATTAAGATTTTAATCAAAATTGAATTTTGATGTATAACGTTAAATTATCAAACATTTTTAAAGTTTCCACGTCGCCATCTTCAAAAGGACGCACGCTTAAATCTTTGCACTTACATCTATTACATATTCATAATACGCTTTTACTTTCGTAATAAAAGTTAATTTTATAAAACCTTTTACCCTGAGTCATAATTTTATAAAACCTTTTACCCTGAGTCGAAGTAATAATCATAATTTTTTTTTTAATATATGTACCTATATATTATTAATTTTAAATATAGATACGTACACAGGTATACAAAAGATATGTATCTTTGTATATATGTATATGTACAAAGACTTATACTTTGAACTCTTCATAGAGTGTGCGGCTCTCCTACAAGTATTTATAATTATGATTGCAAAATTATACGAAAAGAGATTTTTGGACCATTTTAGAAAAGTCCTCCTAAAATAAATATAATAAATAAATATTTGTATATGCGGTTTGATTTTTTAATTGCTGCTTCGCATTGCGTGCTTTTTAGAATATTAGAAAAAATTATAAACTAATAAATAATGGAACAGCTAGTTATAAAATAAATCCGTACATGGTACATACAAATATAATACTATACATACATATGTTAAAACACATGAGGAACATCAAACCGACTTCTTTAAGAAAAATTTACTTTATCTTTTACTACCTTGATTGGCCGCTTTCAAAATCTAACTTAATTTAATTTTTTCTCAAATAATCTTCTTTAAAATGATACATTAATTAAATGTAATGGTAAAATACCTATGCACATTTATTAAACTTCTTTTCTTGCCTTTATATAAGCTTTGTTCTTTATATATTTTTTATTTATAATCAGTCTTAACAACAGATCTCAGTAAATTGTTAACTGACTTTTATTATTATTTTTTATAAATTATGAAGTTTCGCTTTAAGATTTTCAGTCTCAATTTGTGATAATAATTTAAAATTTGTATAGCAATAGTTCTACATATACATATATATATAATATATATATTTTTACTATTAACTAGATTTTTAAAAAATTTGTACTTTTCGTCAGTCATTGGTTGTAATTTTAAAAAATTTAGCGTAATCGGTTCCATAATGCATACAAAATACATAATTTCTTTACAGACACACTTACATACATACCTTGTGCTAGAATTTGTATAATTTGAAATATTCGTTTGAATCCTTACATTCTATTAGTTGTACTTGAGATACATTACTTCTTATTGAGTTATTCTAAATATTGCTGTAGAGTTTTGTGTATTTAATAGATTTGGACAAACGTTTTGTATGGGTTCGAACCCTCTTTCGAATCAGGCGATAATTCAATTAAGAAAACAATTTTTCCATCAGGCATCAGAGCAACGTCACATGTTCTATCTTTCTCATCCAGATCTCGCGGCATCAACGGATTCATCGAAGGACGTATTTCGATCTGAGGAAAGAAATACAAAAAATTTAAGGATTATATTGTCGATATGTTTAATTTAGGGACAAAGAGAGCACCCATATATAAGCGAATATCTAATGTTCAATTAAATTATTATTTATTACTTTAATTGAATTTTCAAAATTTCCAATTTGCACAATTCATAATTTCGTATAATGTTACAATGTTATGATACAATGTTCATAATGTTACAATGTTCAATACTTACATCCCAGAGGTAATCCATGCTAGGACTGAAGACAACAACGCGTTGATTTTTGGAATCTGCAACAATAATGCGTCCGTCATCATCACAACACAAACCAGATGGTCGATTGAATTCTTGAAAACCAGCTCCTTCCTGTCCTTTGACGGATAAAATCTGTGTATGTGAAATTAAAAATAACTATTGTTTATATTAATTTATGAAACTCACCTCATTTTTGTCAGGATCAATCAAATAGAGGCAATGATTATCAAAATCGGAAACAATAATATTTCCAGTCGGTGTGTAACAAACACCACGAGGTGATGCGATGCCTTTGTTCAGTTCTTGACTATCGAACACAATTTGGCGTATGAAGCGACCCTCGGAATCAAACTGCTGAATGCGATGATTACGCGAGTCTGTGACTACAATTTGCCTCCGAGAGTTAACTGCAACATCCCATGGATATTGGAATTGGCCATATTCTTTACCATAGCTGCCGAACTTATTGAGAAAAACTCCACATGGAGTGAAAATCTGAACACGATGGTTGTCCTTATCTACAACAATTATACGATTGTCGATATCAACACAAATGCCAGCAGGTAAATCGAATTCGCCATTTCCAGGACCTTTGGTTCCAAATTTAAATTTCAGAACGCCATTCGGTTTAAAAACTTGAACACGATTGTTACGTCGATCAGATACTAATATTTGGCCATGTTTATCAACGCACACACCCCACGGGCGGCTGACTTCACCGTTCTCTTGTCCTTCTGTTGCAAATGATAGGGTAAGTGAATTCGAATTACGTGCACGCACATGTTCTATGCTCCCTGGAATGGCTTGAGTTATACGGGGTGCTCCGAAAAGCAATCCAGGGGAGTGACGTCTCATGTTAAGTTCCCATTCAACGCCAGGATTCGGCAAAATGGACGTGCTTGAGCTTATCGGAGGCTGCATTGGGGATGAAATGCGGTAAGCACACTCACGGTGCATAGATCGACGTGCATTTGTTGGCAATAGAGTCTTTGGAACTGCAACAGGGGGTATTAATCCCATATCAGCCGCTCCAATGGCAGCCATATTGACGGTCTGCACATTGTTATCATCAACTGGTATAATAGCACCTTGGTTGCGAATGTCTTGTAAAAGACTGTAATCTGGTGCAGCAAAAGCGAACACTTCCTGCTTTGGCTGTAGGTCCTTGTAAACAGCAGCAAATTGTTCCAGCTGTCGCTGCCCATTGGTAACCTTCATGGCAATTTCAATATAGTCCATGTTTTCAGTGCTTTGAGACACTTTGTGGAGCATATCTGATGTTTCTGCCAAGCCCGACAATGCTGACTTAAGCCCAGCCATTTGCTCATGTAATATAGCTAGCCGACGTTGGCGTACTTTTTCCACCAGTTCCAGGAGAAAACGTTCCCGATCCTCTATTGTTATTAAAAATTGCCTAAATCCCTTGCGTATGTTATCGCTTAGTTCGTTACAATTTCGTTCTGTAAGTCGAATAAATGCCAGAGCCTTGTCGATACTGCTTTTAATACATCTGGTACCCAGGCGACTACTCTCCAATGCGGATTCAATATTATCTTTAGCATCATCGACAAAGTGCTCAATGGAGGCGTAGTTGTGTTCTTTGTGTTCCCGCAAAGTGCAACATTGGCAAACCACTTTTTTACAGAACTCACATACATAACGTAACATTTCGTTGTGCAAGTCGCACATGTAGTTAGTGAAGGACTGATGAGAAGTGGTGCATGACGACACACTGCCCGTTGGAGAGGTACCAATCGGTGTTGGTAGTGATATGGTTGAGTGGTTAGATGATAACGGACTGTTTCGGTGTCGTCGTTCGCATTCCTCACACATGAACTCATTGCAATCCAGACAACGTATTATAGCATTTTCTTCGCCACAAGCGCAGCTAATACTTGAATTATTCGATTGGGGCGACAGTTTTGGATAGCGCGCCGATTGTACAAAAGGTACTCCAAAAATATTTGGTGGCTCGGTAGGCCCCATGTGGTTGTTAAATATAAAATCACTATAAGGCGGTGAATTGCTGAAAGAAATAAATTCAAATGATCGAAACTGGTACTTTACAAATCCATGCCTAAGAATTTAATATAATGCAATTGAAGAATTGAAATTGAACTGCACAATTGCACAAGTTTATTATTATTTTAAAGTTATTTTATTTAAATGGTCCAACTCAAATTAGATACATATACGCCAATAATAATAGCAAAGAAATAATTTAAATTTTTGTAAAATGTATTATATTATTATAAAAACATTCAAATGTGTTTATATATTTTATATTTTTGGTTTCACTTACAAATTCTTTGAAGTACCCGAAGCAATTTTCCGCGTATTTATATCCCAAGAAGGAAAGGGATCCATTATTCCTGCGAGCAGACGTTCGGCGGTAGTGGTGTTTGTGGAATTTGAAGTTGAATTGTTGGCAGCCATATTTATAGGAGCGGAACTATACGGCAAATGTTCCATTCTTTAATTGTATAAATTGCGATGGAAACGGTAGGTTTTTTCGGAGAAAATCTGAAAATGCTAGCAAATATTTAAAACCCACTCCGATTAGTTAAGGATCAAGCTTTAAACAAGAGATGCACGCGCGATGTAATATGTAATACAATATGGTGAAGAGTCTGGACGCGACTAAATGTTCAACGTGTGTCGATTGTGTTTTAAGGATAGGACCTTGCAACGACAGATAGGATGCGGATTAGTATTTGTACAACTTCTTGGTACCTATCTGATGCTTAACACTAATCATTATATTGAATACGGATACATAATAGCAGGTAGGGAAGTTTAACTGACAGCAATGGCTAGAATTCTAGGAATTTTGGCAAAAATTATATGCTTGCATTGTTTTATTTGTGCCTGTGTTTGCTGAGTTACAAGAGATGGATTTATTTATGTTACATACTAGAAAGTAATCCTTATATCCTTAAATAGCTACCTGCTCTGCTTCAAAAATTCCACCTTGAATTTGCAACGTTTCTTTTTAAAATTTGTATATTTAAAATATGTTATTTCTGTCCTTATCTGCAAGAAATCAATCTATCATATAGAAATCTGTCTCATTTTTACCTATTTCTCAGGTAGTTTTGCAGCTGTGTTTGGAATTCTCTCATATAATTACGGGTAGTAGTACGAAATATCCTATATTCGGAATGCTTTTATTCAATAAAAATGAATATACATATTTATTCTATTTGCTTACTCTATTAGCTTGAATTATTAATTAATTAAATTAAATTAATTAATTAAATTTCTAATAATATTATATATAATTAAGTTTAATCATAATCTCTATTATATAAACCAACGGACGCAGAGTCAATTCATATACATATGTATGAACTGCAAAGTTTATATATTTATGGTACTGTAGAACAGAAAGAAAATAACAATGGGTATGTGGCATACATGTATATATCTTTGTGACATATATATATATCTTTAGCATATATATATATATATATACATTATAAATACATACGTATGTAAAGTACAATATATACATATGTATATAAAATTCAATTAACTATGCACGTATGAGCATAAAGCTAAGGGTTAGTCTACTCTTGTACACAAACGCTCTCAAACTGATTTTGCGCTTGGAACATTTTTTAATGTCTTCGGCAATATTCCCGGAATTTGGATAATTTTTCAATAATGTGTTAACTCGAATTTTCATAATGTACTTACGTTTGTATTTAATTTTATAAAAATCTTTTAGGACAATTGAGGATCATTTTTGGCTTTACAGCTTCTATCGCTGAAAATAAATGTTTAGTTGTCGTAATTCTTTATTTTTAAATAAACGCTGAAATTATTAGACAACTTTATTTATAAATTCATTTTTATTTATAAAATATATATATATATAGATTAATGTTACTTGAGAGCACTTTATTCAGTATAATATTTTTGCACTGATTTCGATAAGTAAGGAAGAGTAAGGACTACAGTTCTACTCATCCATTTTATCCATGTCACACATCTGGTATCAAAATACCACTTTAAGTTACCATTTTAAATACACAATGTATCGCGAACTGCACTCCTTTTGTGTGTATTCTATGAAAGCAGAAAAGGGAATGTGGCAAAACTACAAGGAATAGAGCCACACAGCTAGCTAGAGAGTAAGATTTCAATGCAGGCCTTATCAATTTAAGGGTGGGATCAGTTTAGTTTAAGAGTTAAAGCTGCCTTATATATGTATAATCACAAAAGTAAATGCATTCTCTAGTTTTTGTACACCCTCATGAAATCATATGGTTATATTGTATATGTATGTATCAATGAACAAGGGAAATACGACATTTTTAAACAAAATTTTGATAAAAGTTATCAAATCTTCAAATTCTATCTCTAAGTTTTCTTTTTTAAGAAATCAGACCCCTAGCGAAGCGATTCATATTATATACCCTACAAAAGAGGTAAAGTTCATCTCTCCATTTTATAACGTACATATAAGTTGAAATCAAACCGGAGCTGTCTCCATTGAAATACTAATTACAAGAAATTTGTAAGTACCATATAAGAAGCGAAAATTATAATCTTGTAAATATTCCTTACTGGCCAATAGCAATCAAAAAGAAATCTAAAAACACGGATATTTTATTTTATAACGCATATACGTAATATATACATATAAAAAGGTAGGCGGATCATGCCGATTCTTGGCCGGAAGGATATTTGCGATCAGATACGTAAGAGATCAGAAGTATATAATACTGATAACAGAAGTACAGTACACGCGCGTTAGTATGAACACACAGAAATGTAAACTACTCGTTAACGTGAACAGTAAAATTTTTGTATTAACGACTCTGTAGTGTGAACAATGTACACTTTCAATAGTGTGAACAGATATGCAGTACGTAAATATAATGACTCAGTTCTCCTTAAAGGCATTCACAAACAGAATCCGTTTTTCGTTGTTTTAAGGCTTACCAAACTTTACTATAGAAGAAGTCTGCTAAGTTCTATAATATCCAAAGGCGGAGGAATCGTGGAGGCGATTAGAACACTTACGTTGAGAGATGCTGTTATTCTGCATGGTCCAATTAAAGCCTGCAGTTATAACTAAGTGTTGGCAGTAACCGATACAATTACCTTGTGGCAAGCATTAAATAAAACGTAATAACGTCTTTAATTTAAACTTATTTTAAGGTGGAATACACTGCTAAGGATGTCGCAGATATCCTGGATATTTTTGAAAATTTTTCTGAAAATGAAATCGATGACGGTAATGACATTGCAGAGAGCGGAATCTGTCTTGCCGATGAAGACCGGGTAGTGCAACAGTGGGCAGAGCAAAATTAAGTTGTTGTAAGTGAAATTGTAAGTCTCAAAAACATTGAGGAGAAAATTGTTCTTACCAAAATTTCTTCCCAACAAATACAACAAAAAATTAATGTATGTATGTATGTATGATATATATTTTATTTTTAATAAAGCTTAGTAACATTTTTGCACACTATATGTGTATTATTTTAATTTTTCCGTCAAAAAGTTGAAGATGTTATAAAGCCTCCGGTGGTGTGAACAAAACGAACATATGTATTTCAGTAACGTGAACAGTGTAAATTTTTTTGTGTTCACACTAATGCGCGTCTACTGTATATGTGTTACGCTTTGTTACTCTGGTAAACAGTGATAAGGACTTGTTCCATCTTAAAGCCGTAATAAGAAATATAACGTCAAACTGGGCGGATCACGATTTTCATGACTAATATAGGATGTTCGGGAATTAATATTTAAAATTAAATCTCAACATATTGTAGTTGGCGCGCTGTTGTGCTTTTTAAAGGTGTTGTTGTTTTTGTGTTTGATGCTGATTACAACAACAACAAATTTTTGTCCTCTGTTATACTTATCGAGTTATATCCCGTCGAAAATTGAAATTCTTATCAGTATAACTCCTAAACTCTTAAAGAAATAGCATAGGCGCCGTTATAAAGGAATTTGAAATACCTTTCATTGATGTAAAAAACAATTTTGTCAAAGGCTTAAACTTACATACATCCGTACAAAATGCCCAATTTTACTGTTCTTTTTGTTGCTGGTGTTGTTTTATACGGTAATTACAACGACAACAAAATTTCTTGTAGCTCTCTTTTGCTTTCAGACTTATATTTATAATTATTTATTCAGCCTACCGATAGGTTGATCTTGCAGACTATTATAAAAATTAATGTATGTTAAGCTACATACATTAGCTAATTGAATAGTATTAAAGATTTATTTTGAAACGGTTTTCAGGCAAACCAAAATCCAAAATATCAGCAAAATTGTTGCATAAGGAAATGCACATGTTGATTAGTTCGGATGCAGCATAATTTATTCTGGGAACTTTAGACTCGAAAAATCTATAATTTCGCAGAGATCTTTGAGATTTATGTAAGACACAATTTCTAGAAATTTCATTACAACTGACTTTACCAGAAAAAATATGGAAAACAAATAAAAGGTAGTGAGGTGACCTGTCTTTCAACGATTGCAACCCAAGAAACTTACGTCGAGCATCGTTAGCCATCTTCAGGGCCAGTGCATCTTCAATTTCAATTTATTTGGACAATAATACACTAAGACGACAAGTCTTTTATAGTAACATAAAAAGTAATGCATTAAGGTAACAAATTACATTAAAAGGTAACAAAGAACACATAGTTAAATATGGTATGGCGGTGGTAAATAAACGTGACGTGTGTAATGATGTACAACGTGGCATTATAAGTATCCGACTTCTTGTAGATCTACTCAACTGCAACTTTTCAAATAAATACCCCGGTGTCTTATTCAGTATTACTTTAAAAAGATACACATTCTGGCTTTATGATGACTTGATAAGTCACAAACGAGAAGAGCAACGCGATAAGATGACAGCCCATCAGATGACAGATCAGATGACAGATGATCAAACTGACGTAAACCAAGTACGTACATATCTCGTGATGTGATTAAAAGCAATGCTAACCTTAACTGCGATGAGGAGTCCAATGTAGCATAGGTAGTATCAGAGTACGTGATTATAGGTATGAAAAGTTGTAACGCTAACAAACGTCGAACTGCAACGGGAGTAGAGTGTGCTGATATCCTCAGGTTGCGCAGCAAGTGAATTTATTTTATGACATTTTATGACATTTTTTATGACATTATTTATATGAATAACACAAGATAAGGTAGAATTAATACAAACACCCAGATTTACCACTTTCGATACCACCTTTAAGGCAACACCTCCAAGAGAAATTATTGGGAGGCCTCCTCTCCTCACCTTTTATATATACGCAGTAAATGAGATTTAGACACATTGATCTGAAGCCCATTTCTGATTTCCCACTGGTAGATACCATCCAAATCAGCATTAATTTTAGCATGCGTATGCATGCATGCTAGAGTGGCTACAAACTCCAAAAATGTCGTTTAAGTACATAGTGAATAGTAGAGCTCCATTTATAAACCATTGAGGCACTCTCGTTTTTCTAGGTTTATATTCTGATAATATATCACGTACTTTTACTTTTTGAGACCTGCCTGCCAGACAGCTACATATCCCCGCACCATCTTTAAACCAAAATAATACTTAATAATTTATTATTTAATTTTTAATTATTTATATAATAATTTGTAGCATAACCGGCTATGGATAATTTTGTCGAAGGCTTTGGTAAGTTCTAACAAACAAATTAACGTTAGACAACCATCATCGAATGAAGATCCTATATCAGCATATTAGCACATCCTATATAGCACTTTGACAGTAGCAGTGGAGCTATTGTGCCCAACACGAAAGCCAGATTGCAGTGAAGACAAGAGCTTTGACTCCTCTAAGTGATCTTTGAATCCTCTAACTTTTCGCAAACCTTGCTTAGGGGTGACAATAAGCTAATTGGTCTGAAATCGATTGCAGCTAAGTGATTAGTTTTCTTGGCTACAGTTAATACAATGTCGGATTTCCATAGAAGATTGAAATGTTGAAGACGGGAATGTTGAAGATTGTAGGCACCGATTTATGATATGAGTCAATGGCGAAATGATATGCGGAAGTAACATTTTTATGAATTTCAAAGGAAAGCTGTCATTGCCAATAGCATTGGACTTACTGTTCTTCGAACAACTACCAACATCATTCTGTTACCGGCAGGAACTTAAAAGTGTGTTCAACACGCATAGAAGGTTGGAAGGAATGGTCAGAAGCAGGCAGCGTAGCATAAGGAATACAATTACTTAATGTATTAGGATCAATTTGGCATTCAGAACTACAATTACTGTGCACCCCGAGTTTGTTTATCTTACGCCATATCATTTTAGTCGGAAGAGAAGAAAAGTATTGTGATTTAGCTACCTATGTACATTAGGGATACGACTGTTTTACAATTTTTGAAAATATCAAAATGGCCCTATCCATACCATGTAGTGCATAAAAAAGCAATAAGAACTGCATCTTTAGATTTTCGATATCGTTAAAAAAGGTTCCGCGTCAAATGCAATTAAGTTTGGGATCAAAGTCGTACAAGATATTTTCCCCCAATGCAAATCAACACGAACTCTTAATCTTAAGTTCATTTCACTTAACAAAGATAGTTTTTAGATTGTGATTTTGATTATAATCATATAATTACATTAAGAAATGTAAATAGTTAAATAATTATAAAATAAAAAATTTTGAAATAATAAAAGATTTTGAAAAAATTAAAAAAAAAATCTTAAATGGCTTTCAGAAATCGGCTTCGACGCGGAACGTTTTTGTTCCGAAATGACCTAAGGAAATATTTTTCGGTTTCAGCACAACATCGGCTACAGCGTGGTGATAGGGCCTTATTTTGGTTGTACCCCTAACGTATATACATACACGAGAAGCGTTGTTTGTAGCAATCCGAACGATCTCCCAATTTAGAAGTGTAGGACATAATCCGAACGATCTCCCAATTTAGAAGTGTAGGACATATACGCCGCTTATTATGCAATCTGTTCTTAGTTTTAATAGCGTCAAGAGTATTACGATTGAACCAAGGACAAGATGAATTTATACGTTTATAAGTCTTTAGGGGAACATAGCAGTCAAAGAGATTAAAAATAGGCGAAGAAAGAAAAATTGACTTTATCATTTAAAGGATTTAGGAGAATGCATTCATCAAATGGATGTTCAGCTATATCACGATATAAAGCTAAGAAGTCAATTGAATTAAAATCTCTATACGAGAAAGAGCTTGCATTGATCGAATAGCAGAATTTTGCATAAGTCAGAAACTATAAAACACTCTAGTAGAGAAGGAGAAGCATTGTTAGAAAATCTAGTGGGAATGAATTTATTAACTAAGTATTACCCGAGGGAGTCGATAATATTACAGAAAGTTAGCTTTGTATAATCATCAGATAAAAGATTTATATTAAAATCTCCGCATACAGCGATAAATTCGTGACCCACCACATTTTCAGATGGAGTAGATAGAAATGGATCTAGTGCAGTGCTTCTGCTAGGATTATAGACACTACAAAAATAAAGTATCAGCAGTACTATAGTACTTTTTTGAAAGATGTTGACATAACAGTGGCCGGTCCTTCCTGCATTAAATACAGTGAAAACCAATTAATACGAGACCGCTTAAAAGGACGAATGCTTTATTGCGTCCATATTTCAAGGCCCCGGCCCAGATCCTTTATAAATGCAGGCTTTCAGCAACCGGTTATAACCACTATCGGTTATAATGAAATATTGGATATTGCGTCCATTTTGTCACGCATTTTGTTTACATATATTGGATGCAACGATCGGTTGACTATGCCAGTTGATAATACCGTAAGAGATTCGTTACATTATATATACTTTTACATTTTGCATGCCTATAAGGAAATATTTTCGGGTACGCAGTCAACTGTAGAGTACTAGTATACGTACATCGCGTTTATTAAATAATTTTCCAAACAAAAAGACGTTCAATCAATGTTGATCAATGAGAAGTCACATATCATCTGGAGACGTGAAGGCGGTGAGTGTAATGGAGTTTGGCGTGAGCCCTTACACAATTTTGAAGAATCGCTGTAAAATAAAAGCAATTTTCGAAGAATATTCATTGACTATCAAACGCGTTCGATCCTCCAACTATCAACAAATAGAGAAGGCTTTACTTAAATGGTTTAATCATCATCACAGTTTTAGTGTTCCAATAAATGGACCACTTCTTCAGGAAAAGGCAAACGAATTTGCAAGTCACTACGGTATTGAAAACTTTAATTGCACTACATCATGGATTCAACGTGTTCGTGCATGGCACAATATTTCTTTTAGAAAAATTAGTGGCGAAAGTAAGAAGCGCCAGTAGGAGTTTCTAGTGATTGGTTGATTAAAGTGTGTCCTCTGATACTGCAGAATATTGAAAAGGAAAAAAATATAAATTCTATGACGATCTTGGAAGCCATATTAATGATTTCTGAAGCATGGGTAGAGGTGAGCACTGCTTCCGCAGGCTTCAAGAACCGATCGATGATGGGGATGATGATGTTCCTTTGTCTCGCATAGCTGAAGAGCTTTCATCAACGATATTTAGTGGAGAGCCCACGATAGTTGCTGGTACCGCGGAAACCGGTTTTGTAACAGTTGACCGAGTGAGTGACAGACATTACAGAAGCAACAACAATTTGTACACCTAGCAAAACTTAAAATTTAGTTTTATAAATTCAATTTAGTTGTGAGTTTATTTGTTTTATTATTTGCTTTTCCTGACCAATTGGCGGAATTGTGTCTACAACGTTTGGCACAATAAACGTTATTTGTTTTAGATATGTTATCTTATCAAGTACATATCTTTTAAGTATCTTTGAATTTGAGCGTTCGGCATAGAAAGAATTCCAAATAATTGAATAGTATTCAATTATACTGCGAACTAAAGCCACATAAAGTGATTTAAATGTCAGAGGATCCTTGAAATATTGGGTGTTCCTTTTAATAAAGCCAATCATGGCATAAGATTTGGCAACATTTTTTTTATTTTTATTTTATTTTGAATTTAACTCAATCTACACTACCAAGTACATTACAGACTGGAAATAAAATAATATATTACAAATTAAGTAGTTCCAATATTAGCGAATAAGATACAAAAACTATACAATTAGCATAAGAATGTTAATAAATGCTGTTCTAGCATGTCCATGTAAGGTAGTTACGTTTTTGGCGCGATGACTATTAAGCCAAAGGCAAAATTGCCCCAAGCGCCGACGTCATAGCAACGGAAGAAAAGCCATGCTGCTCCAAGAACGCCTCGAAAAATTTCCGCCAGCTAACGCAAACAGGCCCTTTGAGCAAACTGGACAAAATGGAAAGAAGGCCAACCATCTTGGGAGCCCTGCAGAGCTCCCTTGAGTAGAGAGCCCGCTTGACACTAACCGGTCAAGAAAAGTGGCATCCCGTGGCCGCAAAACTCAAAGGAGATGAGTTCGCCACACCAAAGCGGGCAGTACGGCAGACAAACAAATCTGCAGATAAACTTGCATCATGAAAACGTAGCATGAACTTTCACGAAGAATCTCTGGACTTGGTTAATTAATCTAGGAATCATGGGTTCACAAAAGGGCCATAAAAGGGCTCTACATCAGAAACGGTAAGTTAATTTATGCTACCGACTGTGACCGGCAAAGGGCAGCACTAATACTTAATAACCGAGTACACTCTCTAACAACACCACTCACTCACTCTCACAACAGCAGTTTTGGTAGCAGCATGGGCAGAAATGCCCACAGCACAAGGAAAAATTAAGGTAGTCATTATCTCAGTCTTTCTACCAGGCGAGGTAGATTTTGAAGCCTAGGGTATTTAGACTGTCTAGAAGCTCGTCCATGACCAGAGACCACAGTAGAGATCACTCCCTTGCGGGAAACCTCTAGTGGCTTGTAGTGATTGTGACCACACTAAATTGTAGAACCCTAGATGTCTGCATGTGTAGTGTCCATTTTATGAGCATGAGTGCAATATTCCTTCTGACCATGGAAGTGCTGATGGCGTCATAAAATGTCCAAATGCTTCCGATGAAGGTGCATAAAGCGATTTGCTTGGATTGCAAAGCATTTTTTATAGTGGTTCTTAGGCTATGAACGGCAGTCGCGGTCGATTTACCCGATTGATATGCAACATAGCTGGAAGACTGTGAGTATTGTTTCCGTAATGTACATGTCCAGTATTTTTTCCATTGCTTTGGGAGAGCATTGAGTAGCTAAAGCTTATTGGTCGATAGGATTTAAGCATTTGTGTTGATGCTACTTTTGCTTTAGGGATGAATACGACCTTAGTCCATATCTCTGGAATGTAAGCAAATGTTTAGCTGGCTTTGAATATCCGAGACATAATTGGTATAGGGACATAGGAGGCATGGATAAATCCCATCTGGTCCTGGAGACTAGTATGGACTAAATGTTTACAGAGGAACCGATCGACATCTAAGGCAACAGTATAAGACGAAATATTAGTGAGTTGTGATTGAGTATCATATTGCCTCGCCACAACCCAGCCGAAGACTGAGGTTAACGCATACAGATGAGGCGCTTTTATGTAAATTTTTCCATCAACAAAGGCCGACCATACGATATCAGCATCCAATTGCAAGTAAACGGATTTTTCTATTCGGATCTACTAGTGAAAGCCCTAAAATAGCCTCCCAACCCTGTGGCGATACCTCCTGAACAGGAACATGGGTGAATATCGACTTCAAAGTTGCGTGTACGAGAGTGAATCTTCACCCGCACTCTTCCTCTTGTAACCCCTGCATTGGCAGATGCTACTCTACGTACACTAGGCGTACGTATTTCTATATATTTTTCAAGTTTGTTATGAATTTGAATACTGGCAGTCGGCAGAATTACTTGTGATGTAGCGACGTTTGATCGAATATGGTTACTGCGAAGCGACTGATCCGTCTGGCCATCCCGGGTGAGTGCTGTGAAAAGGAATGAGGACGTCGGTTGATTCGAGTTTGATGCATTGCAATTGGTGCATTCCCAGCATAATCTGTCGGCACCGGAGTTGAAGAATACACCAGGATATGATGTCGAGCATTACAAACTCGGCAACGAAACGCAAAGCTAATTCTTGTTGCATTATGACCTTTCCTAAGGCAATTAAGGCAAAGCGACTGCTCTTTGCCGATGCTTTAATATATTCAGTGATATCATCGAGTACATATGAACCAAATGGAATTTCAATGATGTGATTTACTATGTAAAACAAATTGTGGGCGACATTAACATTGGGTATAGAGTTGTAGCTGTGGAAATCAATGAGACCGCACACATACTTTTCTGCTGTAAGAATTGACTCGTTACCGGTCAAGAGTTTTTAGTGCTATAGCCCAAGCACATTTTGAAAATGTATCGATTAGGGTAAGAAGAAAACCATATCCATCATTACATGATGGAATAATTACCCATTTACACTAAATTTGCCTGACAGAGATCATCTATTCCTTTGGTTATTACTCGCCATCGCTTAAAATTCGTACGAGCTTGCTATCTTCATAGACATTTGTTGGTTCCTTTTTTCTTTCTCATCTTTCCTAAATGTTAGTTATAGTCTATTTTCAGTTATTCCGTAGTGTATATGAATTATTTCTTTGTAAATATTTTCCCTTGGTAATGCGTTTTCCTCTCGTATATGATTGATTTTTTTGTGAATATTTTCCTTTAGCAATGCGTTTTCCTCTCGTAGACTTATCTTATTCTGGTCAATATTTCTGTGAATGGATTCCTTTAGCAATGTGGTTTCCTTTCGTAGTCTTATGTTAGCAATGTGCTGTCGTCTGAATTTTCGATTTACTGTCCAACGCAACGACGTCGCAATCGATTGAAATGTTCCTATAGGAAAATAGAATGGAACATGTCGTTGAGCTCTCTCACGTCGTCGTAAAATTTTCTAATTGTCTAACAACTTCATCCGATTTTCTCATTTTTTGAAAAACAGTATGACATACTTTTCGATGCAATTCTTCAAATTCCCCAAAAAATGTAAATAAATTTGACAAACGAATTGTCAAACAAGGAAATTATTCAAACTATTTTTATTTAAAACAAAATGTAAATATTTTATGACGACAGATGTCACTCATTCGAAGATTTCAAGAAAGAGAAATCGTTATCATTTGCGACATCGCATCGTTGCGTTGTGGTTTGACAGTTAATCTGATTTAGACTTTCAACAAGAAATGCTTTTGTAACGGCATCATATTCCTCTTTGGTTTCTCCAACATTTTTTAAGTGCCTTGTGTGGAAGTTTACATTTTTATCATACTCCACATTGAGGCCTAAAACATTTCGAATATTTCTTTTTAATTTTATTTGGTTTTCGCCTTGCTGATAATAACGACCGAACTTGTCAACGCTCATTTTAAGATTATTATTTTCTGTTTTTTTATATAACATTTATATAATTATATCTGCTTCCATAACCTTTTCAAGTATTGAGACCAATAGTCTTAACCTATCTACCAACTCATTTGGATCATCCCAATATATATAGTTTGGCTTATTATTAAGACTCATTTAACTGCTTCCTCTGTGTGATGATGAAGATTTATTCTCATTGAATAATTTTTTTATTATTTTGTACTTGAATGCTTTAGTTCCTTTCATTTGCTTGGTTTGGCTATAATTGCGTTTATGAGCATTTGTAATATTTAAAATTTGTTTATACATCTGCAGTTCTGTATTTTCATACTTTTTATGTTTCTTATGGAATAACAGTTCAGATGATCCTGATGTTAAATTCCAATTACGATAAGATATAGATATTTTGTTATCATCTAATTCAAATATTTTATTGCCAATTCTCCATTGACCATCTGAACCTTTATGTGCTCCATATAGGGTATGTAACTTATATTGCTTTTCCAGTTCATATAATACTAGAAGATTTACTAACATCTGCTGTTGAATACATTTGTGAGATAAATGCATCATCATCCTCATCATCATTACTCTCGGTTGTTTGTTATGCTATGTCTCCACCGCAGATTAACTACTTGATTATAGCCATTTTCGGGGTTATGTCAGTAATCAAGCATATTTACGTGATTATGTATTCTAATTATAATCAACCTCATATTTTATAATGAATTGATTACAAAATAAACGACCTTATAATCAAGTATATTTCGCATGCAACTCTGAGGATTTGGAAGAACATGTGGAAATGGAACGTTGTCAACAAACGAATGACATCTCGCTTCTGTCGCTTGGTGGACAAAGACTACAAGACTGGAAACTCCTCTTATTTTCTCAAAAAAGAGCTCAAAAAAATGTCCGTCCGCGGACATGTCCGCGAAAATGTCCGTCCGTATGGTGGAATTGTCGACTTGTTACAAGTTAAAACCGGCTATTATAAAGCAAGATAACTGAAAAGGTAAACCGTTTTGGTTTGTTACCACACGGTCACAAAATGATGGGGTGAATAAGTGACAGGGATACCAACCACACCACTTGATTATTTATTATTTGTTTGGCTTTTAACTAAACATTAATAGAAAAATTATTGTGCATTTAAGAGTAATCGCGATTTGACAATTTTGCGGTTTGGAAATATTAAAATGTAATGGAAACTTACTTGTTTTTTTAATTTTTCTTTTATTTAAATTAAAATAAATTACCAAAAAAAAATTTACAATTCATTAATTTAAATTAAAATTAGATAAATACAAATAAATTCACAATTCACACATTTAAATTAAAATTCATTTAAATTAAAGACCAAAAGAACTAAAATTACAATAAGTAAATATCAAACTCAATCAATATCATTAAATATTAATCACGGATTAATATCCAACATAACAGGTTATATACGTTGGCATCTCTTTCAGCTAAAAATACGTGTAGTAGGATAATTAACAGCTGCCTAAATTTATGAAATGAGCAATTTTTATGAATTTTTACTTCGTTTTACTTGCAAACTATTCAATATTGTGCAACTATATAACGTAAAAAAGGTTACATATACATTTCTAAAAGCATGCATTGGTTTTAAAACTGTCTCCTTGGTCTGCTTTATATAATTGAAAAAGAATATTTCTGGCTTATTGCTATGAAGAAGAACAAGAGTTGCATTCTTCTTTCAAAATATTTTGTAAACAAATTCCCGAACTGTCAAAATTACATGCATTTTGTTTTTGTAATCTACTAAACCCAAGCCTGATTTCACCAACACATTCAAAGCGAAAAAAGAGTTTCTAGTCTTATAGTCTTTGTTGGTGGAGATGTGTCGATTTGCTGACTTAATTATACGTAATCAAATACAGGAAATTATGAGGTGGAGACATATTATTATAGTGTTTTTGCTGATCTTATCATTTGATTTAGAGTCTTTAACTATTTTGAACTATTCAATTTTTTCTTCAATAGTGTTACGTTTCTTTAAATCCCCTGTACTGACTGTTCTTGGTCCGATCTCTGGATTGTGAATAATCCAATGAAACTCAAATATCCGTTATCGTTTACTTCCTAGGCAAAATTTTCTCAATCGATCTTTATTATTTTCTATACTTGAATGTTTCTGCTCACTAGATGTAATCTGTACAAGTCCCAAATTCGAACTGAATACACCTTAGAAAATCATGACAATACATTTCTAGTCTTTATAATGTCCCTGAGTTCCTTTTTCATCCATTTCGCTCTTTTGTAGATTCTTCAATGTATCAGGTTGGTAAGCTTTTTATCAGGATGATTAGCTTTTGATCAGATTGATCTGCTTTTGATGAGGTTGATCAGCTTTTGATCAGCTCTTGATCAGGTTGATCAGCTTTTGAATAGCTTTTTATTTGTTTTTTGGATAATGTTAATCAGCTCTTGATCAGGTTCATCGGATCTGCTATCAGGTAATCAGCTATCGCGTTGATTGGATCTGCTATCATGCAATCAGCTTGAGTATAAGTATGCTTGAGTATATAAGGTAGTAGTAGATAATAGTAGGATGCAAGTGGTTTTATAGTTAGAGTTTATAATTGAAGATAAATATCAAATCCCTTTCTGTAACACCCACTATCAATTGCGTCGTCTGTGTTTATAACAACAAATCCATATTTATATTTCCAACATTCTCTGCAAATATTTGAAAACCTTTTAAATGACGTATCTATAGCAACATGATCACCGTAAATTTGTTTCATATTCACCCGAATATTATTTTGTTTTTCACATGCAACATCATCGAATATCATAATAGAGTGCTTTTAGCTTCATTTGGTTCTAAAACATCTTTATTTTCGGAAAATGTATAGAAGCCTGTGTTTTTTATCAGATCTAATACTTTCTTCAAGTATTCATACCTTGGCTGATATAATGACTTTGAGTACAAATACATATTCGCAAACTTTAGTCCATTCGGACACACTATTAAACTCAACATGTTGGTCTTCCAATTTGAGGGACCAATAAGTAGCCCTCGTATAGAATTCGGCAGTAATAAACTGTGTCTTACATGTAAGGATTTATTTGTCGACAAATCTAAATATTTAACACTGATATTCTTGTCTTATTTGACGAAACGCATTTTAGCAATTAATATACAGGGTGTTTTGCATAAGAGGAGACAAAAGACTAGGACGTGTAGGATGGGTCGAGACAAGAAAAAAATCGTATGGGAGAGCAGGTCAATTTCCCCCCGTTTAGACGGGAGGGGCCATTTTATAAAAAATCGACTTAAAAAATATTAAAAAAGAATGGTTAGACCTAGATAACTTTTGCTTGCTAATTTTCAAAGCCGGCTTTGGCTAATTTTCATCCGCTTCTTAATATCCTTTTTAAATTAGGTTCCTATGTCAAATAGTTTTTGAGAAAATTAAAATCGGATCATAAAATTCTCTAATTAATTCTAGAGGAAGTGCTTCAAACCTGAAGGATCTATGTTTTGTAGTTTCCAAGAAAAATGAAAATAACGTTTAGAGACGATAAAGGAATTAATTCATTAGATGCTGCAAGCAGACAGCACGACATTGCTTATTCTCCAAATAAGGATCTGAATAAATGACAAAAAAACTCATTAAAAAACCTAATTAAAAAACTTAATAAAAAGTGTTGACGCATTCGTACTTTTCACTCAGGTGCACTCTCTGCAATTAGGTACAAAAATACCTAAGAGTTTTCTAAGGAAAAAAAGTATATTTGATAATTTTCAATTTTGATGATGATGATGAACCCAAGATGATCCTTTCCGTTTGAATTATTTGCTCTGGAGTTTATACGAAAATTTTATGATCGGAAATTTGAACTTATAGACATAAGGAGGATTCATGATATATCTTTTGATTTTCATCTATATCTTTTGATTTTGAAGCATCTTTATTAATTTCTTGTCCAAAAAGCTGATCAATACACAACTTTCATGCAACTATTTTTAGGTGCGTTCGTGATACGTGGAAAGTAAATTTATGCAGTTACATAAAGTGTAATTTTATTTCATCAATCTTTATTTCAATCAATCAATCAATTTTTTTTTAAATGGCGATAAAAATTAAAAATAACATAGGAACCTAACTGACCATAATAGGAACCTTATTAAAAAGGAGGTTAAGGTGCATATTTGGCTTCAAAAACAATAAGCAGGAATTATCTGAGTATTTCCGTTGATTTGATATTTTTTCCGATTTTAAGCCTGGTTTTTAGAAAATAAAATTTCCCCTTCGGATTCACGGTTCAATTTTATTTTAATCTACATATTAATTTCAATTGCATCTAACACCTTTGATATTTTTTGTTTGGTTTAAAAAGGCATCGACTTTAATTTATAATCTGTCGACTTATGGGAATATTACACTATGAACATTGTTTGTTTCCGATGAACCATTTCTGCTCTCTCTCAAAATTTTGTTCAGCTATTTACAAATACAAAGCAAAGTTTCGGAGTTGTTTTGTGTATTTTTTTCTTATTATGAAGTACCTTTTATCAATAAAAGTGTTATTATATAAAAGTTATTTCAATCGTAAACGCAAGTACTATTTTATTTCAAAACACTACAATACCGTTTTAATCGAAGTTTGTTGTCGTCGACCACAAACATTTTGTTTTGCTTCGCAAAAGTTGATGAACTTTCTGGATGAACTCAACTCTGAAAGCTGACAGCGTAAGGTTGACAGCTTACAGAAAGCAAAAACAATTTTACAGTATTATCCGCATTACAGTTATACAACTGATTTTTAAAGTAAAAATTGTTTGTGAATACCGTTTTTCGAATTTTTCTTACAAACCCTTTGAAAGTGTTGTAAGTTATGAATAAAACCCATAGTTTGAACGTTTAGGTTGATGAATTACCTTATAATTAACCACGCAATCATGTTTGTTAAAGAATTAAACAAATTTAAAGATTTGTTTAGCAGTACCTCTCATTTCTTTGCACTGCTTAGCAAAGGTGATTACGATAAATTGTATCAATTGTTATTGTATTCATAAAGATAAAATAAAAACTAAGTCGAATACTCAGGGTAGCGTTAGGGTTTGTGGAATAATCTTTCTGCGCACATTTTCGCTGCTACTTTTAACACCAACATCTTTCACGCAAATGAATAACCACCATACTCTTCCCCTTTAAATCTTTCTTAATCTAAAGAATACTTTGGTATACACCGATGGGAGAATCCCTAGTTTATTCCTGGATTAAAAAATACAAAATTCATTATACACTTTTAGCTAATATGCTACATAAAGCACAGAAATAAATATATGACACTATTCAAATTAATTATCTGGTCTGATTCTGTACTTGTCCCCAAAAATGTACATATTAGATTTATTAAAAAATTAGAGTTTAGTTGTTATTAATTTTGTCAATATAATTGTGATTTGGTCACGCACTTTATCAAGTTGTAATGATTTCAACGTGTAATAGAACTCATTTTCAGCAATACATTTTGGCAAGCGTTTTTTTCGGACAAAGAAGGTTTATCGCTAAAACTGCTTTGACGTCGTATATGGCCCGGTTTTGTTGAAAATGTGTTTTGAGTTGATATTCCTGCAATGGATATTATTTTGAGGCTTATAAAAGTATTTGATGGGGAACCACGAACTGACAAATAACCACCTGTCATTATAGAATAATTTTTAGAGGCGCTGGAACATCCTTTTCTAGTGTTCATTGTTTCTGACAAACAATTAGCTGCATGCAGGTTAGTAGTGGCTGTGGGGTTGGAATTGTAGTCACCTTCATTTAAGTACATATCCATATGATCCACAGTGTCAGAATCAACAAATTTATGGTCACGCCGCTCACTTTTTTTCCATAAATAGTAAAATTGCACCAATTCACTCATAGACCGCGTTCTTACCTGCAATTTACATGATATGTAATAAGAAATATATGTGTAATTTTAGTTATTTCCTGCCTGGTGTTGTCGAATTTTTAGAAAATCTTTACCAAACTTTTGAATTCCTTCCTCAAACTTTAAGCATTCTTCCTCAGACCATATACTCATTGAATCACTTAAAGGGACAGCATTTAAGCGCTTGCGCCGCAAAGCCTCTTTGAAATCATAGCCACATTGAACAAGCAAGTGTAGAGCCTTACAAATAAATGAGTTAATATTTAAGTTAATTTTTTTGAATACAAAAACTTGGTAATTTCACAATAAAAATTTCATGTGCGCTTTTTTATAGCATTCGGAAATATAGATCGAACATGATGCAATTAAAGGCTCCAACCGTATATAGACTGAAACCCTGATTTGCAGTTTCAATTAATCAAAGTCCAGACCTGTTTATAAATTTAATCCTTTTGATATAATAAGCATATGTTTACATTGTATAAAAGATTATAAACCTTTCTATAATATATCATAGAATATTATATACTTTGTATAATAGCTGAAGGAACCAGGAATAGAAATTTTAAGCCTCGTTTCTGGATTGTCATTTTCTTGACCACAATCTTTTAATTACCATTAAAATATAATATATTGTAAAACATCAAAAAATATATTGATAACATCTAAAATATTAAAAGAAGACCAAATATAGGGGGGAAATTAAAATTAATCTCTTCTTCAGCAAAACTATTATATTTAACTTATTGTGGCTGTTTCCTTGAACCCTTCATTATTATATAAATATATGTATATATATGCAAAGTCCTTGCCTGCTCATTGTCCGTAACAACTTTTGGTATCGCATTGGTTGCATCCGCGTATAACTGGCAATCCGCGCTTAATTTATTTAAATCTGATATAGTATCGAGTGTTTTTTTGTATATCATAGGCAAATATTTGCCCGTAACTTGTATATCTTGCCTTATTAAATCATCTTTCTCTGTTAACGCATCCTTCTCAGATAAGTAACTCTTAATTTTCCGCGTTTTTATTAAATAATCTTCCACTTCCTTTTCGCTGACCTGGCTTGGTTCCCAAATAAGCTTATCTTCATTCTCATATGGAAGTACGTCCCCATATTTGGATAAATCGGTTGGAATTACTGCTTGATAGGCAGATCCAACCATTATAGTTTTCCTTATGTATTCCGAATCTAGTTCTTCGTCATCCTCGTCAACATCCTCGCCATAAAAAGTTTCTAGGGTAATAACTGAAAACAATAGAAAAAGAAATTGTCTACATATCAGGAGTCTTTTTAAATTCTTTAAACTCGGCGATTATTAATATAATCACAATAGCCAAATGAATAATATAGCCTGGTTGCTTGGCCAAAGACAAACCTTTTATTTTTGTGCTTGAATCATTTTGGGAGCATTGGCGTACACTTTATTTTATAAATAGCGCTAAGGGAATTTCAGAACTCCGATAACATTTTTTGGTTGCTAGCGAATTGATTGAATTAAGTACCACGTTAAAGACAATTAAATACATAACAACTTAGTCATAATTTTCTGTTCAGTTTTGTAGTTTAGGCGCAGTCAATGGAAATATATGAAAAAACCGTGCGGCCTGTCAGTAGCCGGAATACCCTACACCTTCCAGCTTCCGGTAGAAAATTGGGTAAGAGTGGGCATTGGGCCACACCCCGTATGAGAAATTATTAGTACCCATACTTTGAGTTATTTAAAACGTTTATTTCTATGATAATAAATTTGTTTTTAAGGACTATACTGCAGAAGTTGGCGGACCACGCCCACTTTTGGAACAACAACAATTTATTATGCCATCAAATGCTATGTACTGTTTTATTCAGAAAGTAATAATTTCTTAAGCACTCCAAACAATCCTAAGCGCTTTGTGCTGAAGAGATGTCGATCTCCAAAAGGGTATAAAGAAATTCGAATATTCTAGATCAGTGTTGGCCAAAACTGCTTTGAGAGAGGTTGTTTGGCGGAAAAATTCTCTCTGCGCGGTACACTGAAAAGATTGATGTTTGGGGGTTGTTAAACTGTAAATCATGCAAATGATTTTGCAATGAAATTGAGTTTACTATTTCTCAATCTATTCCTAATACAGATTTTGAAACATCGTTTTCAATAGCAGACTTTAACTTAAATATTAATTTTGCCCTTTCTTCATTAATAACCTTATAATCTAAATGACACGTCCTACAGTGTCTTTTTACCAAAAATTTAGAATCGCGTCCCACCTTTTTATTGCAAATCATGCATTGCGGTTCACCTAAAAAATGTTCAAAGAAAAAAATAGTGATTCTCCCATTCTTTATTAAACGTTTTGTTCAAAAAGTTTGGGAACAAAATTATATGGACTAATTATACATTTTTCTTAGAGGAAAAGTAATAAATAAAAAAAGTACTAAGTAAAATTATAACCAGTAAGAGTGCTATATTCGGCCTGGCCGAATCTTAGATACCATACACCTAAAAGTTTTGGAAAATTTTAATTGAACGAAATTTTTATTTTTTTTATTTTAAAATTTTGAATTTATTTAGATTTTTTATTGCAGAACAATAACATAGAGTTAAATACAAACTGAAACTACAGGAAATATGTGGTTATAAGGAAAACTACCTTATAACCACATTTAATCACAGGCGGGTATAAATACAGTGGCGTAGCTAGGGTGGGGCGTTGATGGCGGTTCGCCCCGAGCGGCACAATTTAGGTGGCGGAAGTTTTGGAAATCAAGTATTGGCTTATCGAATTCTAGGAATTTGTGGGGCTGATTAACCGTTCCGGGCTCCATGAGTACTAGCTACGCCACTGTATAAATAGTAGCCGTGGTCGTTACCTGTTTTCAAAACATAACTAGTAGTTTTATTATTGTAATCAAATTGAAACTTTACATCCGTAGTAATAAATTTCTTTTCATGAGCTATACTGTATAAGTAATGTAAAAGTGGGCGGACCGCGCCCAGTTTTGCTGTTATAATGTTTTATAGGAAAATAAGTTGTTATGTAAAGTTTTATTCAGGAAGTTTATATATTTAACAATATAACCATTTAAGACCCTCTTGCCTGTGTAACCTAAAAAAATGGGCGGATATAAAAAGTAGTGTTTCTCAAAAAGTACTGGTTTTTCGATAACTTTTTTTTAAATAAATAATAAGTATTTCAAATTCTTTTATAACGGTACCAGTCCTATTCAGATATTTTTAATAGTTTAGGAAATATAGTGATAAGAATTTCAATCTCTGACGGACTATAACTCGGTAACTTTACGATGGCAAAAAAGTTGGTGTTGTAATCAACATTAAAAAAGTAAATAAATACAACAAAAACAAAACTAGAGTGGTTTCACATAACCCATTTTTCTCAACAGTGTGCGTGATAGTTGAACGTGGTCGCAACCCTTACGCAAGGACAAAGGATATTTCTGCAAGTCATTCCGATATTAACAACGATTCTCCTGTGATCCACATCCAAGCAGATGGACCGACATAGCTAAATCGAACCATGAATATACAATATTCAATATACAAACAGTTAAATAGAATATTTTAACACGTTGTTTATTCATTAAAATAAAAAAGAGTTTTCTGGGGAAAAAGTATACTTGGTAACATTTAATTTTCTCAAAAACTACAAGTCATAAATCCTTCGGGTTTGAAGCATTTTCTCTAGAATTCATTAGAAAATTTTATTATTTAAATAAAAATTTACGCTTAATAATGTAATTATTAAAAAAAATTGCGACCAAATATTTTTTTTCCGAATTTTTATTCTAAATTTTAACTTTGACATTAATTTTCTCAAAAACTGTTTGAAGTAGGAAATTAATTTAAAAAGGATATTAAGAAGCGGATATTTGGCTTTGATAATCAACAAGCAAAATTTATCGAGATCTAACCATTATGTTTTAATTTTATTTCTTCCGTTAGGTCGGATTTTCATAAAGTGGCCCTTCCCGTATAATCGGGGGGAAATTGACCCCTACCACTCCCTTACGATTTTTTCTTGTCTCGACCCATCCTACAGGCCCTAGTCTTTTGTCCCCTCTTATGCGAAACACCCTGTATATAAAAATATTGTATATATTGTATATTTACATACATATATAAATATTGAGTCTATTGTCAATATTTTATAGAATATTGGTAGGGGCTTTTATTTCAAGGTTTTAATAGTCTTGCAGATCCGTTCTCTTATACCAAGGTTTTACCTTGTTGCACGCCTTCACCGGAAGAATAATTTTCGGGGTAAAGATCCATTAAATGAGAACGGGACTGTTGTTCTCTATCCGTTGGGTGAACCTCTAGTACTTTTTTCATATTTTTAATATCTTCTGGTGGTTTGTCGAAATGCTTTTTATCTACTACTCCTGAAACTTTATTTTCGTCTTCACCACTATCAATCACAATTCCTTCCTTAGAAGATTTGGCTGTTACACTACCTTCTTCACAATCAGTTTTCAAATGGTTTTTGTTTTTTATAGGTGGTCCTATTTTTTCCTTAGCTTTAGGTTTTGAGGGATCCGGTAAAATATCTCGATATTTTGCCAACAATTCTTCTATTGGCATTTCACTTTCTTTTTGAAGCGTTGCTATTTCCTCTTGAGGATCTTCCAACTCCAATGAGGCCATTGCTTCTTCTTCATTTAAAGTTTGCTCATCATCGAAATCGTCAATCATCATATCTACAGTAGGCTCAAACGTCACATCAAAGCTATTTACAAGACTTGTGGAGTACATTGGTGGTGTTTTATCTAAAACAGCAGAGATCACTTTCGGCGAAATAGAATGACGCTCCCTCTTGCGAAAAGGTATCATTGGGCTTGAAGCTCTTGGTGATAAAGTTTTACGTTCGGTTCCCATACGTAAATAGTGTACTATTCAAACTGTACGCTTGAAACTTCCATCTTAATTTATAAACTAACTATTGAATTGCTCTTGTACATCTACCAACTCCACATTTAAATCAAATAATTAGACATTTCTTTCACATCTAAAATATAAGAAATATTTATATTATGTGTTCTGATAGTAAGGGTAATTTAAAATTATCTAAGAGGGTTACACCAAATGCCTTAAACACAATCAAAGACGCAAGACCCAAGAATCAAGGCAGCGAAGCAAGAAATGGCTCGGATTTAAACCAAATCATTTTCGGGAAGCAGAAGTATGAAATGTCAAATATTTGACTGTAGAGAACAATAGATTCATTCTAAACAAAATTCTCGAAGTTTATTCGAAGTTTTTTTATTTTTATGTATATTAGAATATATTTAAAATACATTGAAATAATATATTATACAGAATAATAATAAAAAAAGCAACAGAAAAACACTCAGATAATTTTACAGCAACTGAAATAGAGAAAACAATGAAATGTAAACAAACACAAACAAATAAGAAGAACAAGAAAGCTTTTGCATTCGTCAAAATTAGAATTAGCTCGAATGCGAGATGCGTAATTTCGCAGCTAAGCAAGGAAGCCAAATGGAAAGCAAACTTTTTTCTCGATCTCCATAAGAGCCCGTGTAATTTTGACAGTTAAAAATGAATCTTGCGTCTTGCGTCTTTGATTGTGTTTAAGGCAAAAGACTCCAAGACTGGAAACTCTTTTTCGCTTTGAATGTGTTTGTTAAATCAGGCTTGGGTGTAATAGATTACAAAAACCAAACGCATGTAATTTTTACAGTTCGGAAGTGAATTTGTTTGCAAAATATTACGAGGGCGGAATGCAACTCTTGTTCTTCTTCATAGCATAAACCAGAAATATGATTTTTCAAATATGTAAACTAGACCAAAGAGACAGTTTTAAAACCAACGCTTCTAGAAATGTACGTGAAACCTTTTGTAAGTTATTTAGTTGCAGAATATTGAATATTTTGCGAATATTTTGTGAAACGAAGTTAAATATCATAAAAATTGCTCATTTCACAAATTTAGTCAGCTGTTTTTAACCTACCACTCGTATTTTTAGCCGCAAGATGTGCCAACGTATTGAACATGTTTTGTTGAATATTAAACTGTGATTTTTTTAATATTTACTTAATTGTAATTTATGTTCTTTTGGTCTTTAATTTAAATGAATTTTAAATTAAATGCATGAATTGTGAATTTATTTGTGTTTATCTAATTTTAATTTAAATAAATGAATTGTACATTTTTTGTGTTAACTCATTTTAATTTAAATGAAAGAGAAATGAAGAATTACAAAAACAAATAAGTTTATATTACTTTTTAATATTTCCAAACCGCTAAGAAATCGTCAAAACCGCGAGAACTCTTAAGTGAAAAGTAATTTTTCTATTAATGTTCACTTAAAAGCCAAACAAATAATAAATAATAAAGTTGTGTCGTTGGTAACCCTACCACTAATTCACCACTTCATTTTGTGACGGCGTGATAATAAAGCAAAACGGTTAAGTGTTGAGTCATCTTGCTTTATAATAGCCGCTATTAACTTGTAACACGGAAACAATATCACCATAAAATTCACATACACTGTGTACGTCAACACGCAGACGGATATTTTTTGAGCTCTCTCACGAAATAAAAGAAGTTTCCACCTTATAACGTAAATCAGAAATAATAAATATAGGCCGGAAGGAAAAATCGCGCTATTTTTCATACAAATCGCCCGATTTTTCATAAAATATTTTACCTGCGGCGCTTTTGTCCTAAAAGCGTGGTCGTGGTTGTTGTTGTGGTTTTCGGAGCTGACCCAAACCACAACAACAATTTTTAATGCTCTCATATAGTTCCGGCGTTATAGCCCTTTGAAGTTTAAAAATTTCAGGCATGTATCTCCTAAACTTTACAAGATATTCGTGGAAAGGTAATCGCATTATCCGTCATTTCTGTAAAATGATATTTTGCCGAAGAACGTTAAATTTTGGAGAAAAATACATACATACATAAATAAGATTTTTATACTTAATAACATAAGATTTTTTTTGTTTTACTTAATAAAAAATCTTATATCTCTCTTTTAATTGACACTATTTTAATTTAGTGTAATTTAATCTCTCTTTAATTCATTGCCTTGCATAGGGCAAATTTTTAAGGTGTCCTTACACTTTATAGTATTTCTTCGTGGGAGTAAAAAGGCGTAGTAAAAATGCATAAATCTTTACGTTTCTAAGAATTTTATCCTTTTTAGTAAATAAGGAGTAAAAAGGCGTAAGTAAGGCTTTACGTTTCAAATATTTTATCCTTTTTTCCTAAAATCCTGCTCCAATCCTGGTGAAATAAAAAGCTTTCTAAAAAAAGCTAAGGATCGCTACATTCCTAATATGGGATAATTATATGTATTCATTAAGCATTTTCCTTAGAAAAAAAAATGGAACAAATGCAGATCAGCTGCCAAGCTCAGATTTTTTTTCTTTTTTTTTAGCGTTATTTGAGACCGTTATAACCGGAAGTGGCCATGTTTTTTCGGGGGCTGGTCAGCCATCTTGGATTTATGACCGTTTGAAGGTCAAATAAATGGTACTAATAAAAGGCACTTATTTCATAAACTAAGTAAGCTAACGGAACAAACGAAGCACTGTTGGAAAGGTATTTTTAATACCTTTCATTTATGTACTACACATTTTTATCCATAACATGGCTGTGAAGGAGTTATATTGATTTTTAGAAAAATGTGACAAGTTGACCTTGAAACAACAATTTTTTTCTTCCAAACGGACACATTAAGGCATAAAATAAATTACAGTTATGGAAAGCTTGTTCTTCTACCTTTAAAATGGTATATAATATGTTATACTTACTATTGTATTACATTACTTTAGCTTTACCTTTCAAAATTTCAATTACAATTCTTCCTGCGCCGCTCTAATGGAAAACATTTGAAATTAAAAAATTTTAATGAAAAATCGTGTGAAGTTTTTTGGTTAAGTTGGAGCGCCGCAGGCAAAAAATTTTTATGAAAAATCGCGCGATTTTTCATTAAAATTTTTTAATTTCAAATGTTTTTTCTGTGTTTACACTTGTCTGTTTAGAGAAAAGTAAAGCTAAAGTAATGTAATACAATAGTAAGTATTGCATATTATATACCATTTTAAAAGTAAAAGAACAAGCTTTCCATAACTGTAATTTGTTTTATACCTTAATGTGTCCGTTTGGAAGAAATAAATTGTTGTTTCAAGGTCAACTTGTCACATTTTTCTAAAAATCAATATAATTCCTTCAGAGCCATGTTATGGACAAAAATATGTATTACATAAATGAAACGCATTAAAAATACCTTTCCAACAGTACGTCGCTAGTTCCGCTAACTCTCTTAGTTTATGAGATAAATGACTTTCATTAAACCATTAATTTGTCCTTCAAACGGTCATAAATCCAAGATGGCTGACCACCCCACGATAAAAACCAGCCACTTCCGTTCCTGATGGCCCTATCTAACGGTAAAAAAAAGATGAACAAAATCTGCGCTTGGCAGCTATTCTGCATTTATGCCAAAAAAATAGTTAATTGGAAAAACGTAATAAACATTTTAATTTGCGTTTTTCTTGCGCTTTTTCGAAAATTATAAGACTTTCGATAAAATGTTATATAATATAAATGAAAGATATTTTAAATATTAAATTGGAAAAATTTCCAAAATTGTCGCCGTCAATGGCAGAGGCAGTGGCAACCTCTTATGTTTTCCTTGTTTTCCATAAGAGCCTGTGTAATTTTGACAAAATGCAGCTACAAATGTCGCTGAGCTACATTCTATGTTTTTACAGCATTTATTATGCATTTTACATAGAAAAAAATTAATGAATTTGAAAAAACTATACTAAAAATCTTAAATTGCGTTATTCTCGAAAACTATAAAGTAAAAAATCGATAAAATTTTATATAACATAAATGGAAGTTATATTTAATCCCTTTCTAATGGTTCAATCAATAGTCCAATCCGATATGTGCTGTTGGTTAGGACATATAGGCGGTTAAATTTCAAAGGGCGATAAAACTCGAAACGTACACCTCTTTTTGGGGTTGTTGTTGGGCTAAACGCCAAAATCAGCAAAAACAACATCACGATTGGGAATTTTGTACGATGCCCGATTAATTCCATATATCATATTATAGATTAATTATTAATGATTGAATGAAAAAAAACTATATAAACTATATAAAAAAGCTATATAAATTGAATATCCTATGGGTAAACTCTATGTTATGGGTGAAAAGTATAATACATAAATTAAAGGTATTCAAAATATCTCTCAAACGATACCTTGTAAGTTCCGGTTGCTCACTTGGTTTATGAGATAATTGACCATTTATAGTACTATTTATATGATATTCAAACGGTTATATCTCGGGGGCGGCTAACCAACCCCCAATAAAAATTGTTTTCTGGCGGTCCCAGTTAACGGTACAAAAAAAAAAAAGAAAAAAATCTGCGCTAGTATTATGCATTTGATCTATCTTGTTTGCTTGTTTTTGTTAAATTTAGCTTTCTTTGTTAAAAACTTGTGGCATCACTGATCATCAGTCTGTTTTTTATTGAGGTTGTTAGTTGGATTATTAATAAATTGGAAATATTCGATAAAATTCTAAATTTATATTGAGCATGTGCAAAAAAATATAAAAAATAGCGATTTTAAAAACGTAATTGTTCGTTTGAAGTGGTAAACGAAAAAATATTGTGAAACAGCAATCATGGCAAACGAGGAAATGCTCTTTATAAAGGTACTTCTATGGATTCTTGATGTACATAGTACATGATTGATGTACATATATGATTAACAGCCTTATAATGTAAAAAGTTTCAAGACGTAAACGAAAACACAAACAAAAACGAAAACGAAAACGAAATGAAGCCAGTCGACCTATAAACTAAGCTTTTCGGCTGGTTATTTTCGTTTTCGTCCACCATTACGCAAATTTACAGACTTTCGTTGTTTGCAGACAAAAAATGTTGCCATGTGTACAGTATTTCAAGCATTTTTCTAAGTAATTTTTAGAAACACAAAGATTTCGGGCAAAATTCAGTGCAAATGCGTGTAGTCAACACTATACATAAAACAAATTAGACAAAGGCACTTGATAATAGCGTTTTCGAGTGTTGTGAAATTTTTTGCGAAAATATTTATGCATTTCACACAATATTCACACGCAATTTCACAAAAAAACACATGCAGCCATGTTTTTACTTCAGTTTTTACACAACAAAATAACTATTCACTTTTTAACATATAAATCACTTTAATATGAAATGATACCGATTTATTTGATATATATTTACTTTCTCATTTTATTTGTTTCCAGAACAATTCACAAATTACCGAAATTATAAAACAAATGTATAAAAATTCGACACAACTTGCAAATGCACAAACTATTTTTTACACCAGACGTTAGCCTCTTTGCTTTCGCCTCGATTATCAACTTTTTTCTTGGAAGTTGAGCATCCATTATGCCTCGTGTCTGCAAACTCATGTGAAAATACAAACAACAAACGTTAAATGCGCGTGGTGTATTTCATTTGTCAGCTGTTATATTCCTTCTGTCAAAAAAACGAAAAATGACGAAAAGCACAAAACAAAACTAATGAAAAACATATGTTTCGTTTTCGTTTTCGGCTTGAAACTTTTTACATTATAAGGCTGTAATAGTTCAGCCTTATTGACGAGTCTATGATGTTCCGTTCTTGGAATTGAAAACTATTTTTGAACTCGCGAAGGTATTACCTTATACTTTACTTCCCTTTCAAACACCTAATTGTTTGCACATATAAACTTTTGTA
The DNA here is from genome assembly GCA_943737955.2 of Myopa tessellatipennis. Classification (NCBI taxonomy): domain Eukaryota; kingdom Metazoa; phylum Arthropoda; class Insecta; order Diptera; family Conopidae; genus Myopa; species Myopa tessellatipennis. Next base: position 17,664,314 of record OX031315.1, read on the forward strand.
TATATGTACAGTGTTCCACTGTATATGAAATTTGAAGCCAAGTGTTGAAAAATTGGGAGTATCAAGGATATTATTTTAAGTAAGATAATTATCCCAAAACCATGGCTCAGAACACCAGGATGTACTTGGCGTATAATGTTCCACACATGCTCAAAACACCACCACAGAGTCCTGATCTCAACCCCATAGAGCATATGTGGAATATGCTTTAGAAAAGGATCAGAACGCATCATATTAGCTCAAAGTCTCGACTAAAAGAAATTCTTCAAGGGAATGGCTGAAAATCGAACAACGCTATGCACAGAAACTTGTGGAATCGATGCTGGACCATCTTAAAGCCGCTATTAAAAATATAGGCTACCCCACCAAAAATTAAAAAAAAAAGTTCACAGTGTTTAAGGATTTTTAGTTACTTTGTTTGTGAGTGTACGAAGACTTTATTGGAGCTAATTCAGTGACTTTGTTGCGTTTTTAGTTAATAACTTTTGGATTAAGTGATAAAATTGGTTTATTTTTTTGTTAAATTGAAGAAAATGGCGTAGTAAAGAAAGATGTATTAAAATTTTTTTAAAATTCCTGCTACACATTACCTTCTTCTATCAATAAAGTTTTGACCAAGTGCTGTACGAAGACTTTAGTGGAACACTGCATGTTCCCATGTCTAGTTTCTTCAATCGATCTTATTCTATTGGTTTATTTATCATTAACACTCACTATTCCAATGTGACGAACGGCTTCAGAAAAGAATATATCGTTTTGGATCGAGGCAATGAGGATATATTTATAAAGAGATGTCAACGCAACTTCTCGTTGAAGACAACATGAGATCGTGCCCGGAATTAAGGTGACGGAGAAAATCGACACGGATTTGCAGTTGAAATTTTGCGGTTTGAAAACAGACTACCAAAAATGGGCGTGGGCGTTCAAGTCGATATCTTCACTGAAAGTATTTTTGGACGCCCTCTCCATACAACACCAACCACTGTGCATTGGTTGGAAAGTTGTTTACGTTTCAAAATGGAGAAAAATTATGAAAAATTACGCTATATTTTGCAGTATTATTACGACATTTTGAAAAACGCTACGCAGGTTTGCGAAAAAATTTGTGTAAGTGCCTTATGAAAATCTGCTTCGCGGAAATGATACCTACACAAGGCTACATCGGTTCCTCATGAGTTGGGCTAGAACAACATGACAGACAGAATTAAAATCTACGATTTCTCCGGTTATGAGAAATGGGTCACCGTCAAAACGGTCGGAAATGACTAATATGAAAGGTTTTGTCTTCCACAATTATAACGCTCGACCACACACTTCTTTGTTGACCCGTCCAAAATTGTGAGATTTTAATTGGTATATTTTGATGCATCCACCATATAGTCCAGACTTGGCATCTGCAGAACCTTTTCCCAGATAAGAGTTTTCCAATATTATAAGTCAACTATAAATTTATCCTACGGGTATATGAACATCGGCCAGGCCAAGTTAACACTCTTTCCGTTTTTTTTTTTATTACTAGCCCTCCTAACTATAACCACGTTAAAAAGTATTAACGGTTGCGTTTAGTTTAGGAGTTATAGGGTTTTCAAATTACAAAATTTTAATTTAAAAATCGATTTCTTTCAAACCAATAGCTCCAAGCTCCAACTTGGCTACCTTCCGCGATAAAAATGTCTACCAATTTCGGTCTTAACGGTAAATTCTAACGATAAAAAAATGGTGAAAATTAAGCCAAATTACCCTCCTGCATTTGTTCCTACGATTTTTTTCTTGTCTAGACCCAAGGTGCACAGGTTAAGGTACTAGATTCTAGTAACATGTTGTGTCTTACACCCTGTATAACCACATAGGTCTAAATATAGACAAAAAAATTAAAATAGATAATTTAACTGGCTTTTCTTCATACTCCCAAATATTGTGTTTAAGAACTGTGTTTTGGTTTCTATTCCGTAAAGCCGTTTTTATTTTATTTTTCATATAATTTTCATAATTAATTTCATTTTTCATACAATAACCGTATATTTATTAGATCCGAAATCCTTGGAATTAAATAAATTTCAATGTTTTTCGATATTCTAATATTTTTAATTCTAGAATCAATTTTTATTAACTGTTTTTTAGTTATAACTGAATTTTATATATACATAAAATTATTATAAAAAAATTTATTAAATTTGTGTTATTTTTTATAGGGAACTAAAATATGGGTACCCCACATTGAAGAAGTATGGATGGGAGCAACATTATCGGATGATTATCACCTAGGAGATACTACATTAAATGTAATTAATGATTTCGGCCAATCTGCAATCATTGCGGTCAAATCAGATGCTAGCGACTTGCCACCTCTCCGCAATCCTACGGTTTTGATTGGACAAAATGACCTAACCTTGCTCTCTTATTTACATGAGCCAGGTGTGCTTTATAATTTAAAGGTTCGATTCCAGGAACGTCAGTCTATCTACACCTATTGTGGTATTATTTTAGTGGCTATAAACCCCTATGCCGAACTACCTCTTTATTGTCCTAGTATAATACGGGCATATCGTGGTCGATCAATAGGCGAATTAGAGCCACATATATTTGCCGTTGCTGAGGAGGCTTATACAAAACTGGAACGTGAAAAGTGTGACTTAAGTATAATTGTTAGTGGTGAATCCGGAGCCGGTAAGACAGTTTCTGCAAAGTATATCATGCGTTATTTTGCTTCTGTTGGCGGCTCTGAATCAGAGACTGACGTAGAGAGGAAAATTCTTGCATCTTCACCTATATTAGAAGCTTTCGGTAATGCAAAGACTACTCGAAATGATAACAGTTCGAGGTTTGGTAAATTTACCAAATTGCATTTCACAGACAATATGAGCATCATGAATCTAACAGGAGCGACAATGCATACTTATTTGCTTGAAAAATCACGTGTCGTTTTTCAGGCGAAAGAAGAGCGTAATTACCATATTTTCTATCAGCTTTGTTCTTCAAGACATAAACATCCCGAACTAATTCTTGGTAATATTAAACTTTATTTAGGCATGTATATATATGTAGGAACATACAAAATTAATCTAAAAATTCTTATACCCTAAACCCTTGTGCTTGACCCACGCTTGCTGTTGACACGCTCTCTTATATGACAATTAAGCTATAGGTTGGAACCTGTCATTTGACAGCCTATAACAAAGGTATATAATATGTTGGGTTATCTCTTACAGTTTTGACCACATTTATTGAAAATTCGTCTTAAATGCATAACATGCGAATAAAAAAATTGGTATCAAAATACTATATTACTGCGTAGCCGGCGTTAGACATACATACTTAAAGTATTTCTAGTGTAACTAAAATTTAAGCGTAAAATGAATGTAATGAATTTGATTTCATCAATATGTATATAACATATTATATACCGTTTGAATTCGTAAAGAAAAATTAAAGTCGTCGGACGTTTTAGCGCGCTTTGATCAAAATCAAAAGTTTTACTTGATACTTCACATATATAAAATAAACAACAATTATTGTGCCAACATTTTTAAACACAATTCTGCCAATTGATCAGGAAAAGTAAATGATAGGCCGCGTAAAACAAGTAATAAATAATAAACGCAAAACCAAATTGAATTTATAAAAATAAATACTAAGCTATGCAAATTGTTGTTGCTTTTGTAATGTCTGTCACTCGCTCGAAGCCAACTGTTGCTAAACCGGTTTCTGCGGTACAAACAACATTAGTGGGCTCTCCACGATTCGGTGGTGCTGTCTCTTCACCTGCTTCTTCAGCTCTCTCTTTGCCGTTGCTGGATGAACGGTTAACTAAGCATAGTAATCTCATCATAGGTCAATTTAAAAGAGAGTTTATGGATCTTAGAGAAGAATTCAACTCAAAATTTGATGTGCTTGAAAAATCTTGCATGGAGAAGTTAAATCAGCTAAGTGCTGAACTATATAGTACGGTGAGAAAAGTAACTTCTGACTTTAAAAACTTGAGTGATTCTCTAAACGACAAAATCAAGGAGCTCGAAAGCGACAAATGCAGAATGAATGCCAAAATATCCGAACTAAGTACCACTCTTTTCGAAGCAAAAGAATCTTTCGCTCATGCCGGGTGTTTACAAGATCTGTGCAATAGGATTGACTCTCTTGAGCAGAAGCAAGTGGAGGCAAAAGCGGTGCTTTTCTCGATCCCTCAACAAAAAGATGAGAATCTGACCAGCATTTACAATCAGCTGTGTTTTACCATCGGATTTTGCTCAGCTCTTTTAGTCAACATCTATCGTGTCAGGAGAAATGAAAACAATGCAGCTAGCTCCCCGCCCATCATTATAGAATTTAATTGCTCTTACGACAGGGACTGCCTGTTGCGTGCGGCTGCTAATTTTCGTAAAACGTCGAGACGTCAGCTCTCTCTTCAGGATGTTGGAGTAGAAGCTGAAGGTAGCTGTTTCTTAAATGAATGCCTTACAAACACAGCGAGAGCCATTTTGCAGTCGGCGATAAAACTAAAACGCAAGCAAAAATTTTCTGCCGTGTTCTCACGCAGAGGACGTATTTTTATTAAAACGTCAGCTGATGAGCGTTTCACTGAAGTTTCCAATATTGAGGATTTGCATACCTTTCGTGACGTGGAATTGGATTGAATCACGAATTAATTACCTCCTACAACATACCTATCGTATTTATAACTCTTATATCAAATCTATTATATTTATACTTTCTGCTTTATTTCTGCTCGGAAAAGTTTTGCTCTATTCTCTTGTCTACTCTTTATTTCTCTAATCTCCTATGTGCTTAATGACTGCTGTTTTTGAGAAAAGTATTGGTTTAATTTTGCCTGAACTGCTTAACGCGTCGGGCTATACTCTTTGTTCCATCTAGTGTGCACTTAATGGTACACAGTTCACATGGTCTTGGCTGTGGTGATAATCATAAGTCTCTTATTAACATCCTTTGCAAGCAAAACTCGGGTTTGAATATTGTTCACTTTAATGCCCGTAGTCTGAGCTTGACTATATAAGATATGTATTTAATGACTCTTGTGTGGATGTTATCTGTGTATCCGAAACTTGGTACTGTTGTGAACTGGATGATGTAACTGTCAATATTAACAGCTTTAATGTCTTCAGGAAGGATCGGGTGGGGCGAAGTGGTGGGGGAGTTGCTATTTACTGCAGGAAGGACCTTCGTGACACTGTTATTTCAACATCTGATAATTCTGGTGTCGAATTTATTAATGTTAGTATTGCTGATACCTTATATTTGTCGTCTGCCTATAATCCTAGCAGAAGCACTGCACTTGACCCATTTTTATCTACTCTATCTGAAAATGTGGTGGGTTACGAGTTTATTGCGTGATATGTGGTGATTTCAATATAAATTTTCTATCTGAAGATCATACCAAGCTAACTTTCTGTGATATTATTGACTCCCTCGGGTTATACTTAGTTAATAAATTCGTGCCCACTAGATTTTCTAACAATGCTTGTCCTTCTCTTCTTGACTATTTTATTGTTTCTGACTTATCCAAAGTTCTACTATTTGACCAAATGTTTTTTCTGTCGGATCATGACCTCATTTTCTGCTCTCTAAATATAGATCTCTCTCACACTAATCAACCTTGCACTTTCGCGTATAGAGATTTTAATTCAATTGACTTCTTAGCTTTATATCGTGATATCGCTGAACACCCATTTGACGAATGCATGCTCGTAAATTCTGTAAATGATAAAGTAAATTTTCTTTCTTCGCGTATTTTTAATCTCTTTGACTGCCATGTTCCCCTAAAGACTTCTAAACATATAAATTCTTCTTGTCCTTGGTTCAATCGTAATACTCTTGACGCTATAAAAAAAAAGAAGAGATTGCATAATAAGTGGCGTAGATGTCCTACACTTCAAAATTGGGAGATCTTCCGGTCCGCTAGAAACAAAGCTGTTCGTGTATGTAGGTTAGCTAAATCACAATACTTTTCCTCAAAGCTGAACATATCTCTTCCTACTAAAATGCTATGGCGTAACATAAACAAACTCGGGGTGCGCAGTAAGTGTAGTACTGAATGCCAAATTCATCCTAACACATTAAATAATTTTTTTCTGATGCTACGCTGCCTACGTCGGACCATTTCTTACAACCCTCTATGCGTGTTGAACACACTTTTAAGTTCATGCCGGTGACGGAACTTGATATTGGGAGTTGCTTGAAGAACATAAAGTCCAATGCTATTGGCAATGACGGTTTTCCTTTGAAATTCGTCAAAATGTTACTTCCGCACATTATTTCGCCATTGACTCATATCATAAATCAGTGTTTTCAATCTTCCACATTTCCTGAACTATGGAAATCCGCCATAGTATTACCAGTAGCCAAGAAATCTAATCCCTCAGCTGCAAGTGATTTCAGACCAATTAGCATATTGTCACCTTTAAGCAAGATTTGCGAAAAGTTGATCGCTCAGCAAATCTCCAAGCACTTAGAGGAGTCAAAGCCCTTGTCTCCACTTCAATCTGGCTTTCGAGTTGGGCACAATTGCTCCACTGCTACTGTCAAAGTGCTATATGATATAAGGCCCTCATTCGATGATGGTTCACTAACGTTACTTTGTTTGTTAGATTTTACCAAAGCCTTCGACAGAGTTATCCATAGACGGTTATGCTACAAACTTAAGTATTATCACAGAATAAATAGTATACAGAAGTCGCATCTCGGCCTTTGGTGCTTTTTCGCTTTATGGTGCGGTCGGAACAATTGAGGGGAGATCAAATAACGAGAGAGCAAACGTGAACAAAGAGAAGCAACGAGAGAGCAAGCATAAAACGTTTATGTGTGCGTACATCTGTTTTGCTAGACTGCGTCGTGAATTAACGTGGTGTTGACAAAATTTTGTTTCAAGCTTTTGATTTCTGTATTTTGGTTTTCTTCCCTTGAAAGTTTTATATTTTACATTGCATAGCTATGTGCAGTATTAACAGGAGTTACTGGTTAATTGTAGTGCTCTAGTAAAAAATTACTAGAGAAAAATTAAATAATGCCGGCACTTTGAATCAACAGCGGCGGTATTTCATTTTGAAAGAAAATTTTACTGTCATTATACACAAAATAGGGTATTTCGAAAGTATCTCCCAATTCCTGTTAGAGGACATTTGGTTACAAGTTACAAGTTTAACTATGATGCCAAAACTGTTCAAAAATGTTAAATTTCGTAAAATGATCTTTTTTAGTATATTGGCAGAAAGTCCATTTTTGCAAACAAAATAATTAAATGTAAGCGCCCAGTTGGAAAACATTGATTGGTTTGTCCCTTCAACCGCATTTTTCTCAAACCCATCCACTAAATCTAGTTTGGAATTGCATCGCAATTCCCTTCTAATCACCATTTAATCCATGAGCAGAATCATATGATTCTTTTCGTACTGGTTCAAATCCCAAGCACTTCTTTTTTATTAACGCCAACTTCCTACGGGCGGAAGAGCTGAGGGGAAGATCAAAAAACATGTGAAGCTTCGAGAGAGCTTGTTTTGCAAAAGAAATCTCTTTCTGAGGTACACTGAGCAGATGGAAGCACGGGCGGCGCACCAATAAAAAAAAGGAAAAATAACCATAAACATTAATGGGAATGATATTGTAGTTAATATTGATCAACAAATCAGACTTTGTGTTTCGCCTAAATTATTTTCAAAAAACAAAAAGTGATTCTCCCATTCCTTATTAAATATTTTTCACAGTGCATACATAAAAAAGCGAAGTACGATGTTACTTGCTTGAAGTTTGTACGTCGACTGACTGCTCTTTATAGGAACGATCGCTAATGCCGGTGTGAAAAAACGACGAGTGCTGTCGTGTATATGTGAATAGCCGAGAGAAAAACGATTGCACGATTACTCTCTGTTCAATAGGGTGCCAATATTGGAACCCTAGAACAAAATTTGCTTTGTATGAGATGCAACTTCTGTATACTATTTATTCTGTGGTATTATATTGAATTTCAAGATAGTGCGGTGGATCTGATGTGTAGCTATCTGACAGGCAGGTCTCAAAGAATAAAAGTACGTGATGTATTATCAGAATATAAGCCTATAAAAGCTGGAGTGCCTCAGGGGTCCATACTTGGACCACTATTATTCACTATGTACTTAAACGACATTTTTGGAGTTTATACTTACTCTAGCATGCATGCATACGCAGATGACATTCAAGTGTACATATCTGGTAAACCGAATGAGCTACAGGAACTGCATGCTAAAATTAATGCTGATTTGGATGGTATCTACCAGTGGGTTTCTAGAAATGGGCTTCAGATCAATGTGTCCAAATCCCATTTACTGCCTATATATAAAAAGAAAGCCTTGCCAACTCTCCCAATAATTTCTCTTGGAGGTGTTGCCTTAAACGTCGTATCGAAGGTAGTAAATCTGGGTGTTTGTATTAATGCAACCTTATCTTGTATTGATCACACAAATAATGTCATAAAAAGAATCTACCACTTGCTGCGCAACCTGAGGCTATCAGCACACTCTACCCCTGTTGAAGTTCGACGTTTGTTAACATTACAACTCTTTTTACCTATAATCACGTACTCTGATACGATATATGCTACATTGGACTCCTCATCGCAATTAAGGTTAAGCATTGCCTTTAATCACATAACGAGATACGTATTTGGTTTGCGTAAGTTTGATCACCTGGCATCTTATCGCGTTGCTCTTCTCGGATGTGACTTATCAAATCATCATAAAGCCAGAATATGCTTGTACCTCTTTAAAGTAATAGTGAGTAAGACTCCGGGGTATTTATTTGACAAATTGCAGTTCAGCAGATCTACAAGAAGTCGGGTATTCATAATGCCACGATGTATATCTTTACACACGTCGCGTTTATTTTTCATCACCGCCATACGCCTATGGAACATGTTGCCGCGCTGGCTTAGAGAGTTGCCTGGTCTAGGGGAGTTTAGACGCGAAGTTTTCCAATACTTTTCGCTGCAGTAGGTCTTTCTCTATATCTATTTCTTTCTACTGCCCTGCTATCGCTATTTTCATTCCTTTTATTCTATTTTAATTTTTTAATTTTAGCTCTAATTTTATATTATTCTAGTTTCAATTATTTAAGATATGTACATATATGTGCTCTTTGTACCTTTTAATGTAATTTGTTAGCTTAATGCATTCTGTTTTATGTTACTACAAAAGACTTGTCTTAGTGTATGATTGTCAAAATAAATAAATAAATAAAAAATAAAGGTAGTACATGGGACCATATATACAGGGTGTTTCGCATAAGGGTGTTCACAAGACTAGGGCGTGTAGGATGGGTCGAGACTTTTTATTTTTTTCGGTGTTAAGTCGGATTTTTATAAAATGTCCCCTCCTGCCTAAACGGGGGGAAATTAACCTCCCTCTCCCATACGATTTTTTTCTTGTCTCGACCCATCCTACACGCCCTAGTCTTTTGAACACCCTTATGCGAAACACCCTGTATACACTATACTTTTTAAAGTATCTTATCCCACTTCCGTGAAAAACAACCCACTTTAAAAGGAAAAAGTCCACATTTATGGAGGCAAAAATGAAGACAATGAAAGTACCTTTCCAACATCTCGCACGTAATGTAAAGGTCATCTAAATCGCTTCTTACCTCCTAAACTCAAGTTTTTTCAATTGTTACGTAACCGCGTTCAGGCTAAGTTAAGGTGACCTTTGTCATCATCGTCCTCTTTTCAACGCCGGTCAGCACATATCAACGTTATTTTTACGAAAATGGAGTTTAAAGTAGAAAATTATAATTAAAATTAAGATATGTAAATACACATTTATTAGGAACAACTTTGCGTTATATTAAAAAGACGATACAAAAAAATAAGTGAAAATGTAAATTACTTCGTTACGATAACTAAAAATAAAAAGCAATGTATATTTTCAATCATACTTACCATAGTGAAGTATTCATGCTAAATAGTTAGTATGTAAGACAATAAACTCATCATATCGAATAATTACATTTCTGGATTCTTACAAATCTTTCATTGAGGTTTTTGGACCGCTATTTGTGCTTGTCCTGGGGAATCTTACTATCGTTTTAGAACTTGATATTTTCAGTATCAGATCATCTAAAAGTTAATTTTTCATTGTTGTTGTCGTAGTTATATTTGCTTGCTCTATCGGTTGTTGTACATATTCTTCTTCTCAAAGCCATTGCGGACCCTTCCACCATAAACTATAGGCTGTTAGTTTTTCTGAAGATATCCCTGTGAAGCCACATCTGATGGGTTATCATTAGTTTTGACATGATTCCAATCTGCTTTCGGTAGCGGTTGTTGAATTTCTGCTACTTTATTTCGTATGAATTGTTCGTGTTATTTTTATACCCTACACCTTAAGGTTAAGGGTATGTCCACTTTGTCACGGAATGTGTAACTCATAGAAATAGAGACGATAGGTATAGAAAAGTATATATTTTCTTGATCAGCGTGACCTCCTGAGGCAATTTAGCCATGTCCGTCTGTCTGTCTGTTGAAATTACGATCACAGGAGAACCGGTGAAGATATCAAGATGAAATTTTTTATATTTGACAGAAATATTGTTTCTTGTGGTGTGCACTTTGGTGTTGAAAATGGGCAAAATCGGTCCACGACCACTGCTATTTTTTATTAGAAATGTGATATCAGCGTTCGTTTATGAGTAATCACAACAAATTTTATTCCTGGGTATAGAGTAGCATTATCCGATAATATGCCAAATATGGGCGTGATCCGCTCACTTTTAGGTTACAGGCAAAAGAGGGTCTTAAATGGTTACATTGTTAAATATATAAACTTCCGGAGTAAATCTTTACATAACAAATTATGTTCCAATAAAACATTATAACAGCAAAACGGGGCGCGGTCCTCCCACTTTTACACTACTTATAGTGTTTCATATACTCATGAAAACAAATTTATTACCACGGAAATAGAGTTTAAATTTGAACGCAATAATAAAACAACTAAACTAGTTATTTTGTTTTGAAAACAGGTAACGACCACGCCTACTATTTATACAGAGGCGTAGCTAGGACTCATGGAGCCCGGGACGGTTAATCCACTTGCAGCCGTAAAAATTCCTAGAATTCAATAAGTCAATACGTACTTAATTTACAAAACTGCCGCCCCCGAAATTGTGCCGCCCGGGCGGATTGCCACCCCCGGCCCCCTAGCTACGCCACTGTATTTATACCCTTCTGTGATTAAATGTGATTATAAGGTAGCTATCCTTATAACCTTATAAGGTAGCTATCCATATACTTTACTTCCTCTAGTTTCAGTTTGTATTTCACTCTATAATACTACTGTTCTGCAATGAGAAATCTAAATAAATTAAAAATTTAAATAAATACATTTTAATATTTAATTAATATAATTAATTAATAATAAAATAATTTTTCAGAACTTTTAAGTGTAGGGTATCTATGATTCGGCCAGGCCGAATATAGCACTCTTTCTGATTTCTGTTAGTTCTTTCCATGCTTTAGTTAAAATTTCTTCTTAACTTATTACTTTATCTCATTCAATTTCGTTAGCCAGAGCTTAAGTATAAATATCCTTACTACAGTGACACATATTCGTATAAACGCACTCTTAATTTTCATTTTGCTACCTTCTCTCTCTTTTATCAATGCATTACTCAAAACAAATTCCAACTCATATTGTTTACTAAACTAATAGAAATAGGTATTGAGTGCAAAAAACTATTTTCGTTGTTGTTGTTATATATAAATCATTGAAGTTTAAATATTTTACTAAAAACAAGTACATATTCGTTTAAACGCATCAACTTAATTTTCAATAGGAACATATTTATTGAACATTCAATAATTAATTGGTCCACCATTTTTATTTATGGCTTCAAAAATACGATTTTGCATCGACTTGACTAAATTTTGGAGCAACTGACGATCCAAATCTTCCCAAGCTTCCTTAATGGCCAACTTGAGCTCTAGCACAGTTTTGTACAGGTGTCCTTGGTCTTTTTGTCCATAGAGTTTTCGTGACATGCACCCCCAAGGGTTCTCCACCGGATTCAAATCGGGACTGCATGCAGGCCATTTCATAAGATGTTGTGCTCTTCAAACTATTTCAATGACTCTTGAGAAACGTGAATGGCAGCGTTATCCTGTTGAAAAATGCTGTCTTCATCCATTTTATCGTCCATAAATGAAATGAGAGCATCATCCAACAATTCCGTGCATATTTTTCAATTCATTTTGGGCGGCACAAAGCAAATATTTGCTTTACCTCTCGATGAAAATGCCGCTCACACCATAACGCTGCCACCACCAAAGTTTCTTTTTGACATACGTACCTTTTTGTTACGCAAATCATGCCAATAACAACTGTAAGAGTCTGGGCCATCTAAGTTGAATTTCTTTTCGTCGGAAAACACAACATTGCCGCACTCAGTTGACCACTGCATGTGTTTTTGGGCGAAGTCTAGGCGCGCTTTTTTATGATGCGGCTTCAACACAGTCTTGCTCTCCGATTTTTCCCATATAACAATATCTGAGTTACGTAAAATGTGTGCAATGTGTCTCGTTGTCACTGGAAGATCTAATTTCTCTTTTATTTGAGTTGAGTTCAAAAAATTTGTGGTGGCTTCCTTTCTAATCTGATTTAGATCAACTGCTTCTAATCTTCCAATTTTCCGCCCAATTTCCCGATTTGAATAACCCTTTTTATGGTACAGGTTGATTTGGACTTTTTCTGTGTCATTGAGGTATTTTCCCTATGGCATTTTGATAAAATCTTAAAAACATATCGTTAAAAAAATAATTTTACATTTAAATTAAAGAAAACTTATCAATTCTCAATTAAATGCAAGCAAATACTTATTTCTTTAAACCACTAATATGTTTTCGACCTCCTTGTTCAGGTGCGTTTAAACGAATATGTACTTCTTTTTAGTAAAATATTTAAACTTCAATGATTTATATATAACAACAACAACGAAAATAATTTTTTTCACTCAATACCAATTTCTATTATAATAGTTTAGTAAACAATATGAGTTGGAATTTGTTGTGAGTAATGCATTGATAAAAGAGAGAGAAGGTAGCAAAATGTAAATTAAGAGTGCGTTTATACGAATATGTGTCACTGTATTACCGTAATTGGAGTCAGCCAGCCAACTGGACTTGGCTTGACTGGAAACTTGGCTTGAGTTCCCGCCATCCCTTGTCAAATTTGGTTTGGTGACAAACTGGTTTCGGCGTTGTGCCATCTTCAGTATTTTTTTGTTTTGTAATTTTATCCATACATTTACATCTTAAACAAAACCATATGTTGTGAGAATAGAAAAGGTTAGATTGTCTTAAGAGAAGACATTGTTTGACCACAGATAAGACATTCCTGCGGAGGTGCAGTGCTGGCTTAACCTATGATAATAAAAGTTTGAAATGACACCTCGACGCAGAATGTTTAAGCGCAGTTGGATTTTATCTGTACTCCCTTCTACCTTAACAAGTACCCCTGCTTGTTGTCTGCGGTCCCTTTCCGTAGCGGCGTGGTATCTAATTACCATGTTTAGATTTTCTCTAAACAGATGGTATGCAAAATAATCCAGAATCTACTTTGAAAGATTTTCTTTTTAAAAAAGGCTATGCAATTACCACACTTTATGGTTAAGTACATTAGTTGACAAGTGTCGACAATCCCAGTTATTCTACAACCGATAATTTTAGAACAGACTGAATCAACCTTATTATAGACCACGGAGAAAAAGGATGTATAGGGAAGAATTAATTGGATCACAAGTTTCCTATTTGCATCAATCAATCGGTGCAAAAGCAGCAAAGAACCTCAACCTTCGTAAAGTAAAATACATTTTACGAACCACATTATTGATGTGAACTGTAGAGCTCAGCTTACTATTAATGCAATAGCCAAGATTAGTTACTGACGTAAACAATCTTAATTTTTGATTTCCTATAGACACATCCGGAAAATCACAAAATGAACATTTTCCCTTAAAAACTGGTAAAATTTGCGTTTAGAAACATTAATTATGATCCCATTGCAGTCAGTCCAATCTTTGATCCTATTCAAATCATAATTGAGACGAAACACTAGATCTTCTTTTAGATTAGTTTCACCGTGAATATAAACTTGTATGTCATCGGCAACCCTTGCATTGAGGCCCAAACACATACTTGAAAAATGTCATTTATGAACAATGAATATAATAAGGGCCCCAAGATTGATCCTTGCGGAACCCCACTAAAGATCCGGCCTACATTTCGAATAAATATTTGGACTCTTAAATGCCTGCATCCTCATAGTCAAATAGCTTTTAAGTGAGCGCATTTCATCCAAAATGCGCTCGAGAATTTTTAACACAAATGAAAATAGGCATATCGGCCTATAGTCTTTTGCAGATTCGGCCCATCCTGCCGTCGTTAGGAGTAAAGATTGCAGTAAACTTTCTGCAACATGCAGGGTTATATGTAATTTAAGCGGAGACTGTTGCGTTTATATAGGTATCAGCAAGGAAATATCAACTACTCATTTCTCTGGAGTATCATCGGCATGATACCGTACGAATCTGAATATTTATAAGCAGAAAAGCTAGATATTGCCCAGCTTATTTTTCTTATATAAGGGTGGTCCGATAAGTACTTAGCCTCACCACTCGATGGTCGCCACGATCGCAAGAGAAATTTACTACCATGTTGTATATTGTTGTAGACAGCCACTATCAATTTCAGCCGAATCGGACTCGTAGTTTTGTTTTGACCGCATGTGGAAGAGGGTGTGTCCGCGTATTTTAGAAAAATGGAAAAGGAGCAATATCGTTCCGTGATTCGGTTCTTGTTTTTGGAAGGGAAATCGCGCAGCGAAATCAAAGAGCACTTGGATGCTGTGTACGGTGACTCTTTTCCTTCGATTGCGACCCTCAAAAATTGGTTTAACGAGTTTCAACGTGGTCGCCGCCGGTTTTTATTTAGCCACGTCTAGGTGCCCCGAAAACGGCTACCACGGAGGATAACGTGAAAAAAATTCACGATCTTGTATTGGCAGACTGAAGGTGCGCGAGATAGCTGAGACAGTAGGCATCTCCAAAGATCGCGTGGGTCATATCCTGCAGCAAATATTGAATGAGCATGGGCATGAGAAAGCTTTCGGCGCGATGATTGCCGCGTTTGTTTACTCCGGACAACAAGCGCAACCACTTCAGAGCATTGTTTGATGCCGTGGGCTCAGATAACGAAGATACAGATGGGACAATTTCGTCAAAGAGTGAAAATTATTACGTTCAGCCATCTATTGATACTCGTTTTAATCAAATGGATCATCTACGTCTTGATTCTTCGCAAAATTCAAAAATTCAAAAAATTCAATGCGTTCCAAAATTGATTGATGCAATCAAAAAACCTTTTTCTATTGCTCTAATTGTGAAGCTCACCTTTGTATTAGACGCAATTCGGAGTGATGTTTATGTAATATGTATAAAACATTAAAATAATGTAATAATGTACTAAAAATTATCTCATCTTATATATAACAATTAATTCTTTGTTTGTCATCGCATCAGTTGAGAACGGCTGGACGAATTTGGAATTTTTTTTTAACATTTATTCATAACAGTCCGCAGCTGGTTCGTACGACCAAAAATCTTGAAAAAATTAAAAGGGTGCCTGACAATGTCGTAAATGGCCAAAATTTTGGAAACTATGAGGACTAAGAAGTTGAAATTTTGCATGGTGATTGGCTCTAAACTGTAGAGGTACATTAGAAACGGATTTTGCACATCCGCATTTTAAACAAACATTTTAAAACATCATCTAATGGGCGTGGCAAGATATAAAATGGCCATAGTTTGGAAATTATGAGGACTATTACATTTTTGATTTTGGAAAATTACTTCCATAAATGGTTCAAGAAACTGTGGCAAAACTTACAATAATTGTAAAACTACATGGGCTGGGGAGCGTTATTTCTTACGGTAATAATTTTATTACTTAAAAAAATGTAAAGAAAAAAAGCAGTATTTTAGGAATTTTCTATGCTAAAGCGTTTAAAAGTCGGAAAATGGAAGGGTGTAAGGGAATGTGGTAAACAGAAGGTCGCTTAGCAAAGTCGGGCAACGGCAATTGAGACTGTATATTTGAACTCATAATATGAATAGACCTTCCCGACTTATTGACTACCTTGGCTACGCATGTCCACTCAATGTGGCCATCTTATTTCTGTCACTGTGTTAGAACGGGTGGTGAAAGGATTAAGTGCAAATTTCATCCGTTTCTCGAACTCCACCTCAACCCTGTTTTTCTGTGTTTTATATAGTTCCTAGGGAGGAAGTTTTAGTTTGCAGGATAGAACAGAACAGTATACAGTATATTAATTGTATACTACAGGGTTAGGCGATTGAACTGTTACCTATTCAAAAGGCCATTTTTTTTTGGGTGAAATTATTTTTTATTGATTCAAATTACAAAAATGTGTGGAAATAATAAAAATTTTAGAATCCATTGCATGTTGCACGAATATGATGTTGCGGTATTTTGGCCCATTCCTGACAATGGCTTTCTTCAGTGCATCCATACTGGCATCGTTTTTAGTCCTCACCTTGCTCTCCAAAATGGCCCAGGTGGGATAGTCCATCGGATTTGCATCTGGCGAATTCGAAAGCCATTGTGTAGACGAAATGAAGTGAGGAACACGGTTTTTTAACCCTTATTGCTTGTAACACAAAATTTGTGTCACAGTGCTTTATTCACATACTAACCTCATTAGTGCCATTAAGCGACCCTCGGTCAATTAGTATTAGTAAACACCCCATCACCAGGGGTCATTTCCACGAAGAAACTCTAAATTTTAAGCATGCGGGTTGCATTATACCTAATAAAAATACTTAGCTTCTAAGAAAGTAAAGTAGGGAGCAAACCCTGACCCACCGAATGCACATAGTGGCAGCCCTGATTAATTTGTGAGTGACCAATTTGCTTTGACACGATCATGCCACACAGAAATATAATTCGCACGGACTTTGCAATCACCGGTCCATATAAGGGACGGTGATTGCAAAGCACGGCCAGTCAAAAAGCGTTGGTACTAAGTAGTGGGTGCGTTAGGACACCTACTCAACCGAACTTTGTTGGCTTCTTTTTGCACTAGTTGCGATCATTTCCTACCTTCTTTTTCTTTTCTTCCTTTTCTTCTACACTCCCCCTCCCGACTACGGTCACCCGCTTCGGCTTTCCCGACTACGGTCACCCGCTTCGGCTTTCCCGACTACGGTCACCAGCTTCGGCTTTCCGGTCTACGGTCACCCGGCTTCGGCCTTTCCCCCGGCACCGGCCGAACCAACCACTGGTGGCTTGCTTGCAAAGTTGTAAACCAAAGTACGCAAACCGTAGCGTAACTCAGCCACCGCGGCGTTAACCGAATACGCAAACCGTAGCGTAACTCAGCCACCGCGGCATTAACCAAATACGCAAACCGTAGCGTAACTCCACCACCCCGCGCCTTTAACCGATTACGCCAACCGTAGCGTAACTCGACTTGAACCGAATACGCAACCCGTAGCGTAACACCAGCGGCTTCGCTAGTAAAACATGTACACTAGCGACGCGGCTGCGCGAGTATTGTAGGAATAATTATTGTAACGTATTGATAAGAAAATAACAAATAAACGATATTCCGTCCGAGCCAAATCCTCCGTGATTGGTAAATTTTGCTGACTCTACTACGTCAGCAGTGAGTAATTCGGCAGTAAAATCAACTGAGGGTTACGAGACCCCTTAGTGAACCCTGGGACCGATGAGTTTTATCCCAGCCGACGAACAAAACTCGTTACATGCTTCACACGAGCTTTATGAGACTACCGAGTCTTGTTGGAATGTCCATGGTGTACGATCGAAATGTTTGTGTGCTCACGGCTTTAAAGCAGCTTCCAAAAAATTTCAACGATAATAAGCCGCATTGACCTTGACACCAAGCTCGATGAAAACGATTGGAAACGTCCATCGGCGGTCACTTCGGGTTGCCCTTCGTAGGATCAAATTTTCATACGTGCGTTCCGTTAAGTAAACACGATCATTTTGAGAGTTTATGAACACAATGTTTGGAAATTGCTTTGCTTTTTCGAGTCTAACTTTTTTTTGCTTTGTTGTAAGAGCATTTTTTTTTATTAACGAGTAGTAAAAGCATTGAAAACCTTAGTCTCCTGGCGGGACTTTAACCCGCTAAACATCTCCCCAAGTCGGTACGAATGCTCCTCCCGGAACTACAGCTAAGTATTACGTCGGGAGGAGTAAAAGCATTTCTGCTCAGGCTTCAGTGATTGTCAGTCATTTCGTTCGTTTGCTCATCTTGATTGCTCTCTTTTTCGCTGCTCAACCATTACCAACGCCGCCTTTCGGCTCACTGCGTTCCAGTTTTCGCTATCTTTTAGCATAAGGCTCACTAGGTTCTCTGGTGTAACAGGTGTGTCTAGCAGTCTTTGCAATTCTCTTCTGAGGAGAAAGTACCGAGGGCATTCGAAAAATACATGCAGCGCATCTTCTACCGCTCCGCAATGCTCACATAGTGGATTCCGTTCAAAATTAAACCTGTGAAGATAGGGCTTGAAGCAGCCGTGTCCGCTCAAAAGCTGTGTTGTGAAGAAGTCTATTTCTCCGTACTCTCTGGATACCCAGGGCTCCAAGTTAGCAATAAGCCTGTGTGTCCACCTCCCATTTTCTGCTGTGTGCCACTCTTCGATGACGGCTCGTCGCGCTTCGATGTGTGCATAGGCGCTATATGTCGCGCGACTGTCGCTTATCCCTCCATTGACCCTGAATTCAGCTTCTTTTGCCAGGAGATCCAATGGCATCAGCCCTCCTAGTACTAGAGCACCATGAAATGAAACTGCAGAATGCACATGCGACTCTTAGTGGCTGCATAGCAAGCGTCTTTCAGCTTTCTCGTAAGTTGCAGCTTCATCTACCGTGGCACTTGGCTCATGTCACTTAACACTTGCATGAACATTTCGCCGTCGAAGGTTTCCGTTTTCTAGCAGCGACCGTTAATTGTTTTTGTGCCGCATCGTTCTTCAATTTCTTAGAATATCGATTTCAAATGATCTGTGGTCGCTATGCGGGTAGCAGCTGCTTAGTTGCCACTTGGTCAGCGAAAAAAGTCTGGTACTTATGAAAGAAATACCTATAGTAGCGATCGTAGGCCATTTTTGCTAAATGTGTTCTCGGAACCTATATTCATGAGGATCACGTTCAAGGACGAAAAAGATTCTAGCAGGGATCTGCCACGAGGATTTGTTCTGTTGGACCCCCATTCAGTGGCCTAAGCATTGAAGTCACCTGCAATTAACACCGGGTTCCTTCGACGTGCATCGCTAGGCGGGATGTATATATATGAATATTCCGCGTATCTTTGCGCACACAAAACCCGAGTCTGTGTTATGCGCTGTCATATCGGAAGCATCTACATTGATGTTCCATATTGCCGCTTTGCCTGGTACGTCCGCCGCCAACGCGCCATCTTTTTTACAGTGATATGGCTCACTTAAGATAGCCACGTCCACACGCAGTTCAAAAGCTGTTTGCACCAGTAATTCCTGTGTTGCTTCGCAGTGGTTTAAGTTAAGCTGCAGTACTTTCATTGTTTGCAATCGGTTGCTTTGACTCCTTTTTGTGCCATCCTGGCTTTTTGGTATGCCGGGCATATGAATCCTCCAGGTGTGGTTGGTTTCTGCTTTCCTTCTCTTTGGCATAAGATGCACCGCGGTGCATTGGTGCATGTTTTGGCAAGATGGCCAGTTCCACCGCATTTGAAACACAATGTTGTGCATTGATCTTGTTGCAGTGCTTGGAGATATGCGCGAATTTTAGGCACCTGTAACAGTTACGACTGTTTACTCACGTATGCGGCAGCTAACCCAGCCAATTCTTATCCTTCCAGCTTTCATAAGAGTGTTTGCGTTCACGATTGAGACTCTGATCGCTGCTGTTTGAGTGCCTCCGAAACCTCTTCGCAAGCTAAGCACGTCCTGTTGTGCGAAATTTTGTAGGCTAAATTGCCCGGCGATCAAGCTAGCGCCTATTGCGGATCTAACGTTTTCGGCTTTGTCGCCGGTCCCGCTTAATTGCAGGAGCAACTCCCCTTTCTGCGTGCGCTTTATCTTGGCGACGGCCATGCTCAAATCACCTATATTAGCGTCTGTCTTCATTTTACGCAGAATTTCCGCATACGACTATTCGCCTTTCTTTTCTATAACAATAGCCTCCGTACGCGATCTTTTCGCCATTTTCTCCATTTTTTTGAGTTTCCGTGAGGCTACTTGAGTCAATTGTCCACTATCACCAATATCTTTCTCGTCGCCTGCTGCCACAGTTGGCTGCGCGACTTTGAGTGTAAGAGCATGTGCCTATTAGAACTTGAAATGCTTTACCTTGAGCT
Organism: Myopa tessellatipennis; assembly: GCA_943737955.2. NCBI lineage: Eukaryota > Metazoa > Arthropoda > Insecta > Diptera > Conopidae > Myopa > Myopa tessellatipennis. Next base: position 17,684,728 of record OX031315.1, read on the forward strand.
CATTTTGGCATATGCGTCGAATGTTTCGTGGGAATATTTTCAGTTCTTTGGCCATTTGACGACCACTACTGCGTGGATTTCGCTCAAGTCGAGCATTTACTTTCCGAACTATTTCAGGTGATGTTGCTGTTTTTTTTTTCGTCCACCACTATAGCGTTTGCAATGCTGCCTGTGTCATTATAATGATTTGTGGTGCGATACACAAACATTTTATTCACATACACAAACATTTTATTCAAATACATCGATGTTTTATTTATTCAATAAAAATCGCATTCATTCCAAAAAAGTGGCACAAACAAAATTTTTCATTTTCGAGTTTATGTATTAAAACTCTATATATAAAACTCGCAATGCACATATATTTATCTACCTACAATCAATAGCTCACTTTTTTAGTGGTTTCTCTTCATCCTATGATTGTTGACACCAGGTTGCAATATAAAGGGTTTTCCAATAAGAGGTGTAATTTTTAATAGCCCGCTATTTCGGTAGCTGTCACTTTTGAAGATGTTATTTTTGACATTTGACAAGTAGAAACTACGCCATTACTAAAAATGGAACGATACACGCTGCAACAACGCATTGAAATTATTAAAATTCACTACAAAAACGGTGAAAATATTGCAGTCACAGTTCGCAAAACTAAAGCATTTTTGGGTCGTCGTGAAGCACCTTGTCGGACCGCAATACAGAAATTGGTGGAAAAATTCGAGCTGTTGGGACAAGTTAGTGATGTGAAGTATAAAACCCGTGCACGTCGCTCAACTTTTCTTACGGGAAGCAACGAAACCATTGATCTTTTACGGGAAAAGTTTCCTGACCGTGTTATATCTCGAAGATACCTTCCTTCCTCTTTATTACGAAATAAACATGCGGTGATTTATCTCAAAAAATGGCATTTTTCTTTGAATATTAAAATTACACCTCTTATTGGAAAACCCTTTACATAATTGCATTTTCCGAAAAATGAGAAATTTTGGATCGAGCGCTATGTGTATAGACAGCTGTAGATTTCAGGAGTTTAATATGTTTAACACGATTTCAAGTACAAGATTTCAGTACTGTTCAGAATATAGAGCTTACAAATTTTACGGAATCAACTAATTTTAAGAATATTAACTAAGCATAAATTTCAGTTTCTTCTGATAAGATAAATAAAATTCCCGGTTTCTTTTTATTTTGAAGATCACCAGAATACTTTTAATTACTTGAACTCTGGAAAATGTCCAGATATTGATAAAATTTCGGATAAAAAACAGTTCAAAGAAACACTGCAGGCAATGTCGGTGTTGGGATTTAATATGGATCAAGTAAGAAAGTAAATTGATTATAATAATAAAATGCAATATATATATAGTATTTTGTAATAGATTACAGATATTCTCAAAATACTTGCTGGAATTTTACATTTGGGAAATATACAATTTACTCATACATACAAAAAAGACTGTGAGGAATTGGATCCAGATTCCTGCGATATATTTGTAAGTTCCCTTTTGAAGATTTATATCATCGCTATATTTATTCGCACGGTACGTAAATTAAAACGTTTTTGGAAATTAAGGGAATGAAATATTTTAAACGTTGTATTGACAATACGCCTGTGTTGTTTTTTGGGAAAACTTCATTTCTCTGACCTTTTTTTATGGTGACAAGGGTACTTTGTGCAGAATTTGCTTAGAACCACTGCTTAGGCTATTATTAAGAAGTGAAAAAACGGTGTTTGAGAAGGAAGAGGAAAAAGTCTATTAGAGACAAGTTGATAAATGCCAAAGCAAACGGAACAGACATCTAAAGATCTCCGAAATCACCAATGAGGTTAATGAGGTTAAATGGAACCGCCATTATCTTACCAAAATACAAATATACCAAATTTTAATAGACATTTACAAATAGTAATAATAGTCATTTGCAAATAACTCTACCAACACTGATCGCAGCGATACCATTGAACGCTTATTGGAAAGTGATACTTTGACCTTTACTGTCAGTACATAAACAAATTGGTATAATAAACAGAAATCGGTGCAGTGGTTGGAAAGTTGTTTCCGTTTGAAAATGGAGAGAAATAATGAAAAATGTACATATTTTGCGGTACTAATACGACAAAGGGAAATACGCTGCGCAGGTTTGTGAAAAAGTTGGAGATGCGAAGGTGCTTTATCAAAATTTGCTGCGCGGAAATGTTTTGCTCGTTTTCGTTCTGGTAATTTTAATATGAAATGAGTCACGCTCTGGTCGTCCAATCACTGGAAAAGCTGATAAAATTCTTGAAAAAGTCAAGCAAGATAAGCATATCAGCAGTGTCGATATTGGTATGGAGCTAGCCATTGATCACAAAACTATTTCAAACCAGCTACACAAGGTTGGCTACCAAAAGAAGCTCGATATATGGGTTCCTCATGAGTTGAGCTAGAACAACATGACAAACAGAATTAAGATCTACGATGCGCTGCTGAAGCGCAATGAGATCGAGCCTTTTTTGAAACGTGTCATAACCGGTGATGAGAAATGAGTCACGAATGATAATTGGAAGCGTAAAAAATCATGGGCAAGGAATGGAGAGCGGTCACAAACGTTTGCAAAGCCAGAATTGACGCTGAAAAAGGTGATGCATGTGTAGGAAAGAGAAGGAAATCGTCCACCATGAATTACTTCCAGTTGATCGAACAATTGATTCTCAACTCTATTGTGAACGGCCGGAATTGACCAATAGGAAAGGTGTTATCGACCACACATTTCTTTGATGACCCGTCAAGAATTGCGAGAGTTTAATTGGGAAGTTTTGATGCATACACCATATAGTCCAGACATAGCACCCTCAGACTACCACTTGCTCCGATCTCTACAGAATTCTCTGAATGAAATTAAGTCGCTTTCAAAAGAAGTCTGTGAAAACCACTTGATTAAGTTTTTCAACCAGCAACCAAAGAAGTTCTTCACCGATGGCATCATGGCTCTACACGAACAATGTCGAAGCATTGTAGATAATAATGGAATATATTTGGTTTAAATAAATTAATTTTCAGACTATAAGAAAAGTTCCAGTTGAATTAATTAAAAAAATGCCACGAACTTTTTCCTAATATATAGTTGTATAAGTTAGTTTATTTCTATGTATTTTAATTTTCAAAAAAATAACAGAAAAAAAAAATTTTATTTATTAAGACAGTACTAAACTAAGACTAAACTGGTTCTACTTTCTTACCTTAATTTATAGATTGGGTTATGCATTTCATTATTGCTACGTTTAGGTCTAAAATGTTGACGTTGCAATTTTATCTATGTTGGGAACTGTAAGAACGGATGTTTTTGCAATTTCACACCTTATTGCTTATTCGTTGTGATTCATTGTCATCTGATATCCTGAATATCTCTCCGCCTTAATTTCAAACGTCCTAGTTTCACACCAGATGATTTACCAAATTTTCGATGATGATCAGGTCAGGTTTGAAGTATTATTTCCTTGTTTTTATTTTTTAGCCAGATTACGGTAATTGCAATACATATAATGATGATCAGTGATTCATTAATTGATAAATTTATATCATTTTCAGCTTCAATTTTTTTATTTCCTTAATATCACCTAATGCTATGTTTACACCGACCCCAAATGCGCATTTGTAATCACTCATTTGAAAAGTGTTTACACCGCCTTGTTTGCATTCCGTTTGACATTGATCAGACCAAATTTATGTTTTTTGTTTGCTTGATTTTTTTTACAATTGTTGTTTGACAGCTAATTGACATTATTTCCCTTCCATTTCCCTTGTTTTGTTTTGGGATTTTATTTTTCCCTACGACAGGCTGATTCGAAATATTATTTTACAACTCGTTTGGATCTCATTTCGCCAAAATGAGATGATTTCGATAATGAGTGATTTGGCAATTTGTATGGGAAATGGGATCATTTGGCTTCTCATTTCTGGCTTTTGGGCGTAATGAGCGTCGGTGTAAACGTGGTATAAGGTTCTTTATTAAGCTGATTGATAGTATTTCCTTCCTCTCTGTTAGAAATTGAAGATGGCTGCGAAATAGCTGGTAATGGTTTTACGTTGCTTATTTCTTGGGATATAAAATGTTTATCGTTTACTTCGATTGAAATATTATGGCGCTTGATTAGGTACGTTTCGTTTAACTGTTAGGTTAATTATAAATTTAGGAGTAGTATGTCTGACCGTATTTCCTCTAGTTCTGTTATAATATGTGTTAGTTATTAATAATAGTACAATTGTGTTTTCTACTCTTTAACAGATTGAGTATACAATTAAAGTTTGTTATATTTTCTATTTCATGAAATCACGATTGTAATGAAATTGCACAAATATTCGTTGCTATGGTGTGCAGTAGTATTTTTTTGGTATAGAAAATGGTCAAAATCGGTCAACCACCACGCCTATTTTTTATTAAAAATGTGATATCAGCGTTCGTTTTTGAGTTATGGCAAGAATATTCCATACGTGGGTATAGAGTAGCTTTATCCGTTAATATATTTTAGGTTACATAGGCAAAAGAGTGTCTTAAATGGTTATATTGTTCAATAAATAAACTTCCTGGATAAAACTTTACATAACAACTTATTTTCCAATAAATCATTATGACAGCAAAACTGGGATCGGTCCGTCCACCTATACCTACTTATACAGTATAGCTCCTGAAAACAAATTTATTACCACGGAAAGTAAGTTTAAATGTCGAAGCATTGTAGATAATGGAACTCCCTGCTATCCATTTGCATGCGGATCCTGTGAAATAAAGCGATCTTGTTTCTACATTTTTACTTATTCTTATGCTGTGTAGGTTAGCTTGAGTTGATTTTCTTTCGGATAATAGGGTAGGACAGAGTTGGTGGCTGGTTAAGTCGGATTTGTAAATAGTTTCATCTATATTATAAATATATAAATAGTTTAATATTTCTTCATATTTAAAGATCTCGATTACATGAATTATTTTGAGGGTACCGGTTTGGATTGGAGCCTGTGTCTGTATTAATTGGATTTGCGACGGAGGGATGAAGAGTATTTTTTTTACAGTTTTTCTTTTGAATAACTAATTTCTTTAATCATATGCCGATGGTAGGTCTGAAATACAATTTGAAATTTATAAGAGGGCGTATCTGAGGTTTGTAAGAAAATTTGGTTTTAATAGACACTCGTAATTTCGTCTGCAATTTGAATTAAGTTTTCGACTGAAGTTGAGTCGCTATTTTGAGAAATTGTCATGATATTATTTATTTAATTTATTTTTGGCGGTCTTGAAAGACTGGCTGCTACGATGTTTGCCTTTCCTGGTTTATAAATTAATTCATGATTATATTCCTTTCATATGCTTTTCCATCTTTTCATTTTTGCGTTACTATTCTTGTTGCTTAAAGTGAAGGTGAGTGGTTTTAGATCTATGTATATTTCTTTCAGGCTGTTCAGTACAGGTAATTTCTAAAGGTATTTAGATCCAGGGTTCGGAATATTGAATTAAAAATACTTGTTTTTGCAAAACTTTATGTTCCCTGTTTTCAAATAAACGTTAAAAATAATGTTTGTTTGAATTGTGTTTGTTTTCCGACCGGGTAGGTATATGATGTATTTTGGAACGATTTTCCGTCATCCCGTGTCAAATTTGGTTTGGAGACAAACCGGTTTCGGCGTTGTGCCATCTTCAGTGTCTTTTTTCGTTCTCTCCGAGATGGCACAACGCCGAAACCGGTTTGTCTCCAAACCAAATTTGACACGGGATGACGGAAAATCGTTCCAAAATACATTAAAAATAAACTTTTTGATTTTAATGTTAGCAAGAATATTCATAAAATAATTGATTATAAAGATATCAATAAAATGAATCCTCAAGTTTTGTATCACGTCTTTGTATAAACACGTGTCATCTGTCTGGATTACAGCTGAAATTTCTCTCCTAATGTGGAAACGGGATGAAGCCTGTAGAAAATTGAGAAGATTTCATCTAGATGGGTCCTTCAACAAGTACCGTGGACTCCGTAATTTAGTCCTCTCTAAGATTAAAGCGTCCAAGTAACTTAACTACGACAGTAAATTGAACAACTCGTCGTCTGGAGAAATATTATGGAATTGTATTAGGGATAGAGTAGGCAAACATCATCAAAATATAACTCCAGATGTAGATTGTGATGGCGTAAATAATATATTCACCTCTGTAACGAGTCAACGAGATGCATCACTATCTAATGCTATTACTGCTGACTTTCGTTGTGACGATCAGATCGAAAATATGTTTCAATTTACCCGTCCAAGCGACGAAGATGTGTTTGAGGCGTTGTTGTCAATTAAATCTAATGCAATCGGTCTTGATGGATCCTAAATTTATAAAACTTATATTACCGGTCGTGCTGCCTTTCATAACACACATCTTTAATACCATAATATGTATATTAACTTTTTCTAAAATTTGGAAAGAAGTCAAAGTGATACCAATTTCTAAGAAATGGACCTCACAGGTAATGGAGTACCGGCCAATTGCAAAAGTTCCTTTTTTATCTAAGGTATTCGAAAAATGTATCCTAAAACAGAAGGTTACTTGTAGTGGATGAGATAAGAGTATCCATTGACAAGAATAAGTTCTCCTACTTGACTGCTTGATTTCTCAAAGGCGTTTGACACAGTAAACCATGCTGTGTTGATCCAAACATTGTGTTCTGTTTTCATGTTCTCACAGACATCAACTATGCTTATCAATTCTGATCTTACTTAGTGGAAAAAATCAGGTAGTAGTCATAACGTCTCTTCAAACTATTTACCTGTTGTTAGTGGAGTCCCTCAGAGCTCAATCCTTGGGCCTATTATTTTTGTACTTTACGTTAGTGCTCTACCGAATGTTGTAAAAAATTGCATAGTTCACATGTACACTGATGATGTGCAGCGTATCATATCTCGCTCATTTCATATGAAAGATGCAGCGATGCCACTGAATAATGATTTGCGTTAAATTTACAGTTGGTCTCGTGAGAACTATTTATTGTTAAGTCCTTCCAAATAGAAAACAGTAATTTATAAAAATGTTTCTAATTTTCCAGCCAGAACTCTTGCCGGTGGAACCACTAAGAACCTTGGCTTAACGCTTCTTATTTAACACAATCCATGTCAACCAGGTTTCTGTTCAAATCTGTGGCTGTACTATTCATAGGGCCTGTTTTTCAGTGCTCGGTTATCGTCGTTTCTCAGTTAAACTGCGTTTAAACGACACATTGTGTTTTTCAGTGTTCGTTTAACGGAGCATGTATTGGTGCGTTAAACTCCGGTTAATTTATCTTTTTAATAGATAAAGAAACAGCTGTTTCTTCGAGTACAGACATTTACCTTTGTTCAAAACTATGCTAATAATTTTGTTTATTTGCACCAAAACAGCTGATCCCTTTGTAAAAATGAAAATATTGACAGGTGCTGCGAAAATAGGTTGAAACAGCAACTAATAGTAACGAGTATACGCTAAATACTCGTTGCATTTAGATATATTCGCTATGAAATATAGATAAGATACGTTTAACATAGATAAGTTAAAGTCGCAGTGTAAAACCCAAATCTCAGTTAACTTTTATTTGACGTTTAACTAAACGTCGTTTAAACGAGCACTGAAAAACTGGCCCATAGTCTCATTAAACACCGTACTCTCACTACTCTTCATACAATAATTCTAACCGGGTATTTATGTGGGGGATGTGTGCAAATGAGTCTGCACGGAACTTTGACATATATTTCAGGGTCTAGCTGTTTTTAATTAAGGAGAGAAAATACACTCACCTAGTCTAGGTTTTTATTCTTAGTTAGTGGTTCCTTTGTTATTGGTGATGATGATGTTCCAATTCTGGTTGCGAATGCGCTCACTTCGATGCAGAAGGTTTTTCTTTGGAAGTTTTTCACTCACGTTCTCCATCGACGGTCACAGCAAAAGAGTAAAGTAGAGATGTTTTTTTGTTGCTGCTGTCAGGGATGACAGCAGCGGTCGTGGCCAGGGAGGTTGGCTAGGTGGTTGGCAAGCGTGGTTGCAGGGGTGCAACCACATTCTACTCAGAAGTAGATGACGCTGATCTAAGGTGGGGGTTAGAGTAGCGCTAGGGGGCACCTATGAATCACGCAGGGAGCGTTTGGCGTAAACACCGAGCAACCAGATTATAGTTACTCTAAAATACATTTTCTATACTCACGCAGAATCCAAATCAGGTACTTTTTCCTAATATCGGAACGTAAATTAGTTGGTACTGCTATCCGTTTTTGAAATCTCCTCCCACCTAACCTATGAAATCTCAGAAACATAAATCGGTTTAAGCTCTTGCTGTTCTATTTATTAACTACTGAAACTTAACTGTGATTACCTTATCCTTTTTCTTTTTATAATTTTTACTGTTTTCCACTTTCTACCACCTACTAAAATACTCTATTTATTCGATTGTTTTCTACTAAATGTAAGTCATTATTGTTACTCGTATTATTGTATTGCAATGTATAATTTATATTTATGTTTCTTTATTTACATATGTACATTAATTTTATTCATTTATTTATTTTATTATTTAATACAACATATCCTTTAATATTATTTATAAGGATATTTTCTTACAGTTATAAGCAAATATTCAATTACAAATAAACTAAACTAAATTCACACACAAAGCCCATAACATAAACCAAATGCAATCATTACACGTAGTATCAATACCGTATACCTATCATGTATAATTTAGAGATTACTTTAACAAATAAGTAGGGTGTGTAAAATGTTTCCACAGTAGAGTAAATAAATAATATTCTTTCGTCTTTTAGCACAACGATCTTCACCTTCATGTTGCGGGTGAAATGCTTAAAATAAATTCCAATGAATTGCGTAAATGGCTTATACTACGCCAAATTGAATCGGTCAACGAAAACGTCCTTATTCCTAACAATCTAGCAATGGCGCAGGCAGCCAAAGATGCGTTAGGAAAACATATATATGCTAAACTATTTCAATATATTGTTAGTGTGATTAATAAAAGTTTAAACAACATGCGGAAACATAACTGTTTTATAGGAGTGTTGGACATATATGGATTTGAATCATTTGAAACCAATTCGTTTGAGCAATTTTGCATTAACTATGCCAATGAGAAGTTACAACAACAATTCAATCGACATGTCTTCAAATTAGAACAAGAAGAATATGTAAATGAAGGCATCTCATGGAAAATGATTGATTTCTATGACAATCAACCCTGCATTGATTTGATTGAATCCAAATTAGGTGTTTTGGACTTACTAGACGAAGAGTGCAGGGTAAAAATGATTGATTTTTCGATTATATTACAAACTTGAACTTAAATTATGAAAATTCAGATGCCGAAAGGTTCTGATGAAAGCTGGGCTGCAAAAATAATCGAGAAATGTGGCAAGTATCCTCACTTTGAGAAACCTCGATTTGGATCAACAAGTAAACAACAAACTAACATAATTAATGTTTTAAAACAAACTAAAGGACAAATATTTCATACCAGGTTTTTTTGTTAAGCATTTTTCCGACTTGGTTGAATACGATGTGCGTGGATTTTTGGAAAAAAATCGCGATACTGTCTCCAAAGAACTAGTGAATATTATCCATCAATCTGAGATGCCTTTGTGTAAGCAGCTTATGGAATTAGAAGAGGCAGATACATTTTGTAGTGATTCTGACAAGACTACAACGCTAAGAGGAAGAATTGTTATAAGTGCACAACGTAAACAGGTTTGTTATTTTTTTATAATATATTTCCGATAGGTGGGGTCAATTACAAATAACTCTAGCAACACTGAACGCTTATTGGAAAGGTGACAGTTCGAAGTAGGCCGATTTGGATGAACAATTGATTCTTAACTCTATTGTGAACGGCCGGAATTGACTAATAGGAAAGATGTTGTCTTCCACCATGACAATGCTCTACCCTAGAGCATTTTGGGATGTTTTGAATTTTATTAAAAAACGCCACGAACTTTTTCCCAGACCCAATGTATTGCAATTTATGTCATATAGGGTTATTCGCATTTACCGAAAATACCTACATTTTTCGTCTGTACTGCACAAAAAAGAATGGAGACGAAATTGTACCTGCATTAAAAGATATTGGGTATTATGTTCCAGTACATAATGATTGTTTATCAACATACATATGTACATACATTGGTAAGCAAAAAAGATTCTCAAGGCAAAATTTAGTTGCTGAGTTTTCTCTAGTGCCTACGATGACAGTTTGGTTGAACGAGTGAGAATGGGAGGTTTTGTTGCTATTCATATAGGTGCAGTCAATTAGAACTATATAATTTTACTTTAAAAATAATTATAACAAAAAAAGAATTAATTAAAAATGGGAATTGTTATTGGTCGACCACGACCGACTCTAGTAATTTTAAATATAAAATAATATATATATATATATATATAATTCTAGCGGACCCGGCGAACTTCGCCTCGCCCCAATTTTAAGCCTTCAGACAAACTTTAGAGTAATAATACAACACAAATATTTAAATTTTCAATGTAATTTATTTGAATGGAATCAGTAGAGAGCGATTTGATGAACAATGTTTTCCGATTTGTTTCGCGGCGCAAAAAGAAATAACGTAGACGGTTTCCCAACACGCGAACATGCAACGTACAGCTGACCGTGCGAAAAACAGGGAAATTCGAGATTAATCCCAAAGACTTCTAGTGATTGGCCTTGCGATTTATTGATTGTCATCGCAAATGCCAATCGAACGGGGAACTAATCCGCTTGAATTGGAATGGAAGGTCAGTTGGAATAATGGGAATTCGTGGGATAAGACTTCCTCTCCTTTGAATTTGCCCTTGATGATTGTCGCCTGAATCACATTGTTCATTAGCTTTTTGACGGACAACCGCGTACCGTTGCACAATTTTGGAGGATTGAGATTCCGCAACATGATTATGATCGATCCCACCTTCAGCTGTAAATTATGCGGCGGAGTTCCTGGTACATCAAGCGAGTTCAAAAATTCCGTCGGGTAGTTGGTCTCAGATTGCGCAAAGTCTAAGTCAACGTATAACGCCATCTATCGGATTTTGGCTGAGAAATTTCTATTTTTTCATTTGAAAAGCCATTAAGGAATAACTTCATACAAAAACTCGATTTTCGATTTCTTCAATTTTCCGGCTTTTCCGGAGGGATTTTCCGTAATTTTCTTCCGTAAAAACCTTCTCCTCGAAAATACGAACAACTGACAAAAATTGGAAAGAAATCGGTCCAGCCGTTCTCATTTTCTGAATTACTATACATTTTTTACACCATTTTTATATATATAGATAACTATAGTATAATATAACTAGAACGAGTGTTAACTTCGGCCTTTCCGAAATTCATTTATCCTACACACGTTTACTTAAAATTTAGGCGTGACAATGGTCCATTTTCAATCCCTAATAGCCTGTGATGACAGAGAATATTCGTGCCGAATTTCATGACCATACCTCTATTCGTTGTACTGTAATCGAGTTTTATTAATTTAGTGGGCGTCCCACTTTAGATCTTCGACTAAATCCTTAACTTTCCCATCACTTAACGCAACTTTTGTTTCGGGCTCGCAGAAATCTGTAGGTGATCCTTACCAAGGGGGTAAAAAACAATTGTAACTCTCTTGCTCTAAATTTAGAATTGAAAAAGAAAAATAATTTTGAATCTTTAGTGGTGAAGTTAAGATAATATGATGTATTTTGGAACGATTTTCCGTCATCCCGTGTCAAATTTGGTTTGGAGACAAACCGGTTTCGGCGTTGTGCCATCTTCAGTGTCTTTTTTCGTTCTGTCTGTTTCATTGTTGTTTTTTCGTATTTATTAAGATTTTGTAGTCCTTGTAATTAGTCAGGTAATTAGTTTTCAGGTACGCGTATGTCAGGTAGTAAGCGGTTGTTGGGTATGGCAGGTATCTAGGGTTCAATTAGGTGTTTTTTTTTTGCTAATTGGGTTAAACAAACACAATTTAAACAAACAATTAAGATAATACCTTTAGTATTAAACTCGTACAAGTGGACCACGATACAAATTTAAAATTTAATTTTCTCCTTACATTACTAAAGTCCTTTCAGTTGAAGCACCTGATTGCCATAATAAATATCCATGACAAGACGTTTACTGTTGGCAACAATATACAAATTAGAATTATTCAAAACAGAAAATTTTAAAAGGCGTTAATAAAATCGACATTAGAACTGAACATATGAAAATTCGTATCGTTTAGCAATAATAGATTCCCTTGAAGGAATAACACGGAAAAAGCAGCTTTGCAATATTGAACACATTAGAAACTATCAAAGGTTCAGCTAAAGTAACAATTTTTACCGATCATCAACCACTTACCTTTGCCATGAGTAATAGAAGTCATAACGGGAAATAAAACCAGAAAGAGTGGCCTGGCCGAAACTCATGTACTCTACGCCTGTAAGACAAATTTAAAGTTGAAGTCAGTGGACAGATTACGCCCATTTTATGCGGGTTCTTCTCAAATCGGATTTATTTAAAATATCGGAATATTTATTTAAAAAGTTGGTGTGAAACTGACAGAGAATATTCATGAATTACCTGACAGCTGAAATTCATGACTATACCTTTTTTCGTTCTCCTGAAATCGTAATTTCCAAACACAGTCGGACGGACAGGAGTAAGTCCACTAAGGAGGTGACGCTGCTTACGACGAACTTAAATACTGTTAGAATGTATACAATACTTTGTTAATAAAATATTATGATATTATTATGCTGGTAATGCCATTGAATATGTTTATGTTGGCACTGTACATACATTGATAATAAAGTTTAGTTGTTCAGCGAAAAGCAAGGTGTTTTAATAAATACAATATAAGCCACGAAAAACTAACGCAGTTGCAGAGGCCCTGTCTAGACCAACTAAATCGGAAAAAAATTCTTACAACAACCTGCAACTGTGAAGAAAGTTCTGTACATTGACTTATATATCTACTGAAGTATCAATTAACGCATTCAAGAACCAACTATTTGTATTGATTGGAAAAACGAAAGTAATTGCAAATTGGAAATTCTTTTCCTCACTTGCCGCATACATACCATAAGTAGACCAGACTCGACACAGGACAAAGATGACATTTTTAAACGACCAGATCCAGCTTTTAGTAATGGGCTACATACACTGAAAACAGTATGTAATAATATATGAAATAATATTGAAGAACACCAGCGATGCCATAGAAATAGCCGCGAGAACAAAAGGCAAATTCTAATTCTAATCCGAAAATTTAATAGAAACCTGGTAAAATCCAAGCCACCCTATTCCATAAAATTCCGGAGATATCGTACATATTGGTATTTACTCCACAGAAAAAAAAAGCTTTATTCTGACTTCTGACCAATACTCTAAACACGCACAAGTAAAAATAATCCCACCTAGATCAATAGAACACATTAAAGACCCAATACGTGAACTTATGATTGTCTATGATCTCCAACAAAAACATGAAATCTCTAAATTCTGCATCGATTTCGTCATTGTTAAAGGACCAAATTAATATTGAAGTCCACACTATGTCTCCTTACGCTAGCGCCACAAACGGATAAGTTGAATGTGTTTAAATGCAATAACAATGCTTAAACTGAGATAACAATATTTTAACTTTTGAAGAATTACTTTTGAAATCGGTGCAAGAATAAAATTGTACATTTTTTCATACAAATTTTATATCCCACATCCTAAGGTTAGTGATTGTTCACTTTGTCTCGAAATGTGTAACGCATAGAAATAGAGAAGATAGATATAGAAAAGCATATATATTCTTGATCAGCGTCACTTCCTGAGTCGATTTAGTAAAAATATTCTTTGTTATGGTGTGCAGGTTGGTATTGAAAATGTGCAAAATCGGTCAACGACCATGCAATTTTTATATTAAACATGTGATATCAGCGTTCCTTTTTCAGTTATGACAACAACTTATTAATTTCTGGGTATAGAGTAACATTACCCGTTAATATTCAAAATATGGGCTTGATCCGCCCAGTTTTAGGTTACACAGGCAAAAGAGGGTCTTATATATGTAGGTTATATTGTTAAATATATAAACTTCCTGAATAAAACTTTACACAACAGCTTATTTTCCAATAAAACATTATTACAGCAAAACTGGGCACGGTCCGCCACTTTTCCACTACTTATACAGTATACAACAGCTCAGTATATACAGCTCATGAATACAAATTTATAATTTTTTTTTTGTTATTATTATTATTCATATTTTATTATTTTATTTATCTATTTATTAATTCCGAATGTGGAGCACAATAAGACAATTACATAGATTGGCGAATTGTTATAATATCAGCAATTGTTATATAAGCTCATGAATACAAATTTATAATTTTTTTTTTTTATTATTATTATTCATATTTTATTATTTTATTTATTTATTTATTAATTCCGAATGTGGAGCACAATAAGACACAATCATACAATTACATAGATTGGCGAATTGTTATAATAATTAAAGATTATAGGTAAAAGAAAGAAGCACTTGCATAAGTAAATGCTAAAATTACGTTACAAAAGAACAGAACGCAAAGAGAGAAGAAAGATAAGAGTGAAGTAACGAACAAGAATAGAGCTAGGCGAAGTATGTAGCAATAGCCTGGGCAGAGAGTTCCATAACCTGACAGCATTGACAAAGAAGAACCTGCTTGCATTTAAAGATTTAAAACTCGGCGCAATGACTAGCAGGCTTCTATGAGTATGACCAAATTGTAATTTCTCATACAGGTAAACTCGAATCTAAGTGTGAAGCAGTTTAAGATTCCATTTCTGCATTGGGCCAATTGATCATACGCACGAAGGCCAAAAACATATCTAGTGGCATGATTGAAGGCAAACGAAAATTTTAGAGCAGACTGTGAATCAAGCTTACTATAGACCACGGAGAAAAAGGATATATAGGAAGAATTAATTGAATCACAAGTTTCCGGGGTAAAAGTAGCAAAAATCTCAAATACATCATGAAGGCATGGTGTAATAAAAAATTAATTAATCTCATTTGTATGAGACCAGTATATAATATATTTGTATATTGCACTAGTAAGAGTGCTATTCGGCCTGGCTGAATCTTAGATACACTACACCTAAAAGTTCTGAAAAAGTTTAATTGAACGAAATAGTTTTATTTACTTAGATATTAAATTTTTCATTGCAGAACATGACAGACATAGAGTGAAATACAAACATAACCTATTTGTAAGGACCTTATAATCACATTTAATCACAGAGGGGTATAGATAGTAGGCGTGGTCGTTACGTGTTTTTAAACAAAAATAATTAGCTTAGTGGTTTTATTATTGTGTTCATATTTAAACTTTATTGTCGTGGTGATTTGAGATTCCGCAAAATAGTATTTATTAAAGTAAAATACATTTTACGAACCACATTATTGATGTGATCTGTACAGCTAAACTTACAGATGTAGTGTATCTATAATAAGATTCGGCCAGGCTGAATAGCACTCTTACTGTTACTATATATATATATATATTGGTCATAATCGTAACTCGTAATCTGCATAAAAAACAACAACAAAATTGGAGTGTAAATTGTGTTTCGGAGTGGACGGTAAAGTTGTTCCTAAAATTGTTTTAAGTTACCAATCCTAACCTAAATTTAAGAAATTAGAGAATCAGGCAGAAACTTAGGTTTAACCCTTAACCTTAACTCAGGCAAACAGCTGATCATAGGAACTACTGACAAGACAAAAAAGTATTATAACAAGAAGAAGAGATTCTGAGTGGCTCGGCTGGCTATAGAAGAAGCAACGATTGCAAATTTTAGTCACCAGGAGCCGGCCACCAGGCTAAGTTGTTTAACAAATAAATATTTGATGTATTTTTTTTATACACTAGTTAATCGTAAATAAAACTAAACAATAAATAAACATTTTTAGATGAGATTAGTAAATGAAAAATAAAAAAATAAATAAATAATAAATACAAATAATGAAATAATAAAAAGTTTTAAAGGTAACGAAAATATAAAATAAGAAATAAGCCTTAAAATAAATTGCAACTAATTAAGGAAGAACTAATTAATATACTAGAGTATGTCTTGCACTGGGAAAAATCCAGCATTGTTAATTCATTTATATTGTCTAAACTAAAAATATTGAAATGAAGAACTATTGAAAAGGAGAAATACTATATATTAATATTGAAGAAGATTAGAATTTATTGACGTAAAAATATACACAAACGGCACGTATATTATTGAGATGTAACAAAGCTTACCTACTACCAAGTTTATCCACTATCAACGAAGATATTTGTGAAAAAATAAAATTCAAAATATTATAAAAGACAATAAAATAAAGAATACTAATTTTGAAGAAAATCTCGGTAAAATTTCTTCTTCCCATATAGGTAACTCAATACCTTTTTGAACGAAAAAATTTTTGTAATAGCATAAAAACTGAAAAGGAATGTGTTCCGCCGTCAGAATACATTTTCTTTAATATACATTTAACAAGACAGGGCTACAGCAACTCGTGGGCGGGTACAGCTAGTTATTAATGAAAACAATCTTATAGAAATTAGTGATAATAGTTGCATGAGCAGTCTCATCAATAGCGAAGGTACAAGTTGTACACATGTCAACGACATGTGTTTTATAATTAAACACAACAACTCCACCACCAAAGTACAAAAGAAGACCTACCTACACGAGATGAGCAACCTACTACCCTTACCAGCTGTCTTGCAACAACAGAATCCAAAAATGCCGTTGGAAGAGTTAGTGTTTGCGATTCTCAATATAAATTAATAGAAATTGGTTTGATTCAATGCTTGTTTCTACAAGTGTTTATTCGTTTAGAATTTACAATGTACTGTTACATGGATTAGTGGACTGTAATTTACACGATTGAAGATGAGGCTGGCTGACCCGATGGACTGACTTTTCGCAACTAACTAACCTCTAACATTTCATTTAGAGAGCGTGCGGCAGCGACCCAAAGAGTATGAGCAGAATACGATGGTAGTGGTAGTATACCGTGTACAGGGTAACAGATTCTTAAACAGTTAGTATCCTTTGAAATAATGAATGACCTATATCTACTAAACACAAAGAATTTGGAATCAACGAAATTGGTCTAACATTCATTATAATGCTTATTACATCAATCGTAATAGCAATCATAATACTCGCCATCAAGGAAACAGTAAAATAATCGAAATGCCATGTCCGTACTTAAGGAGGGGGGAGTTAACGTAATTGCTCACACCACTGACAAAATAATCGACAATAGCAGCGGTAACCCGACAACCCACACATGCAATCCAAAAGCTGGACAAATTCCGGCTAAGTGTTTAGCTTTCCCGTGGGAAACGCCTAATAAACAAAATACCTCAAATTACGTTGGCACAATATCGGCTTAGTAGTTGTTTTGGGCTTAACTGTAGATTTAAGCTAGTTCTAAAAATATTATTGAAGAATATTTTCTCGGAAACTACAAAACATAGATCCTTCCGGTTTGAAGCATTCATAAAGCAAGGTTTAGGGTATAATAAACATTTAAATTTAAGTATATTTTTAAAATTATATTTATTATATTAAATTTATCAATTACACAGGTGTTACCTTCAAAGCAACACCGTCGATCAGTCGGCTTACAATTTCGTGAAAGCTTGTCCTCACTTATAATGACTTTACATGATACAACTCCGCATTACGTACGTTGCATTAAGGTAGGCTGTAATAAGAAATATTTTACATTATATTTGTTATTTAGTTTAATAATGTTCTTTCAGCCAAATGACTGCAAGATGGCTTTCAAGTGGGAAGCTCCAAAAATTGTTCAGCAATTACGTGCATGTGGCGTTCTTGAAACAGTTCGGATTTCAGCAGCTGGGTTTCCCTCTAGGTGGTCTTATCACGATTTCTACATACGGTACATGTTACTATGTCATCGATCTTTAATTAACAAGAATAATTTAAAGAATTCGTGCTCTCACATTGTTAAAAAATGGATTTCCATTGAGGACAAATACCGCTTTGGTAACACACAGATATTCTTTAGAGCCGGCCAGGTAAATTTTACTATTGAGGGGATGTAAAACATAATGTATGCATAAATTTTTTATTTAAGGTGGCTTATTTAGAGCAAATTCGGGCAAATTTGCGGAAAAAGTACATAACAGTTATACAATCAGTAGTACGTCGTTTTATATATCGTCAGCGGTACCTAAGTTTGCAAAAGACAGCTATGGGTATACAGCGTTATGCCCGTGGATATTTAGCTCGTCGAAAAGTTCAACAAATTAAAGAGAGTCGTGCAGCCTTAGTAATATCGAAATTCGCACGTGGCTGGCTATGTAGACGACGTTATAATTGCCTACGTCGATCTATATGCGGCATTCAGCAATATGCACGTGGGATGCTAGCCCGTAAACGCTTTCAAGAAGCAGTAAACAATCATAAGGCCATACAAATTCAAAGATTCGTACGAGGCTATTTAGCAAGACGAATTTATAATAAGAGAAGAACTGACATTATTATATGTCAAGCCGCAGTTCGAAGATTTTTAGCTCGTCGTCTATTTAAACGTATGAAAACTGAGGCGAAAACAATATCGCATATTCAAAAAATGTACAAAGGACTTGAGAAAAAGATAATTTCAATGCAACAAAAAATCGACGAATTGAATCGGGAAAATATGGGCCTTAAAAAAAAAACAAGCGAGATATCCGTTCTTAAGTAAGTACTAAATTATTACGTTAAAATTTACATATGTTAGTAAACTTATTGTTCATCAAAAAAATTAATGTTTGTTGTTAATTGCCATAGTTCTCAATGAATGTGGGACACTCCATGTCTATACTTACATTATACCGGATAGAATCCAATTTATAAATATTCGGTTCTATTCTAGGAAATCCTTTACATAAAAGATTTGTTATTCTGTTATGCTTCTCCATAAAAAATGTCGATCTGTCAAATTTTCTTTTACCATCTCCGACATAGGTATTCTGTTCAGCAAGGTCTTTTATACAATCTGCGGAATACAAATAACTGAATACAAGTAAGATCTTTAAAGATCTTTGTATCTTTTATGACAACATTCATTGTTGCTTATGCTACGTTTACACTGACCTCGAATGAGAATAATGAATGAGTTATTCGCAAACCGTTTACACTGCCTCATTCTCATCTATTTTGTTTTTTGCTTTCTGTTTTTGACAGAAATAAAAGAGAATTATTATTATTAATAAATTATTTTCGTTCCATTTTCACTGTTTTGTTCTGGGAATTTTGTTTTGTTCCCAACTATAGAATGATTCAAAATCTGTATTTTGTTCTCATTCGCTTCGCATTCATGACGATTGAGATAGATTCTCATGCGCAAATCGTATGGAAAATATTCTCATCTACTATACATCTGCCTTTAAAAGGATTTCCACTTTCAAACACCCATATCAGATCAGCAGCAGGCCGTATAAAATAAAACAAAAACGTTTTAAAACAGGCAATATTGCTTTTTTGTCCATATAATGCAAAATTGGGTGAACTACGCCCATGTTTGCACAGTACTTAATTGTGATATTAAAATGTTGATACTTAGGCTGAAACACTGATAACTCCAAGAAACACCGAATTGCACTTAACCTTTTTAAAGCTCTTATGCGTACAAATAATGTAAAAAAAGTGAATAAAGCTCATTTTTTATTGAGGAGCTAATATTGATATATTCAGTTTGTGTATAAAAATTGGAAAAGTCTACCGGCCAATTTCCATTTTCAACCCCAACTAGGTCCTAGCATCATAGAGTACATATTCTAAATTTCATTCAGCTATCTATTCGCTTTCTCTCAATCGAGATTTCCCCAGACCGGCAGATAGACAGACAACTCAGGATCTGACGCTAAATTTAATACCTTCGAGTGAAGGTATAAAGTTTTTTGTGAAATAGGAATAAAAGTTATGGAACTGAAAAGAAATTTTGAAGAAGTTGTGGAATTTAAATGTTAATGGATTTATATTATTCGTTCTTAGTTTTCTGAAACAATACACTTCTTGAAAGTGTAAAACTCACTGCTTTCTCATGTTTCCTACATATGTATTCAGTTATAATTAGCTTCAATTTCATATTAAACATTCCAGAATGAAACTTGAATTAAAGAAAACTTTGGATAATGAGGTTAAACAGATGAACGTTTTACTAGCTGAGAAGGACAAGGCGCTTTTGAGCACAAACAAAGAACTAGAAATTGAACGGCAAGAAAAAATTCAATTATTACAGGAAAAGAATTACACACAAGAAGAATGGACCAAACATAAAAATCTGTTGCGAATGGAAAATGAAAACCTACGCAAACAGATTGATGAAATGATTGAATTGGCCACAAAAGCCAAATCTGATAGACCTTTGCAACGTGAACGCATGCTGTCTGAGTTTGATACAAACGAAATTAATGAAGCGTATCAGAGAGCGCTTAAAGACAAAGAAATTATTGAACAAGAAAATTGCATTCTAAAGGAGGAACTGAATCAATTTCAGAAACCCAATATATATGATTGCCAACATGCACGTTCAATAAGTAATATCTCTACTCAAAATGAAGATGACATCAACTATTCTGCAGCTAGAAATACCCTTGAAATTTCGAATAATCAAAAGAGTCGTAATAATTTGAATATATTAAAACTTACAAAGTTTTTTAATATTAAACTTATATTTTTAGATAATTCATTTTCTCAGAACACTAGTCACACAAGCCTGATTTTAAAATTACGTAATATACTCGAGGATGAGAAAAAAAAGAACAAACTACTCAATCAGCAATTGGAAAAAATTATGAACCGTAATAGAACCACAGAAGATTCACTAAGGTATTATATATCTGTAGCTAACTTCATAAATTAAATTGTAAATGTATATAATTATACAGAGTATCAGAGTTGGAGGTTGAAAATGAAAAAATAAGGAATGATTATGAATTGTTACGGAACAGTATAAAACGAGGTGCAGAACTGCATGAATTGTATGGTAAGTAGGTCGTATGTAGGAATAAATAATAAGATACAGCCTGATAATAATAAACTTTCATCCATCTTTTTCTTTAGTTTTTGTACTCAGAATATCACGTAAAACCATCGACGTAAACCAATAAAGCTATTAACGTTAGGTTAGGTTAGGATCCCGTGAAGATAACATCCAATGATGCCAGAAGTTGCTCATTGCGGTTCCCTGATGATGGTGTTAGGCATTAACATGATCTGTCATTTATAACCTAATGAGTCGTAGTTAAACCTCGGAGTCAAAGTAAGGTCCCATATGGGTGTATCTTCTCTGAGCCAGTGCCGGACTGGTACAGAGCAAATGCAGAATGATCTCCTTCTCTTCCTCGTCCCTGCAGCTCCTACAAAAATCATCAGAAGAGCTCTACTCTTTTTGCATGGGCACCGATGAGGCAGTGACCGATTACAACTCCTATCACCCTGCCCAGTGAAAGGAGCTTTTTAGTATTTTTAAAGTTATAAAGGGGCCAGACCAGTGTTGCAGGTCGGTTTCTCCACCCATCTTTTGTTTGCATGCCTGATAACATCTACAGTCAGCATGTACTTACAGGTAGACAGCGGCAAACCTACATTTGCCTTATTAGGCGTAATAGTTGTTTTAGTGCGCAGGCGCACCAGCTCATCCGCCTGACAATTCCGTGGAATGTCTCTGTTATCAGATTGCAGAGAAAACTCTACAGCCCGCACCGCCGTCGATCTTTGAACTATCAGTATACACATCTATACCCCTTTCGTTCAATGGTGATCAACTCCCAGTCCTCTCTAATTGGTATATGTCTACCAAATTTACGAGCCGGGAGTATGGACAAGGCGGTGTAATCGAGATTTTTCGAAGGAGGAGCACAATCCATCCATTATTCTCTGATGGCCAACTTTCCTGTTGGTCCATTTGCTTACCGCATTGAGCCTCAGCATTTGGTCAGCAACCTTCCCAAAATGTCTATCGGAGGAAGGTACAGTATTACATACAGTGCTGCGGTTGGTGTGGAGCTAAGAGCTCTCCCGATGCACAAGCAGGTCGACCTTTGAACTCTCTCGAGTAGTCTACAGTCTGTTATTTTTTTCAAGGATTGCGAACAGATGCCCACCCCTTATAACAGTATGGGCCTAGCCACCGCCACGTACAGACAGTGTGTAATCCTTGGAGATGGACCCCACTTTTTACTAATGGCTTACCCTTTCCAGGGTGTTCAGTGTCCTATCCAGAATCCGCCAAGAAATTTTGGCTTCTCCTGTAAGTAGACCCTATCTTCCCCTCCCCCCTCCATTGTCACTGGTTCAACGTGAATAATTTTGTGCTTCCTGGTAAAGAGGACAAGCTCCGCTTTACGGGGACTAACCCCTAAGCCTCTGGGGCTTGCCCATCTTACAATGAGATTCAGAATATTCAATATAATATCTCTGACCACGCTTGGGTGCTTACCTGAGGCTGTTACCGCAAGGTCATCAGCATAGGCAAACACTTTCAGGCCCTCTCCCTCTAGAATTTTAAGTAGCCCATCGACTACTATATTTCATAGAAGAGGGGATGGAACACCCCCTTGAGGAGTTGCCCTCCATACCTTCCTACTAACTCGGGCATCTCCTATATGTATGTATGTGCTTCAAATGTCCTGCCCATAATCATTAGACGTATGAAGACGTATGAGCGGTTGATCGACTCGCAGAGACCTTAAGGCACCTAAGATCGCATTGGATTCCACGTTATTGAAAGCTCCTTCAAACGCTCCCTCCACGACAGTGATCTCTTGACAATGCATACCAGAGAGTGAAGAGCGGTTTCAGAGTGGAGAACAGACCGCCCTTTTCGGTAAGCATGCTGTGCAGAGGATAGACCTACAAGGTACCTTCCCCTTATGTGCAGTTCAATAATTCTTCATACTGTCTGTAACCAGAAATTCTAGATGTTGTAGGGAGGAATAGATGGCGTCTACATCGCTTTCGATGACCTCAGTGTTTCCCGGAAAGTGGGTATCCGTTAATACTTCAGCGATTTCACTCTCGAAGATGTCCATCTTCCCTCTTTAGTGCACCGATACCGGCATGATTGGAAGATGAACCCTTTCCTAGCCTGCAGGCCTTCGAGGGCACATGATGTTTCCGCAGAAGGTCTGTCATGGTTCCTTCTTATAGCTGTTTAATGCAGATTTATAGAGATAGAGGCCAAACTATAATCAGGAAGCGACTCACCTCGTTCATTCGTGTATGAGCTTCCCCATATGACATGAGTAAATATTAATATTCGTTTTTTATACAATGCTTCGTACTTTAAAAGAATTTATTCTCATCTATATATATAAAATCCCTGTGTCTGTCTGTTAGCAAAATATGTCCAGAACTTTTTTTTGGACTTCCTGTAGAAACCTGAATTTTTTCCGACCCTCTGTCGGTCGGACAGAGTCTCGTATGTAGAAACGGGAGCAGCACGAAAAGTTGAGAATGAATTGAATGCAATTGAATTTTTTGCCAAATCACTAAAATAAGCATTAAGGAAAAATTGGCTTTTACATAATTTCTATACACAATATTATATATGATATACACAGTATTATATTATATGCGTGATGTATACACATACACCACCCATATTTTTTTCGGCTCAGCGTTTCATTTCCAACATGATTTAAACTAACAACATGACTGGCAGATCGTACAGCTATTTCGGAACATGCCAACTTTCCTCATCAGCGATCTCTGTCGGCGTCTTTTTATGTACAACATTCGTTATATAGGTTCGTTGTTTCCAAATAACTTAATACGAATTACGAACTGTTGAAGAGACTTAGAAGCAAATAATTTTAAGCACACCACAATTTTTTTCTATCAAATTTATGCTTTTTGTGTTTTACATGCTCGTTTATGCAGGATGGTTTCGGTATCAAGCATGAGATAGGAGCATTTTTTTGTGTATGAGCCCGCCACGATCTTTTTGTGTATTGTTATTGTATTTTATTGCAAATACAATATATATTTATTGCAAATCAATTTTTTTAATTTGCATATTTCTAAACGCTAAATATGTGAATATACATATGTATTGTGTATGTGTATACATATATCTCTCAGTAGAGCTTGGAATGAATAAAATGGCAAACAAATAAGTGTGATTTTGAAAAGATATCATTATGCTGAGAAATTTATCTTAATTCAATAATTTTTTACAACAAAAAAGTTGTATTTAAATAATATTTTAAGTGTTTTTGATAACGAATTTTCGTCATCCGTAATCAAATAAGGTTTGTAGACAAACCTGTTTCGGCGGTGTGCCATATTATTTGTGATAGTGTGTTTGCTTCAAACGGAACTACGAAAAACAACGGAACAAATAAAAGTACGATAATAGAAAATCCATTTAATACTGCGTCGTCATATAAGATTATAGAAATGCAGCTTTTGAAAGCGTTATTATTTCTTAGTTTTACTATGTTTCAGTTTAATCAATTTGACTACCATTTTTCAACTAATTTAAATACTTATATACCCATTTCCTAATTTTTTTGTGTAGCACAATATCATGCACTTCAGGAGGAATTGAAGCGAAGGCGTGATGAATGTATTCAATTGAAAGCGGTATTACAGCAACAGAGCCAATCATTAAAATCATTTGGTACGGGAAAGACTACAATGTGCAATAATGAAATAGATAAAAATCAAAATGAGCTAATGGAAGCTTTCCACGCCCAAAAACTAGCTAACAAGTAAGCACACTAATTTTTTTTTTCAATCAACATTTTTTGCAATTGCTTATACAGGCAGCTTGAATCTGAGCTAAGTGCGTTAACTGAAGAAAACAACGCTCGTTTGGCTGAACTCACTCAAGAAATTGACGATTTACGTACCGAGAAACTCCAGCTATATAGTCTGCTCCAGTCAGGAGTAGATGTCAGTGAAGAGAAGAACATTGAGGCATTACGCCAAAATGAACGATACCTTCATTTCGAATTGGAAAAATCTCTTATGCAATACTCACAGCTGCAGGTCGGTGTGAAATTATATGTAATATAGCCTAATGAACTCTATATACGCAGCTTTCATTGAAACACATGATTTAGTTATCATACAGGCCATGCATGGTAACAAAGTTAAAATTAGTTCTTTATTAAAATTAAGGTTACAACCATGAAGGTTACATTTTGGTTTTCATATTTTTCGAATAGCCTATTATAGCTCTGGCGTGTTTTTTTACGTTTTGGCATTTTACATGTCGTCATTTATGTTTCCATTCCTTACGTAGATATTTACTTTCGGCCATATTCCTCGTTAAATAATAATGTGTGTAAGATTTTTTTTTCATGACTAATAATAATACTTAATAACTATTCCAACTGCAGGATGAAATGAATGCTTTGACGCGTAAATTTGAATCTATGAAGCTCGGTAACAATAAACTTACCCTCAAGTTGCAAGAATATGGTATTTCCGATACCATGCCACTACAAAGTAATTCTGAAAATAACAGATGTTTGGTTGATGTGAGCAAGGAAAAAATGCATGGCTTCCAAGGTTTGTAAACCTAATAACAATATTTAAAATTTTTGTTCTTATGCATATGTACATACATATATCGTCCTATCCTATATCGTGTAAATTTAATTTTAGAGGATTTAAACATTTTTTAATTAATATTTCATACTTCAAACTTTATATCTACTTTTCTTTCAAGGTGTTATGAAATTCTCTAGTAAGGATTTAGATAAAATTTTACAGCGTTTAGTAACTTCAATGACTACTAGAGTTGCTATCGGGCTATTACCTGGATTCTCAGCTTATATAATATTTATGTGTATTCGGTAAAAGTAGAAGATTTTATAAAGTAGCAACCATAACATCCCATTTCTTTGCAGTTATACTGATTTAATAAATGCTGATGATGATGTACGCGAATTGTTGAGCAAATTTGTAATGCAAATTAAAAAGATGCACAGAAATCAACACGTAACTGAGTTGCGTATATTATGGCTCGTGAATTCAATAACGTAAGTTTATTTTAAGAGTTCCTCTCCATTTATATACAGGGTGTTTCGCATAAGAGGGGACAGAAGATCAGGGCGTGTAGATTGGGTCGAGACAAGAAAAAAATCGTATGGGAGGAGGGGGTCAATTTCCCCCCGTTTAGACGGGAGGGGCCATTTTAAATTTAAAAAAAAAATGGTTAAACCTAGATAACTTTTGCTTGCTGATTTTGAAAGCCAAATATCCGCTTCTTAATATCCTTTTTCAATTAGGTTCCTATGTCAAACAGTTTTTGAGAAAATTATTGTCAAAATTAAAATTTAGAAAAACAATTCCGAAAAAAAAATTTTGGTCGCAATTTTTTTTTAAATTACGGTTCCGAGAAAAGTGAAAATTACGACGCATACTTTCCTTTCAAATACCAATTTTTTGGCTACTTGTATTTTATTACTGGTGCATAAATATAAAAAATAATGCTCTGGGGAAGGAGTTTAGATCGTAAATTTCACTTTTCTCGGAAACTACAAAACATAGATCCTTCCGGTTTGAAGCATTCTCTCTAGAATTGATTACAGAATTTTATGATCGGAAAAAAATTTATACTTAATACAGTAATTTAAAAAAAAAAATTGCGACAAAATTTTTCGGAATTTTTTTTCCAAATTTTAAATTTAAAATTTATTTTCTCAAAAACTGTTTGACATAGGAACCTAATTTAAAAGGGTATTAGGAAGCGGATATTTGGCTT
Organism: Myopa tessellatipennis; assembly: GCA_943737955.2. Taxonomy (NCBI): domain Eukaryota; kingdom Metazoa; phylum Arthropoda; class Insecta; order Diptera; family Conopidae; genus Myopa; species Myopa tessellatipennis. The sequence goes on from OX031315.1 coordinate 17,711,487, forward strand.
TGAAGATCAGCAAGCAAAAGTTATCTAGATCTAACCATTATTTTGTAATATTTTTTTCCCGATGTTAAATCGGATTTTTATAAAATGGCCCCTCCCGTCTAAACGGTGGGGGGGGGGAAATTGACCCCCCTCCCATACGACTTTTTTCTTGTCTCGACCCAATTTAAACGCCCTGATCTTCTGTCCCCTCTTATGCGAAACACCCTGTATACTACCGTGGTCAAAATTTCGACCAATAATAAATACCATTTTTAATTAATTCTTTTTTATTATCAAATTTTTTAAAATATCAAATTCTAATTGACTGCTCGTCTATGTATAGCTAGAAAAACACCTGCAATTTGAAACAAAATACATTTTTAATACTCAAGTTGAATAGAATTGGTCTTTCAATTATTGCTCTACATTTCAAATATTCAATCAATGTATAGTACCTTCTGAGCTTCGTTTCATAACAATCGTTTCCTCGCTGATTTTCACACACCAAAGTGTAGGGTATAAAAAATACGTACCAAAAATGTGTATTCCCACCAACAAGAAAACAACCTCATAATCTCACTGAATCAACCAAATCGTCTTCGTAGGTACATCTCAAATATCAGCAAACAACTCAACCAAGTTCGATTTGAAGTCATTATTATTAGCGTAGTTTTTACCATTTAAAAAATTTTGTAACTTTCGTTTGGTTGCGTGGACGCAGCTCAAAATACACAAATTTGTGATCCCACCAAATTGACAGCAATTTTTTATGCACTTCAGCTTTCGGTTTGATTTGTGGGTTGGACCATGATCGTTTTCGATCAACGTTGTTGTAGACGATACATTTTTCGTCACCAGTAATTATCCGCTCCAAAAAAGGGTCGACTGCATTACGTTTGAAATGCATATCACAAACATTTATTCGTTGCGTTAAATGAATTTGTTTCAATTCATGTGGAACCAAGATGTCCATCTTATATTATTCTCGATCGTTGTGTGCGATACATTTAATATTTTTGGTATCTCTCGCACCGTTATATGGCGATTCGATTCAATTATGGCTCTAATTTTGTCTTCATCAGCTTTAGAAGGTCGATCGAAGCAGTGCAAGTACTGCATTTAAACGTGAAAGACGATGTTCGCTTCTTACCCAGTTCCGCATTCAGATCAGGGGAAATATCCACACAGGCTGAGTGGTACCCACCTCCACATCCAATGCTACACTGTTGTTTAGTGACATTTTTGGCGCAAATTTTGCAGGGTGTCGGCATCGCTATAAGTTAAGATCAAGCATCAACAAGAATAGGCCAAACAGCAGCACAAAATGGCTCTTGGTTTTGAAGTCAGAACTCTTCAGCTACCATCACTTAAAAGCAGCGAATTTCGAGACAGCGTAGACTAAATAGCACAAAAACGAAGCAAAATTGGTTATCTTTATTACAACCCAATTTACACAGTCACTTTCAGAATTTATTCGGAATATTGCAATATATTATAGGAAAATGCAAATAGTAGACTGAAGGCGAACTAAAAACGTGTTACTCAAGCATAGTGTTGCCAGACCAACATCATGGTCACTGATTCGACAGCGAATGAAACAGAAATTACTTGAGTTACTTGAATAGTGCGTCAAAGAATAGGTCAAATCTCGAAACTTAGTACCAATGACATTAACTAAATGGGTATAGATTAACAATATATAATGCGTATATTCCCAAAAACTTTGGTATTTGTCGCATCTTAAAAATCTTCCTGTTTAGCTAAAATGAATTCCTTTCTAGAAATTAAAAATAGTTTTAATTGCGAATATCTATTCTAGACTTCTTAACCTACTTAAACAATATGGAGATGTTGAGGACTATGTAACGTACAACACCGAGAGGCAAAAACAACAACAGTTGAAAAATTTTAATTTGTATGAATATCGCCGCGTTGTTTTAGAAATTATTGTTAATTTATATCAAGTGCTGGTCAAACAAATCCAAAGTTTAATTGAACCATATATTGTACCTGCTATATTAGAAAATGATGAAATTCAACGAGGAAGACAAACACAGGGCTTACGTGGACGTATGTTATCGATGGATTCTTCGCCAGACCATGTTAAAACTGCTGCATGGAAACAGCTTTTAAATCAATTGGAACATTTTTTCAAGCAGTTTGAGCATTTTGGCTTGCATCGGTGTTATTTTGAACAGATTTTCACTCAGTTGCTTTATTTTATCTGTGTAATTGCCATGAATTGCTTGATGCTACGTGGTGACATTTGCATGTGGCAAACGGGAATGATAATTAACTACAACTTGGGTCGCATCGAAGAATGGGTTCGGGAAAAGGAAATGGTATATTTTGAATTAGCAGCATTTATTTAGTATACTTTTAACCCTATTTATTAATTAGTCGAAGACCGTACTAGTCCCACTGGATCCGCTTAATCAAGTTTCCCAATTGCTGCAGTCTCGTAAAAGTGAAGAAGATGTGCAAAGTATATGTGATTTATGTAGCTCTCTTAATACTGCTCAAGTGCTTAAAGTATGAATTATTATGAAAGTTTAGTCATATTTGTCCGATAAACTATTGTTTATATATGAAAACAGGTTATGAAATCGTATAAACTGGACGACTACGAAGGTGAAATTACTAATACATTCCTTGAAAAATTAACAGAAAAGCTAAATAAACGACAAAAGGTAAGAAACGTTATTTAATTAAAAACGTTTTTCTAATTTAACCTTTTGTCTTATGTGTTTAAAATATTTCAGTTGCAAAATGATGAATTTACCATGGATCAAAACTTTATACATCCGTTTAAAGTAGTTTTCAAATACAGTGACATTAAATTAGAAGAAATTGAGCTTCCAAAGCATTTGAAATTGGAGACAATTTTGACAAAAATTTGAGTATTACAAATAACAATGGTAAATCAAAATGTTAAACTTTGTTTAAAAACTGAATTTATTTGACCAACTGTTAGGAAAACACATTGCCATTATTTTATTTATTATAAAACAATATATCTAAATTTTAGTAATTACATATATAGAGGTCCTGCGGGATTTTAGGAAAATATGTACATATATGACATTAAATACAAGTTATAAAATAATTTTCAATTTGTACGTAATTACAAAAAACTAAAAAAATATAATTATATACAATGTATATTTTTAGTTTGAACCAAACTATATACATATATATATACAGAGTGTTCCGCATTAGATATGACAAAAGGCTAGGAAATTAGGCCGAGACAAAGCAAAATCGTATGAGAGGCTGCGCAATTTCCATCCGTTTAAGCCGGAGTAGATCGCAATTTTTTCGAGTTTTTTTCTATTTGGAAATCGTTTTTAGAAAAATGCCTCTACCGTCCAAACGGGGGAATGAACCCCCTTCCCATACGTTGTTTTCTCTTGTCACGACTTAACCTACACTTCCCAGCTTTGTCGCATCTTATGAGGAACATCCTGCCTTGAAGTGTAAACATACAATGCATAGATGTACATAACTTCATAAAGTTGAAAATTTATTTACTTTACTGCATTTTACTGCACTTTACTGCATAAAATCTAAAATTAATTAAAAATTTTTATTCGTGGTTAAAAATGCTTTATTTTCTTGCCTTGCATACGAATGTGGTATATACAAATTTCATTTCAAGGGTAAATGCAAGATTTTGTGATAGTTGCATTAATAAATAAATTTTTAATTATGTATAACAAAATTTAACTGTTTCTATTTATAAGAAATTCTTTGAAAAGTAAGAAGGCAATAATAAAAGCTTTAAAGCTATAAAATATTATTATAGAGTATTCATTCACATTTTAGAAATCAAACATAATATGTAAGCATATAATGTAATACATATATTCACATTTTTCAGCATTTAGAAAAAAAAGTGCAAATTAAAAATAATTGATTTGCAATAAATATAATATAATAATAATAAGTTAGAAAAGTCTTTCAACTGATAATAAGCTCGGAATAGTGACATGTTTTATTGAAACACATCTGTTTTTGAACATACGGTTCAATTAAATCCTGACTGGCGTCTATGAATATATGCAGGTCCACTATTTTCAGCACAGTACCCTCAAAGTAATGACGAGGAACACGAATTTCGGTGACCTTCAGCATATTCAACCGCCATTTTTGCCATTGTTGTGTGGTATAAAAAGTCCTTCTTGCGTTAAATTGGGAATTAAATTGTTCCCAATTTAATTCTTCCACAATTGTTTTCTTTCTTTTATTTGTTTTTGAGCCATTGATACGGTTTGGGAACCTGCTACTGGAATTTAAATTAGCTTCCACAATTATTTGCACGCAAGGTGCTATGCTTGTTAGCTTCTTTTTCGACTTTAATTTCGCCAGTGCTTTGACTGACTTTTATGGCTTCAACTTGGTCTTGACAATCAAGTTACACGGAACTTTAAATTCCGCTTACGACATACAACATCCATCCACACTTATGGAAAGAAAAAAATTATTATCTAGAAGAGAGAATAATTTTTTCTTCATCAAATATTATCAAACCACTTGGTTTTCAATGTTGTATATGTTGCTGCTGCTGTGACGTCTTTCTTAGTTGGTTGTCGTAAGAGATCGAAAGAAGTGTCGTTTACCAACCGACCCCGTGGGAAAAAGCTCGTAGTCGAGCTTTCAGGTCGCCTCTCCTAATCGGCTAGGTGTCATCGGCGTGTGAGGTGCAAAGGCCTGGAGCGGCACCTGAGGCGAGCGGTTTTATACGTGTTACTAAGTTGTATATAATTCTATATACAGGACGAGTAGGTTGAGCCGAGACAAGAAAAAAATCGAATGGAAGGGGGGGGTGCATTTTCCCCTCATTTAGGCGGGAGAGGCCATTTTCTAAAAACCCGACTTAACATCACCCTTTAACACCCTTTATATATATATATATATATAATATGTTTCTTTATTTTTCTCTATTGTGCTGACTTTGGTTTTATTTACATATAATTAAATTATTTTTACTATGCGCTTTTTATTTAAATATCGTCTTGTCCTAATGTCTTATAGACATATCTTATTGTTTCTCATATGTATGTGTGTATATGGTGTAGGTGTGTATGTTTTATGCATGAACTAAGACTTCTGGCATATTATTTCATATGCATTTATTAATAATAATACAATAATTGCAAATACAGCATAATTTGGCTGTTAATTTAACAACGGCTTCGGTAATTTCGCATTTTCTTGTAGTGCCTGTATGAAACTTCCCCATCCCATTTCGTAAATTAATTGAATTGCTGGATTTTACAGTGCGGCGACAGGAAAACGCAACCATGAGCATCAACACGCCCACAAATTTAATGCCGTGTTCTAAAAATTTGTTCAGACAAAATACCTTTTCGTCTTTCGGAATGAAACACAAACCAGCCACGAACACCCAATGCTAGGTTTCGAACAGTGTATTCGTGAATCGGTTTGCAGAACCACAACCGACACCTTTCTTGGGAATCCCTTTCCACATATTATCAGGGAATATTTTCCTTTCAACAGCGTTGCGTTGACTATTCATAATTAGTAATGAATAATGTCGGAAGACTGGCTATTATTCATTTTTAATTATGAACAGTCAACGCAACGCTGTGGATTTTGCGCACAAGAAAATCTTATAAGATTGCAGATGAAAGATAAGATAAGATACCAAAAATGAAAGATTACGGCACAGGCCGTACGTAGTCAACTTATAGTACCCTCCATGGTGTATGCAGTCGAAACACTGCGAATGCTGTATGGTCGTCCAGATATTATACATCAAACTTTTCTACGCAAGCTACATGCCGTTACTTGCAGTTCATTATAGAGCTACGATCCAAGCTATAGGGTTAACTGAATATTTAAATGATACTATATTATTAAATGAATTGCTGGGTAAGTTACCAAGTGATCTGAGGCTTGATTGGGCTCGTTGCCAGGGACCGTTTGGTCGATCCAATATTGAACTATTCGACAGGTTGCTATTTAACCTTGCTACTTGCGCGAGTCGTTGTGACACAATAGAAGGAAAGGTATTCCTAAGGAAGAATCATGGTGCGCGATATTTCTAAAACACATAAACCTAATCTGCTGAACTCTCTGGTCCGAAATGTTCAAAAAATTGAAATTGAGATTTATTGAGCCTTTTTTCAACAACAAATTTCAATTCAAGGGGGTATAACTTAGATGTATGTGACGAATTTCTAGCATTGAATTGTACAAGAAAAAAGACTTTGCATTCGTTGCTTCAGAAATCATTTTGTTCGACGTTGTAATTCCAAGAAGCAGATTGTTGGAGTCGATGAATATCAAATGTTCCACAATAAGCTCCTACATTCTATGTCAGTGGAGAAAAATCTTCAATGTAATGATCGACAAAATTTTACGATCCTACTTCATACCAAGGACCAGAGATAATGAGATGGGAAACTCTTTTCCCGCCAAAAAATGTGTCAAAATAAAATTAATATTTGCTACACGTATAGTGTACGTGTTATTCACCATACGACGTCATGGTTTTATGACATTTTAAATGACGTTTCGTTTATTTACAGAAAGTTTTTGAAGGAATCGGACAATCATTTTTGTTTATTGAATTAAATTCAATTAATAAGAGCATTAAATTAATACATATTAAAGTAAATCGTATTTAAATATGTATGCGTGGTATGAAAGCAGATCTTAGGCTGCATTTCTAGAATCGAATAGCTATCACGTCGCTATTGAAAAGAGGAAAGTACTGGACGAGAATCCATGATTGTGTCCGGGTCTGTGTAAAATACTCTTGACCAAGCTGATGAAGACAAAATATCGGTGACAGCAGGCCAGTGCAAACAAGCCATTGGTACCGTGTGAAGCTGCTGGAAGTTTTGGTAGGCGAAATATCAACGGTGCCAAAAAAAAGAACAACTAAAGCCACAATGACAAGCAGAAGTAAATTCAATGCAAAGGTTACATTTCTAAAGAAGATCGACGTATGCCAAGAGTTATTTAATTGCATAATAAAATCCAGAAATCAGTGAAAACAATCACTGCAAATGTGAAGAGTTATTTTCATATTATTAAAATATTTTTATATTAATACATAGTTATTTCTTATCCACTTAGCAATGACTGGAAACTTTTGTGGCATTCTGTCGCAGGCATATACCAAGAGACTCATGAGAAAACAGTATTGGAAGAACGTCTCGAAGTCTCGCAAGAATTGCAAGATGGACTGCTACGGTTCCGAAAGAAGAGTTCATTTAATACGGAGTTGGAGTTTTTATTAAAGGAAAATAACTATATAATAGTTTCACATGCATGACTAAAAAATAGGTAATTGTCTGAAATTTGATAAGATTTCATTTAACTACGTGTGTCGTTTTCCTCTCTAGTAGTAACCTAAGAGGATCTCTTTCTCTCTGAGCGAAAGTACGAGTACGTTCTGATGGACAATGCTTGCAGGGAGTATTTATTTGTGACTAAATTATCCTGGTCCGTGTTACGCAGCTGCAAGATCTATTCAATCAACATGGGAACGCATTGACGCAAATGATGGTAAAATTTCAATCCCATTTAGTGTAACCTTTTACTAGTTATACTTATATAATTTTTTTATATATGTTTATGTGTTGTATTTATATATCTAGTTTTGCTAAATCATTTATCAATTTGGTAATTGGTTTTATCTTTACCTGAATTTTAACTTGATTACGAAACTCATTAATTTGTTAATTACATCGTTTTAGTTAATCAAATTCTTCATATTGATTTAAGTTTTGAAATATATATATTTCTGATTTGCATTACCTGCCGAATTAATTGAGTCATGTCCGTTCGTCTGTAGTATTCACGTTTCGGCCAGGCTGGAGATAGTAATCTCTCTGGTTTAAAATTCATTTTAACTAGCACTGCTAAAGCTGTTCTTTCCTTTATTTTAGTAAATTAAATTTTGAATTTTTTCCTCTTTAGAAAAATCTTGAGACGTGCGTTCAGGATGGTATTGAGCAATGTTTCTGTACATTCAACTGATATTCCGATATCAACTTATGTGCCACAAGCGTTGTGTACCAGCTTTGGATATGTAAGTCAAGATATGTTTAGATTCCAGTTTTCGTTTCGAAATACGAATTATTCAACGTCTCCTTATTTTGCTTCTAGATTACACGTCGAAATGCAAAAGACTTGGTTTTGGGTCTTCTTATGGATTATACGCGCGAAAACTCCAAGGAGGCCGAATCATTTCGTGAGCAGCTAAATGCGCGAAGTGCTGAGTATTTCGACGAAATTAGGAATTCGAAATTAATAAATCCCCATTAGGCCTATGTCACCCATATACAAATAAAGATAAAACAAGACATTCATGTAATAATTATACAAATAAGAAATTAAGATGCCAAATTAAAAATTATTGAAATTATACAAATCAAAGAATTTTTAAAAATAAAAAATAAAGCCTTCACCAATTATACAAATTATACAATACAATGTATGTTAATGTTAAACACAATGGATTCAAATGCAATCAATTCGTGAAAGTGAATTCGGGAATTTATATATCCTGGGATCGCCGGAACATCCTTTCTTGCTACAGAGTCTCCTTGCCGGCATTGTAAAGTCTTCAAAAATCTTCAAAGACAAAAAAAAATCTAAAGGCGAAAAAAGAAGTCAGAATTATTATTTATAAGAAAATTTCGTAAAATTGTATACCGCTTGAATTGAATTGAAAAATTCAGTTGAGGTGAAAAATTGATGACGTCACGAAACAGCGTTTCTGTACATATTACCAAAATAAATTATAAAAGTACGAAGTTGTGTAAAAGGGGAAGTTGGAAAAGGTGTACTTAAATAAAATGAAAAATTTGTTAATAACATGAAAAGGAAAGCTTAATTACAATAATGGTTAATAAATTACGCATATATAAACGTACTAGTGTATCTTTCAACTAAAGAAACAACTTTTTGGTTAAATCGTAGCACACTAGCAGCAGTACTTAAGTACCAAAGTGAGCAAAAACGTTTGAGGTTTGCAAACCAGAAAACCGAATGTAATAATGAGGTGAATTAAGTATGTAGATATGCCAACACCTACCTTCATTTGCCTATATATTTGCATAAAATTAACAACCTATTTGCTTTTAATATTGGGTTTTTTAGGTTATATCACAGAATAAATAGTATACTAGTATACTATTAGTATACTAATAGTATATACTAATAGTATACTATTTATTCTGTGGTTATATATTTCTAAATTTTTTTGACAAGCATTTTTGGTAACTCTTATTATTATTTATTGAGATTGAAAATGCAAATTAAGTAAAACAAATATGTTTACAAATGAGTAAAACAAAACAATATATGTACAATATGTGTATAACTTATTTCAATTTTCTAATATTCCAGAACTTAAGAAAATTCATTTCTGAGTAATCTAAACTAATTTGTTGTACTTAAGACTTAAATAATAAAAGACATGTTTTAAATTTCTATTAAAAGTAAAGTATATTACAACGTTTCTTTAAAAGTTTAACAAAGTATTTGGCTTTACGCACTTAATTTCTACCAACACAGGCATCAAATTGTTCATAGTTAATTTACGACCTTTGACAGCTTTTATTTCTGCGGTAAACAAAATATTTAAATGAAACTAAAAAATAATATTTAAATTAAAATATATCGTATAATACATTCAATGTACATATACCATTCTACATTCCAAATTGAAGTTATCACTCGATTATAAAGTGCGAGTGATTGTTAAGTAGCGTATTTGTAAATATCTAACTTTCATAAGCTCAATCATTGATTTGAGTATATAAGTGAATTGGTATCTCAAAACAAAGGGTTTGACAAATTCCAAACGTGGTCAAACGTAAGGAAAAAAACTTATTTGTTTGGGTCTAATGGTGGTGAGTTTTTGAGCTAAATTGATTTGTTTGGGTCTAATGGTGGTGAGTTTCTAAGCAAAAACGTCATCAATAATGGAGTTTTCACAAATATTACCATACAATTACACAACTACGAAGAAACGATTTGACAACCAGAGTTGCACTTTTTAGAAGTTTCCTATCTCATTATCTCTGCCAAGGACCAAAGAAAACTACATTTCGATAAATACATGTCAAACCGATATCAATACCACGGCTTGAATTGGTGGTGGCAAATCTTCGACACCGTTTAGCGAAATTTATTGCGAAATAATAATTCTGAAAAATACTTCGATACGATATCACCAGATGCGCTGCGATTTAGTCGATGGTAGACAAAGACTACAAGACTGAAAACTCTTCTTATTTCGTGAGAGAGCTCAAAAAAATGTCCGTCCGCGTGTTCACATACAGTGTATGTGAATTTTATGGTGAAATTGCCGACTTGTTACAAGCTAAAACAGGCTATCACAAAGCATGATATCTGAAAAGGTAAACCGTTTTGCTTTGTTACCACACCGCCACAAAATGATGGGGTGAGTTAGTGGCAGGGATACCAAGGACACAGCTTTATTACTAATTATTTTTTTGGTTTTTAAGTAAACATTAATAGAAAAACTACTTTCCATTTATAAGTTCTAGAGGTTTTGACGATTTCTAAGTTGTTTGGAAATATTAAAAAGTAATGTAAAGTTATTTATTTGTGTAATTTTTCATTTCTCTTATTTAAATTAAAATGTGTTAACACAAATAAATTTACAATTCATTTATTTAAATTAAAATGAATTAAACATAAACAAATTCTCAAATCATGCATTTAAAATTAAATTCGTTTAAATTAAAGACCAAAAGAACTAAAGTCACAATTCAGTAAATATTAAACTAAATCAAAGATCAAAATTCAACAAAACAGGTTGAATACGTTGGCATCTCTTTCGGCTAAAAATACGCGTGGTAGGTTAAAAACAGCTGACTAAATTTGTGAAATGAGTAATTTTTATGAATTTTAACTTCGATTTACTTGCAAAATATTCAATATTGTGCAACTATAAGACTTAAAAAGGTTTCATGTATATTTCTAGAAGCGTGCGTTGCTTTTCAAACTGGCTCCTTTGTCTTTTTTACGTATTTGAAAAATCATATTTCTGGCTTATTGCTGTGAAGAAGAACAAGAGTGGCATTCCTCTCTCAAAATATTTTGTAAACAAATTCCCGGACTGTCAAAATTTGTTCCTGAACTGTCAAAATTACATGCGTTTTGTTTTTGTAATCTACACACCCAAGCCTGATTTCACCAACACATTCAAAGCGAAAAAAGAGTTTCCAGTCTTGTAGTCTTTGATGGTAGAGGCCATCTTATAAGGAAAGATAATAAAAGAACTTAAATTAGAATAATCTTGTCTTTTATTTATCTTGAAACATGGTGTCAGATGGTAAATAAATAAAATGGACTCTGGAAATACGGGAAAAAGTAAAGAATCAGAAGAAATAGTAAAAGGTGACAGAGTAGTAAAAAGTGAAATTGAACAAATTGATAATTTTGCAATGAATGCAAACACTAATGCTGTGGTTATTAATGGCCCAGATGCTATGCAGTTTGATGATCCGGGAAAGTACTGGCCAATATGGAAGCAGCGGTTTAATATTTATTTGTTGGCATCAGGCAAAAAGAAAGAGGCCGAGGATGTTAAGATTGCGCTGTTGTTACACTACATTGGTGAAAAGGGGTTGGATGTTTACAACTCATTTAATTTGTCGGGAGAAGATGAAACAATTGAAAATGTGTTAAGAAAATTCGATGAATATTGCAATCCGAAGAAGAACATAACAATGGAAACTTTTAAGTTTTTCAACATAATGCAGCAACAAGGTCAGCCATTTTGTGAATTTGAGACAGCGCTGCGCAGACAAATTAAATTCTGTGAATTTTCTTGCTCAGCCAACTGCAAAAAATTTGAAGAGCGTATACTTCGTGACAAAAAAATTTTGGGTGTTTTTGACAAAAACTTGCAAACGAAACTTTTGGAGGCAAAAGAAAATGAATTGGATGATGTTATAAAGAAATGCTAAGTAGCAGAGTTGGCAGAAAAGAATAGAAAAACGCTTGAGGAAAAATGTGAAGTTAACGTTGATACGTTGCAGCGTATGGATAGAGGTAAGAACGTAAAGCATAAGGAGGAAATATGCTATCGCTGCGGTGGTAAATGGAATTTTGAACATCGTCAGTCGTGCCCGGCAATGAAAGATGGTCGTAAATGTAACAAATGTAAGCAGCCTGGCCATTTTGCATCGATGTGTAAAATTAAATCAAGTGGAGGAGGAACACACAGTCGTCGTGTGAATGCTGTAGAGGCTTTAATGGGAGAAGAAGTGTCGGGCACAGTAAATGCCGAATATTTTGATGAAGGTAAATTGAATGTAAATAATCATAGGCAAAACTGTAGTATAAGTGTAATTGGAAAAATTTCGGATTGTAGAATAAGCTACTTAAGTGGAGGCTGGTTTAAGAAAATATATGTAAATGGACTTGAGGTTAGCTTTAAAATGGATACAGGCGCGGACGTTAATTGCTTGCCAATCAAATATGTAAGGAAAATGAAGTTGGAAAATAAAATTGTTAAATCTAATATTCGCTTGTTGGCATATGGTGACGGGGAAATAAGGACATATGGGAAAATTAAATTACGTTGTATTGGGGATAAAGGCAGGGACTCGGAATCTATTGAATTTGAAGTGGTTGACGATGAATATCAGCCAATATTGGGAAGGGGATCGTGCGTCAGTTTAAATTTAATTAGGAGAATAGATAATGTACAGAGTGACAATATTACTTGCGGTAGACTGAGTTCATCAACAGCTGGTAACGTGAGTTGTGGGAAATTGCCTGAGGGCAAGGAGGAATTTGTGTGTACCTATGTTGATGTTTTTGATGGACTTGGTCAAATTCCTGGTAAGTGTCTTATAGAATTAAAGGACAGATCGGAACCGAGATTGAATTATAAGAAGAGGATACCATTTAGTTTACATCATAGGTTGAAGAAACAATTAGATTTGATGGTTGAGGATCGTGTCATTAGCAAAGTGAATAAACCTACCGAGTGGGTGAATAATTTGCAAATTGTTGAGAAATCTGATGGAACTTTGAGAATTTGTCTTGATCCTAAACCACTTAATGAATGCATTAAACGGGAGCGGTGCATTATACCTACGTCTGAGTCAATAATAAGTCGGGTTGGTGGTGCAAAATATTTTACGGTGATGGACCTTAAAAACGGGTTTTGGCAGGTTTTGTTGGATGAAAGGTGCTCAGAGCTTACAACTTTTATAACCCCCTTTGGACTGTATAAGTGGAATCGGATGCCTTTTGGGTTGAATAACGCTCCGGAAATATTTATGCGGTATATGATACAGATATTTGGGGATCTTGAGGGCGTTGAAGTATATTTTGATGATTTGTGTATTTTTGGGAGAACGGAACAGGAACATTATGAGCGGCTGCTCAAAGTGATTAGTAGGGCAAGGGAATTTAATGTGAAGTTTAATAAGAATAAGGTACAGTACAGGTCAAAGGAGGTGTGTTTTATGGGACAGATAATTTCGGAGGGCACTAGTAAACCGGATGGAAAATATTTGAAGGCAATTGAGGAGATTCCCATGCCAAGGGACAAACAAGATGTGCTGCGGATATTAGGGATGTGTAAGTTTCTGGGAAGGTATATTCCAAATTTATCGGCGCTTACGGCGAATCTAAGAGAGGTGACGAAGAATAACGTGAAGTGGCAGTGGACTGATGACCATATAAGGGAAATTGAAGTATTGAAGAGGATAATTTGTTCGTCTCCGGTACTGAGGATTTATGATCCTAAGCTACCACTTGTAATTCAGACAGATGCATCCAAGGATGGTATTGGATGTGTGTTACTGCAAAATGGTTGTCCTGTGGCTTTTGCTTCCCGCAGTCTGAATAAATCTGAAAAGAGATACGCACAAATTGAGAAGGAATTACTTGCTGTGGTTGTTGCTTGTACTAAATTCCACTACTTTATTTATGGTCGGGACGTCGAAGTACATTCGGATCACAAACCGCTCGAAACTTTGATTAGGATGGATTTGGATAAGGTCACAGCTAGGCTTCAGAGGATGTTTATGCAGTTATTGAAATATCCCTCTTTGACGATAAAGTACGTGCCGGGGAGGGATATGTTAGTAGCTGACTGTTTGTCAAGAGCGTTTTTGCCGGAAACTGAACCGGAGGATACAGCTTATAAGTCTGTTGTGCATTCGGTAGTTAGGAGATGTTGCATGTCGGACGAAAACAGATTGGCTTATGTCGGTGCTACTGGATCTGATCGTTGTTTGAATAATGTCTTATCGTATCTTGAGAAGGATTGGCCTATATACAGGAATATATAGCGTTGAGGAGAAGAAGTTTCATAAAATTAGGGATGAGTTGAGTAGTGAAGATGGATTGTTATTTTTTAGGGATAGATTAGTTGTTCCGTCTGAGCTCAGAGTGCAGACTTTGCGGTTATTGCATTCTGCTCATCTGGGTATCGAAAAGACGCGGATGCGCGCAAGGGAGCTTTATTATTGGCCTGGTTTATCGACCGAGGTTGAGGAGTTTGTAGGCTCTTGTAGAATATGTGAGGGATTGCGTAGAAGGAATCAAAAGGAGCCATTGCAACAGCATCCTGAACCGGCGTATGCTTGGGAACAAGTTGCAATAGATATTTTTGACTATTCAGGTGCATCGTACTTGGCTATTATTGACTCATACTCCGGTTGGTTGGTCTCGGAAAGGCTGAAGAACAAGTCGATTGATGAGGTGATCGGGATTTTGGGGCAATTGTTTTTCAAATTTGGATTTCCGACTGAGATAAGATCGGACAATGTCCCATTTAACAGTTATAAATTCAAAAGTTTTGCGAAGAATTATAATGTTAAATTAAGGTTCTCGAGTCCGAACTACCCACAGAGTAATGGGCTGGCGGAAAAAGCGGTTTCAATTGCTAAGAACATTTTGAGGAAAAATGTCCTTGATGGAAGGGGTGATTATTAGGAGCAAATTTTGGAGTATAACGTTACTCCGTTGCAGGAAATGCTTTTATCGCCAGCACAATTATTTATGGGAAGAACGCTTAAGACTAAACATCCTGTCTCTAATTGTTTGTTGAGCGAAAGAAATGTAAATGGGGACCAGATCAGGGACCGAATAGTAAGGAAGAGAATGAGACAACAATTATATTACAACAGGACCGCAAAAGTATTAGGGAAGCTAAAGATTAATGACAAAGTTTTGTTTTTGAAGAATGACGAATGGCAATATGGGTTAGTTGTACAGATATTTAATGATAGGTCATATATAGTTAAGGATGCAAATGGTAATGAGTATAGAAGAAATAGGCGATTTTTGGTGAGTACGAAGAACGAAGCGGAGAATATTCGTTTGGATTACATGGATGAAGATGATACTGATAGTGGACGAAATGTAGACGATAGGGAAAATTATGATAATATTGAGGTACAGGAGAATAATAACAGTCTACGGGGAAGAGGGGTATTAGTGGATACCGGGAATGAGATCAGGTCTGATGAGTCGGATTATGAGGATGCTGACGATGGGGACATTACTGATACTTCCAATAGTGTAGATAGTCTGCCGGTAGTGGAGGGATATGTAACACGTACTGGGAAAAGGGTTCAAAGGCCACAGTTGTATGGCGAATGGGAACACTATTAGAAAGGGAAGAGATTAAGGAAAGGGGAGCATGTTACATGATTATATTATGCCTATTTGGCAACCCTGTAAATATTGTAGATGGATAGATTTAAGTTAGTTGATAAGCACATGTCAATGTATAAAGACTTATAAGGAAAGATAATAAAAGAACTTAAATTAGAATAATCTTGTCTTTTATTTATCTTGAAACATACTAAAAACACATTTTGAACAGCTGTTTAACGAATATAACAAAGAGTAACGCTGAGAAGCGTACCGTTCGCAGCAGAGATAATGAGATAGGACACTTCGAATTCGCTGTTTCAACACACATGCATTTTGCTGAAATTTCACTAAACCTATGATAAAAAAACGTGTGCGCTGTCCTCTCATGTGTACTTCGCCACACAAAATCGTGTGCATTGTCCTCTCATGTGTACTTCGCCGCAGTATCGCATGCAATATTGATTTTAATGGGTGTTTTTTCGAAACGTCAAAAATATATTTAAGAAATTAAACTTTTGTTTATGCTCACATTATATACATGATATATCTACCAGTTTCTTATAATTATAATAAACCTATACTTTCAGATTTTACATAGTATTTGTTGATTTATTTCACATATTTAATTGGTATAAAGTAGGCGTTGTGCTAATTTTTGGCAGTGAATGCATAGTTGTTCGATTTTTCACAAAAAAAAATTAAGATTAATAACTCCAGAATGGTCACATTTATATTTTTTCATTTGTTTTCTAATATTTGTGCAAATTAAGTATTGTTATACATCGTTAGATGCACTTGGGGGGTCAAACATCCGTTGGCACTTACCATTTTAGGTTTGGGAAACTTCACCACCTTTGTTTATATATGGTGAAATTTATATTTTAAAAACCAATGGCCTTGTCTATACGCCGTATCTTTCGAAACGGTTTCACTCAGTTCGTGTGAGAGCGATGAGGAAGAAAGAGAAAAGTCTACACTCTGGTATCGAGTGTTAAGAATTTTTGAAACGAAAATAGACCCTGGTTCTCAGTTTCTTTGCACGCACAGCAGTTGTCAAACGAAAGAAGAGCAACGTAGTTTGCCGAAAGCGTGTTCATATTTTCTCTCACTCTGGCCAACATTTGGATATTCAGTAAATTTCACAAACACTTTGGCATCACATATTTACGACTTTTGAAACCAAATGAGAAACCAGTGTGTGTAGCCACTGATGGTATCGAAATACCAGTAGTAAAACCGTTTCAAAAGATACTGCGTCTAGCCAAGCTGATTTCATAACTAAATGAGTCCGTGGTGAAACATGAAACAGCTGATTTTTTCAACATACTGAAAGACAGAAAACAAGAACAACAACATGGTAGCGCTCACGTATAGTGTACATGAATTCAACAGCTCATAAAAAATAGACGTCAAACCGATTTTTTAAGCGGCGAATTCGAAGTGTCCTATCTCATTATCTCTGGTTCGCAGATCGAGCATAAGGCCCAACTTTCCAAGTCCTCTCCACAGGTGGTCGCTAAGCGAACTCAGTGTGCCAAGAGGGACCTGGACGAAAAGCCTTCGAGCTCCCATGGGTCACAGGTGATTCGCCAGGACCAAGGTGTGAGGATGGTCACGGCTCCCAAAATCAGACCGAATCCAATTGTCCCTGCCAGTAGAGCGCGAGAAGCGATCCCAAAAAGGTGAGAAGGTCAGCCAGCTTCCAGGCAGAAGCATGTCTACAAATAGCCATAATCGACAGATCAGACCCGGATGGGAAGATCGCTCCAAAAACCGAACGGAAGGAGGAATTTGAGGGGCTGGATGGCAAAGAGGAGTCAAGGTCATCAGTTCCGGCAACAAGAAGGCTCTGGACTTCTTGTAGTAAAGGTCCGCGTGCCGAACGATGGGAAAGACGGAGAGGGCTGTGGATTGCATCCAAATGAAGGGGATTCAAGTAAACCTTCACTACAATAAGGCGGCCACGGTCGACCTCCTCCTAACCCTGACGAAGGACGATATTGATGTGGCTTTGGTCCAAGAACCCTGGTTGAGACGGGAGGGTTGCACGACTTAAATCGCGTCAGTCCAGAACCTTCGTACCAGAAGCAACATCGAAGGTAAGGACCTGTATATTGGTAAAGAATAACATTAACGCTTTTCTTCTCACTTCCAACAGCTCCCCTGACCGAAGCACTGTAGTGTTTGAGTCGAGTAAGGCATGCTCACTTCTATTCTCGTCTGCTTACTTCCCGTACGAGGCAGAGGATCCACCGTCTCATCAAGTCCGCGCGCTAGCAAGATTTGTTAATCAAAGCAAGTTGAGGCAGGTGATGGAATGCGATGCCAACATCTTCACCGGCAATGGGGAAGCAGCAACATCAACAAGAGGAGTGAGTCGACTTTTGATTTTATTCTAGAGTATAACTTAGTCATTTGAAATAGGGGAAACACTCCCACGTTCAGCAATAAAACTAGATCCGAAGTCATAGACATGACCCTTAGAAATGATAGGGACCTACAAATTGAAGAGTATCCGTTGAGTACTCCTTTTCGGATCACTCCAGAATTCTCTTCAATATTAGAGTCGCTTTACCACCGGTAGCACCATTTAGAAATCCCAGGAAAACGGACTCGGAGAAGTTCACCCAACTAGACGCGGCCAAACTGTCTGGTTTCAAGGCGAGGCCCAGGGGGGAGAGCTCCGAAAGTCTGGTCCGTTTCCTGTCCGGGGCACTCCATAGTGCTTTCACCAGCTCCTGTCCAATAAGCAGTCCACGCAAGAACAGCAAGCCAGGTTGGTGGACCTCAGAGCTGGTGGCGCTAGGGAGAGCTACCAGAACGCTCTTCAATAGGGCCAAAAGCTCCGACAATGACATAGACTGGGTTCTATACAAGACGGGGCTCAGGCTTTACAAGAGCAGGATCAGAACAATTAAGAGGGACTCATGGAGGGAATATTGCGGCCCTGTGTGCGAAGTAAACGAGGCTGCAAGGCTACGCAGGATACTTGCCCGGGAAAAGGTGACACCGGGCTACATCCTAAGGTCAGATGGCCCTGGCAGTGCTTTGTGACAAGCACTGACCACGAGTTGGAAACGGAGGTGCAAAGCAGTACTCCAAGTTCGATCTGTGGAACAGTAGTGAGTCACATGGGTGGTGCAGTCGGTAACATTGTGGACGAGAACAGGGTGAAATGTTCCTATCCACGATCAGCGAGTTTATGTCTTACGCACTGACGAAAATTTCGGGATGGGCAGACAAGAATGGTCGTGGGACGAACGCAGCCAAGACCGAGCTTGTCCTCTTCACACGGAAATACAAGATACCGGACTTTAGGAGGCCCTGTATAAACGGCCAATGCCTGTTTCTGTCCGGTCATGTGAAGTATCTCGGCATAATCCTGGACAGCAAACTATCCTGAAAACGCAATGTGGCTGAGAGATCGGAAAAGGGACTAAACGCCTTCTACGCCTGCAAGAAGGCCATCGGAGGGAGATGGGGCCTGTCACCGTACATCGTTCACTGAATGTACACTGCAATTGTACGCCCAATTCTCTCTTACCGGGGCCTAGTGTGGTGGGAGGTGCTGCAGCGCAGCAGCTATCTTAAAACCATAGCAGGGGTACAAAATGTGCTGCCAGGGAAATCACTGGAGCAGTGAAAAGTACACCAGCAGCATGACTAGACACTCTGCTACATCTCCTGCCTCTGGACCTATTCTTGATGGGCACCGCAGGCAAAAGCCTGCTTAGGCTCAAAGAGCTGTGTTTCGGCAACCAGGCAGGACTTGCTGTAGGCCCCCGGTACTCCTACCAAGTAGGGAGCGGGTGGCGAAGTTTGTCCTGGAGGAACGGATATCGAACACCGATATACACTTCTTCGTGGACATTCAGGCCGCTCAGCTTGCGCTGAACTCCGTGGCGGTAAAATCAAAGGTAAAATCTTTCGAAATGCAGAGGGAAGCTCAGGGAACTTAAAAGGGCACACAATGTCACGCTCTGTTGGGTTCATGGCCACTATAACATTGAGACCAGGCAGACCGGTTGGAAGGGATGCGCTCCTTCAGCATATCCTGCAGAAGCTGATACCTCCGTTGGTATACCGATTTCGTCCCAGGCTAAAGAGGAACCTGGCAACGCACGCAGCCAATCGCGCCTGGATAAGTAGGACAGATTGTACTAAGGCCCGGTGTCTACGGCCAAGAACTAGTCCGAAAAACTCGAGGACACTCCTCTCCTTACCGAGGGAGCAGTTGGGAGTCGCAGTGGGAGTGATCACAGGGCACTGCCCAATAGGACTAATGGTTTCTAGATGGAAACCTGGGGCTGTTATTGATCACTGCAGGTGCTGCAATGACATAGACGAGGAGGAGACTGTAACATATCTGGTCTGCCAGTGCCCGGCCCTATCACGAAGCCGCCACCAGATGATGGGGCCGGTATTCCTGGATAATCTATCGGAGATGGCAGAGCGACCGGTTACTAGCCACCTAAAGCTCATTAAGAGCGACGGCCCGGCTTTCACGCGGCCTCAATACAGGGAGGGTCTGGCAGCGGGGGCTACAGACCCGGGGGGCGAATATAGGGTTCCCATCGATAGATCTATGGGCAATCACAATAGGCCGACTAGGCTTAGGTGTTGGTAATTCCCTTTGGGGGTTACAAGTCCTACCTACTTACCTACCTAATAAACGTTTATTTGTGTAGGAAATTTTTATATGAAAGAAATACAGTCGTGGATGAAACATATCCATCTAAATTGTTGTATGTGAAAATTGTTCCGCAATCGCTAAACTTTTTTGATAAGAAATGAAATAAGTTACTAGCTTATAGACTTACGTCATAACGCACAACACTATTTCTATTCAAAGTTTCATTGATTTGATGGATGCGAATCTTCCATGTAAGAAACTGCTTTAATATTTCTTTCCATTAAAATTATTCTATACATTAATTTTAACTAAAAGGGATCTGCTGCGTATCGAACCGAGATCAAAATATTTTTCTGCCCGCCCGTAAGTATGTCTGTCATATTTAAAAAATAAAAAATTTGTTGGTGTTATATTGTATTCGTTCGTGCGTCACTCTCTTTTCGCCAATCTTTTTTCGCCAGTTTCTTTAAGTACATAAAAGTTATTTCAAAAAGGAAATAACTGATTGAGCCAGATTTGAGTTTTTTTTTAGAATTTTAATAAAATGTAATCAAACAAACTTTTAGTGGAAAAAATGTTGTGCCTTATGAAGGTTATGATGTTGTGTCTAATAGTTTTTTTAACACAAAATTTAACGACTGTGGAACCATTTTTTAATACACCATTTTAGTTGCTTTTGTTCTGTCCACCACTGTATATTGTAACAACAATTTTCGAATGACGAAAATTACCGCACATCAATACTACACATCACAAGTTCGTCAAGAAGGCAACCCTGTTTGGTGAGAAAACTCACCACAGAACAGCCAGAACCGGTTTGCAAGCTGAGAACAACACAAACAGAGCAACGAAGAACAACGGGACCATGTTTACGAGGTGAGAGCAACACAAAAACAGCAACGAAGAACAACGAGAACTCACCAGCTAAATTGTATAACTCATACGGGTGAACTCTTTCTGTTCTTGTCCGGCGTAAGCCCACCAGTAAAGTACGTTATACCAAGAAAATAAACGCAGAAAACCAATTAGCTGTTCTTGCCCGGTGTATGCTCACCAGCTAAATTGTATAACTCATACGGGTGAATTCTTTCTGTTCTTATTCGGCATATGCCCACCAATAAAGTAGACGAGACCACGAAAATAATAAAGTACACCACATTGCTATTCTTGCACGGCTTTCGCCCACCAGCAAAAGGGGTATAACATCCTTCGGGAATCCCAAACCGTAAGCCAATTCTACTGTTCTTGTTTGGTGTATGCCCACCAACAGAATTGCCTAAATAGCGGTGGCAGAAAGTCACATCGGATAGGGATCTTCAAGCCAAAGCTTCGCATTTCGCAATTGAACTAAATTGAGTAAATAAAAATAAAATTAAATACAACCGAATCCAAGTCTTGTAGTTTGAACCCTGGAGGCCGCTGAGATTATCCCAGCCGAAAGTTCGTTACAATATGTGGCATGATCACTTTAAGCGGAAACGAAATTTTCTTTGAATAAGTTCTTTAAAGAGGTAACAATTTTAAAGCATTTGAGTGTTCTTAAAAAAAACACTGGATAATAATTACCTGTATGTAATAATGCGCTAAAAATGAAAGGCCCACACCAACACCCACAGCAATTATATGGGAGATGTAAAATCTCGGCAAAGGCCGGCGTTTTCGCAATAGAAAATTCAGTAGATTTGATTTTCGATCGGAATATGGTGGGTAACGTCCGCTGAAATAATTATAGATTAATATTCTATTATTCTATAATAATTTCAAAACTGTACTACAACAATAAAAATGACAAGGATGAAATGTTTTACTTACGATGCTAGAAGTTCACCAAGAGAATTCAAGCTCTTACTCAAACACGCTTTCTTATATGTAAACGAATCAAAGCCGTATTTGCCATGGTAACGGCCCATTCCACTGAATCCTACGCCACCGAAAGGTAATGTATCAACTTCGTTGAAAAAAAAAATTAATTTAGACATTGAATGTAAATATGCAAATTTAGGATTTAGTTGCAGTCTTAAAAATATTTTAAAATATACAGCATGGAGCATAACACCTCTAAATAATAAATAGTTCTACTGAATATTCGTATTTTAACTTAAGTTTAATTTCATGAGCCTTTTATACCATTTGCTTTCTCATTCCAATAGAATCATGAGAGTTGCTTACGCTTCTTTGTTTAAATAGAATAATTATACTTTTATTAATTTCAGTATCACGTTACACATTTTTTCTCATAACTACTGTTATAGTTAGTCTAACATACTAAATTCGTGTATGTTAGAATAACTTTTAATCTATGGCCAATAAATCTAATTTTCTTACCAGCATAATGCATAATTGTATCATTTATACACATTCCTCCCGACTGTGTTCCTTCTATAAATAAATCTTTTATATCGGCTTCTGTCGTAAAAACATACAGTGCTAAAGGGTTTTCTCTGAGTTGAAGTGGAAAAAATATAAAAAAAGCTAAATGAAAAACTTTTAAAAGGTGTTTGTAACTAAAAATATTTTATTAGAGAGACCTCAAATACCTGGAGTTTATGAATTTAATGGCATCGTAAGCATTTTCCACTGTAAAAATAGGTAAAATGGGCCCAAAGATTTCTTCCTGCATTACAGGTTCGTCTGGTTTCACGTTTATTAGTATCGTAGGTTCTATAAAACGCTCACTGGTATCATAATTACCACCTATAGCGATGTCTCCAGATTTTAAAAGGTTAAGTAAACGTCTTAAGTGAGAATAATGTTAAGTTCTCTTTTAAAAGTTCCCAGTTTCCAAAACACTCACTGAAAATTTGTTAGGTTAATAATCCTACTCAGATCTGGACTTCCTTTGATATCATCCCCATACCACTCTTTTAGAACTACTTTCGCTTCAGCAATGAATTTGTCTTGAATCTCCTTCGAGCACAAAATATAGTCGGGAGCAATACATGTCTGCCCACAATTAATCATTTTACCCCAAAGTACACGTTTTACAGCAGTACGCAATTCAACTGATTTATCTATATAGCATGGGCTGGATATAAGACTCAGTAAACAAACATAAATAGTAACATATGAAATTTTGTTTCACCTCTTTCCTCCGAGCTCTAATGTTACTGGTGTCAAATATTTATTAGCGGCGGCGTGTACTATTTTTCCAACCCTAGTCGATCCAGTGTAAAATATGTAATCAAAACGCCGATTTAACAATTCACTGGTTTCATTTGGACCACCACAAATGACCGGATAACATTGACTCGACTATGTCATACTGAAATGGCCAATAGACCGAGAAATCCTAAGGGACATCTATCAATCATTCGGACGTTGGAGCAAAAGAATGTGTATTGCCTTTGTATTACCTATACCCTTTGACTGTTTTCGTACTAAAGGGGTGCGAAAAACCCCGCGTGAGACACATCTAATCTAATACTCATCTGTGTTCTGAATAAATATCAATAGCTTATATGCTTCAATAGCTGCAACCTCTGATAAATCCTGGAAAAATCTTACTCACACTAACTGAGAATAACTCACAGTAACTCTATTCAAAATGGTGTCCGCGAAGAGGTCGTTTGAGCTTAGAGAATAGCTAGAAGTCACATGGAGCTAAGTCAGGCGAATACGGTGGTTGTGGAACGATGTGCATAGATTTTTTGATGAAAAAATATCGAAGAAATTGAGTGTTTTTGCAACCAATCGAGATTTGACTTTTCTCAAGCACAAATGATCTTTCATAATGCTTTGGAATGATTCAAATGAAATATTAACATTATCAGCAAGGTCCCTAATTATCAACCGACGATTGCCGAGCACCAAATCTTTGATTTCATGGTCCTGTTTTTCATTGATTTATGTTGATGGTCGTCCGGGACGCTCTTTGCCTTCAACGCTTTCTCTACAAGCTTGGAATTGTTTATACCACTTGTAAACATTCCTTTCAGACAAACCCTGATTGCCGAAGGCCTTCTGCAGTATTCTGAAAACAAAATTTAATGCAACTTCTTTGTTCAATAAAATCACACATTATAAAATCGAAAAATTTTAAATATCGCTCATCTCTAGTTAGAAAGCAACTGATAATGTGAAGCTAAATTTACGAAGCTGTTTATGCAGCAAAAATTCTTAACATTTTTTTACATCCAACCTTCATTTACGCAGATTGTTGCAATATTTAAGTATTTTACGACTTTAACAAGCTTTTACGAGTACCCCTATGATACATAAAGAATGATAGATAAAATATTGCGCCCATAAACACACAAAAGAGGTTTCCTTCTGCGAATGTACCTCACAGAAATTTTAAAGTGCCGATCAGATGATGCAAGCGGTGTGCACCTAGACCTAAAGTTTAAGGGTAGATTAAGCTTGTCATGAATGTGTAACACATAGAAATAGAAAGGCCGGCCGGAATATATGTACATATATTCTTGATCAGCGTAACATTCTTAGTGCCAGTTTTTCAGTGTGTTGTTTAAACGCAGTTTAACTGAGGAACGACAATAACCGAGCACTGAAAAACTTTCACTTAGTCGATTTAGCCATGACTATCCATCGGATTAAACTTTTTTAGAAATATCCTTTGTTGATGCGTAAGGGTTGGTATTGAAAATGTTCAACTACTACGTCTACTTTTAGCACCGTCAGATTATCATTTGTTCAGAGCTGTAAAAAAATTGGGCTCAAAAGAGGACGCGAAAAGCATCTTCGTCAGTTTTCCCCAAGATAAACCCCCGGAATTCTACAAGGAATATTGGAAATTATACCTAAAATGCGGCATAAGGTAGTTGAAAAGAATGGGAATGTTTGGATTAATAAAATGTGTGTTACATAAAAAAAATGTATGGGCGTGATCCGCCCGCTTTTAGTTTACATAGGACGTAAAGATTCTAACATGAGTTATATTGGTAACTATACAAACTTTCTGAATAAAACTGTACATGGAAATTTATGGTCCATCAAATCGTTGTTGTTCCAAAACTGGGAGTGGTCCGCCCACTTTTACAGTATTTAAACAGTATAGTCTTCAAATCAAATTTACTGCCATGAACCGTACACTAAGCGATATATTTAGGTAAGCAATCTATACTATGCAACTCTGTGGTTCTTGTTGTTCCAAACCAACACATGGCCTGCCTAATTCAAGGTTTAGTGTATTTAAGATTCGGACGGGCCGAATATAGCATTCTTTCTGCATCCTCTCTAAATGAACTCAACTCTAGCTGAAGGTTGACAACTTTGTACAGAAGGAAATAATAATTTGATAGTTTGGCTAAACAAATGTTCGTAATATAATAACGATCTTTGGTACCTCTTCTCCAGCTACTTGCATATACATATATGCATGTATTTACATGACTCTTATTATTATTAAACATATTGAAAGTAATAATGAATACACAACATTCGAAATAATTGGCTATTAAAATCACCTAGTAGTCATTATTTTGCTCAATTAAAAAAATTTAAATATGAAAATAAAGGACCCCTTTCCATCTTTTAATCGATCTTACTTTTCGATCGAAATCGTTTCGATTTAAAATGTTTTATACTCTTTTAACGTTACTAGACCTGCAAACTGCACTAGGTCTGATAAAATCTAGTTGATTTTATAACTACGTTTAAACTTGGGGGAAAATCTTACCACAGTGTTATAACTCCCATTTTGTTGCTGTTGGAACTCCAATAACATCAGTTCGGTGAGCTCTGTAGAATATAACTACACGTTATTGGTGTCCTTGGAAAGGTATTTGAATTATCTTTCATTTATGCAAAAATCGCAACATATTTCTATAACGGCGCTTTAAAAAAAAAAGAATTAATAAGTTTCTTTTTGCTGAAAAGAAAAGCTTTCAACATCAATGGCATATTCAAGAAACTATTGTATTATGTCATTAAGTATGAAATGTCCGATTTTGAAACGAAAGTTTAGTTTATTTGATCTCCAATAAAAAACAATAAGATTAATCAAAATCTGCGCCTAAGCTATAGATGGTATTTTGCCATTTTAACGATAACTTTTTTATGACTACACCTAACAAGTCTGCGGGGCAGTGAAATCCGAAAAGGCATCTTTCTCAGCTTCTTGAGAACTGAAGAATTTTCCTTGTAAGAACTGGTCCAATGCCTGGAATAAGTGGTAGTTCGTTGGTTCAAGGTCTGATGAATACGGTGGGTGACAGAGAGTTTCCAAGTCTAGCTCCTGTAATTTGAGTAGCGTTGTTGGAGCGACATGTGATCGCGCGTTGTCTTGTAAGAGGATTGGACGGTCTCTATTGACCTGTTTAATATTCTTCTTGACCTGCTGATATTCTTTCATCATCACGTCCAACTGATTGCAGACATCTGCTGTTATGGATTGACCAGGTCTCTTAAACCTGTAATGGATAATTCGGCGGTGGACCATCCAACAGTCACCATAAGCTTTTTTGAAGAATGTTTCGTCTAGGGCTCTGTTTCGGAACTTCTTTTTTATCCAAGCATTGTGCCGAACGTTTTCGATTATCGAATAAGATTCATTTTTCATCAACCGTCACAATGCGGTGTAGAAAAGGTTCAATTATATACCCTGACAGCAAAGAAAGGCAAGCTTCGAAACGATTTCTTTTTTGACGCTCGTTTGTGATTTCCAAATTTTGAAGGGCCATAAGTCGGAAACCATACGAGAGCTCTACCAACTGATGTTGTTGGAGTTCAGACAATAGGTCTAGTAGAGCTAAAAAAAGTATATATCTTAATATTAATTAATATTACTAATATTTAATATGCACATAATTTTGTTTTCACGAGAGAGATAGATTCTCGAAAAACTACGGCTACAGGGGAGTACCTAATTTTTTGATATTTTCCTCCTATATGAAGTATCTTTCAGTGGCCATGTGTTTCATGAACGCACGCGGAGGTCTTCCTGACCAGTGACCACTGCCAGTCCATCTACCCAGTCTGGCCATACAAAAATTTGACATATTCAGACTCGATTTACAAAAAAACGGCTACAGGGGAGTTCCTAATTTTTGGATATTTTCCTCCTATATGAAGTATCTTTCAGTGGCCATGTGTTTCATGAACGCACGCGGAGGTCTTCCTGACCAGTGACCACTGCATCCACCCAGTCTGGCCATACAAAAATTTGACATATTCAGACTCGATTTACAAAAAAACGGCTACAGGGGAGTTCCTAATTTTTTGATATTTTCCTCCTATATGGAGTATCTTTCAGTGGCCATGTGTTTCATGAACGCACGCGGAGGTCTTCCTGACCAGTGACCACTGCATCCACCCAGTCTGGCCATACAAAAATTTGACATATTCAGACTCGATTTACAAAAAAACGGCTACAGGGGAGTTCCTAATTTTTTGAAAAACGTCGCCTTATTTCAAATTCACGTAAATTAGTGGTATTTTACGTAATATTGGTACTAGATGTATTTCTAAAGAGGGATTAAATACGATCTAAATAGGGATTTCTAACAGATTCTATTACTAATCTTCTTCTATTATATATATACATATATACTATATATATAAGTTAAGGTATATAGTTAAATACTACTTCTTTCTCTTTCGGGCAGATTATTAGATATATGTATATATTTCAACTTTGTAATTCTTGATATATGTTTTTCTAAATACTCGAACTTACTTTCAAAAGCCATGCGGATGGTAATCGTGATACAAAAACAAAACTATTGCAATTAATGAAATCAAGGGGTGTAATCGTTACTTACGGCCGGGTTCTACCATTGCTCGCTACGCGACTGCTTGGGCCCACCCCACAACAAAACCCCCAGCCAATGGCGACGATATATAGGGTTCTTCAATAAGAGGTGTAATTTTGACTTGTCAAATGTCAAAAATAACAGCTTCAAAAGTGACAACTACCGAAATAGCGGGCTATTCAAAATTACACCTCTTATTGGAAAACCCTATATAACACTCTATAAAAAGTTATATTCACAATTGATCGAAATTCGCATTCAAAATTTGCTGTGATATGCACCGCGTAGAAGCTAAGTTTAGATGATAGATCGTTAGAAAGCTCTCGACGTCCTCTTTTCAACGATATACAGCACATATCAAAGTTCTATTTAAGGGCTGATTAGTCGTACTTATAAGCAGAGATAATGAGATAGGACACTTCGAATTCGCCCCTTCAAAAATCGGTTTGACGTCTATTTTTTATTAGCTGTTGAATTCATATACACTATACGTGAGAGCTACCATATTGTTGTTCTTGTTTCTGTCTAGTTTTTTCTAAGTAACGTCTCACTACGCCAAAGTACTCAGCTTCGTATAACGGTTCTGGCCGTCTAATGTTTCTGGTATTCTTTTTGTTCAAGCTCTTTAAGAACGTCTCACGAAACATTGCTCTCTTTAGCTTCACTAGTATGCTTCTAAATTCAATTGAGAAATACCTCTCAGTGGAGAAAGAAACCACCGAATATAATCGGTTTAAACTGGATTTAATGGAATGCGATCACAAGGAACTGAAAGAGCCGTGTATTTCTTTAAATAATGCTGTAAATAACAGAACTAATGCTCTTTCTCTCAATTCAGAATACCTGGAAGAGATTGTAGATTCTTTACTCTTGAAAAGGACGTGAAAGGACGTACTTATAAGCAGAAATAATAAGATAGGACACTTCGAATTCTTCAAAAATCCCCTTCAAAAATAGGTTTGACGTCTATTTTTTGAGCTGTTGAATTCATATACACTATACGTGAGATCGACCATATTGTTGTTCTTGTTTCTGTCTTTCAGTATGTTGAAAAAATTAGCTGTTTCATGTTTCACCATGGATTCAGATTGTTATGAAATCAGCTTGGCTAAACGCATATCTTTTCAAACGGTTTCACTACTAGTATGTCGATACCATCGGTGGCTACACACTGTGCTTTCTCATTTGGTTTCAACAGTCGTAAACATGTGATGACAAAGAGTGTGTGAAATTTAATGAATATCCAAATGTTGGCCAGAGTGAGAGAAAATATGAACACGCGTTCGGCAAACTGCGTTGCTCTTCTTTCGATTGACAACTGCTTTCTTATGTGCGTGCAAAAAAAATCAGGAGAAATAGAAGCAGGGTCTATTTTCGTTTCAAAAATTCTTTACATTCGATACCAGAGTGTAGACTTTTCTCTTTCTTCCTCATCTTTCTCTCCCACGAATTGAGTGAAACCGTTTCAAAAGATACTGCGTATAGCCAAAACCATTGGATTTTAAAATATAAATTTCACCATATATAAACAAAGGTGGTGAAGTTTCGCAAACCTTAAATGGTAGGTGTAAACGGATGTTTGAGTCCCCAAGTGCATCAATGATGTATAACAATATATGTATAACTTTCAAAAATATTAGAAAACAAATAAAAAAATATAAATGCGACCATTCTGGAGTTATTAATCGTAATTCTTTTTGTCACAAGGTGAACAACTATGCATTTGCAACCAAAAATTAACACAACGACAACTTTATACCAAAGGAAAAATGAGAAATAAACAACCAATACTGGGTAAAATATGGAAACATACAATAATTACCATTATACGGAACGGGAAGTTATGTTTTATATATATTTTACACATATAAAAAGGATAATATTTTAAATTATTTGTTTTGACGTTTGATAAACAACCCCCGAAAAACTGATTTTGCATGCGTTCATGCGATCAATTTATTTTCGGCGAAGTACAAATTTTTTGCAGCGAAGTACAAGTTTTTTAGAGCGAAGTACAAGTTTTTTGCACAAAATCACAATTTTTTATCGTAGTGTTAGTGAAAATGCCAATGTGTTTTGCGACAAATTCGAAGTGTCCTATCTCATTATCTCTGATCTCGATCACTAATTAGGTAAAATTCATTGACAATGACATATGTAATTTACATCACAATCTGATGTATAATATATTAACGCAGGCGGCACAGCACCACATAAAAACATTCATTGTATGTTTATATACCACTGTGAACAAAAAGTAAAGTCAATATGATTTTAACCTGAAAATTTTTTATTTATTCATCCAAATCTATATCAGTGCTTCAAAGTAGTCTCCACCCGATATAATACACCTGTGCCTGCAATTTTCCCAATTTTTATATATATATTTTATATTATTCCGGTTGTATTTTTATAATATTTTATTCCGGTTGGATTTATTTTTTGTTGTATTCTTCTAATCTTAAGCTTTAATGTGAGACTACAATCATAAAAATAGATTATTGAAAACCAGAGATATGACAGTTTCATTCAGTGTACCTACTAAAATTTTCTTAATACATTTCTTTTTATTTAATGATTAAAGACTTTTTATAATCAGTAACGAACATATTAATAAAATACATTAAAAAAAATAATGTAATAAATAAGGAACTAATGCAAATTAAACAATTTTTTCAAAACATTCATTGATAAAATTCCGCTCATCAACTTACTTAGTTTATGAGATAAGTGCCTTTTATTAGTACCATTTATTTGATCTTCAAACGGTCATAAATCCAAGATGGCTGACCAGCCCCCGAGAAAACATGGCCCCTTCCGGTTATAACGGTCTCAAATAACGGTAAAAAAATGAAAAAAAAATCTGAGCTTAGCAGCTGTTCTGCATTTGTTCCGAAGAGAATTATGTGAAAAGTCTTGGCCTTTGTAAGTGATGTGATAAAAGATGTGATATCTGAGGAAGTTAATAAAATTAGGAGGCAAATTGATGAACTTCAGCCGCGGCTATTTGAGTATCATAGCCATATTATTCAAATAGATTTTAAACTTCTGCTCACCATGATTGATGGAAAAGTCGGACAAACCTTAACTGATACTAAGCATCCTCTAGCTGTATTATATGCAATCAAACCGCGAGTATACTAAGCCAAGCACCAGCAGGTGCCAATTATTCTGAAGAGGCATACGAATCGGGATTGTCGCCTCTTTACACTAAAATTCGTTTCATGGAACATATACTCAAATTGGGCTATGACTTCGAAGCAACAGGAACGGTTAGTGAATGCAATTCAAAATGCAGTGAATAAGGAGAAACGGAAGCTGAAAAAAAACCAAATACAGGAACAATATCGTGAAATAATAATTTATTGGCTAATAATTGACCAGCCAAAACAAGGAGACGGAAATACGAATGCTGGAAACACCGCTAGAAGATTTTTCTCACATCCTGAGACGGCAGCTTTCATTACAGGAGTGGACGTTGAATTAATTAAGCGATTCAAAATAATAATAAAAGGTTTAGCATGTAGTTAATAAAATTCTTTATCATGTCGAGTAAATTATTGAAAATAGTCTACTTCCACTTGGTGATCTTTCTGAAGAAACACAAGAAAAAAGACACAAGGATTACAGATTCCTTCGTGAACACAACACAAGGAAAATTTCAAGATATTGTACCAAAGATCTGCTTGCAGTTTTGCTGTGCACATCGGATCCATATACGAGTATTTCAAATAACCGCCAAAAATGGAAATCTACCTCAATCGAGTTGATATTGATGTACAAAATTTACTACTAGATGAGCGGAATTCTATCAATGAATGTTTTGAAAAAATTGTTTAATTTGCATTAGTTCCTTATTTATTACATTATTTTTATTAATGTAGTTTATTAATATGTTTGTTATTGATAATAAAAGGTCTTTAATCATTAAATAAATAGAAACATATTATTTTTATAATCTCTTTTTTGAGGCTTTTAAGAAAATTTCAGTAGGTACCCTGATTGACTCTCATATCTCTGGTTTTCAATAATCGATTTTTATGATTGTAGTCTCAAATTAAAGCTTAAGATTAGAAGAATCCAACAAAAAAAAGGAATAAAATATCCAAGAGAGTCAAAAGATATGGATTTTTTACCACTAAGTTGAAAAATCGGTCACTGTGCGGCGTACATGTACCTTGTCTAGGGGCCACTTAAGTAAGGCGAATACGGTGGTTGTGGAACCATATGCATGAAAAAGTCTCGAAGAATCACATATTATAAAAATAGAAAAATTCACTTTTAGTTGCTAAGAAAACACAATGAAACTAACGAAAGAAAATACGTCGGCAGACATTCTTACTCCTTTACTCGAGGGATATGGATTAATCTATTGAAACCAATAAAAACACAACAGCAATTTATTAACGTTTGCCAGCAATACTGCCTAACATCACAAAACAGGTAAACAGAGATGTTTCACTGTTCGCCTCCACGACTAAATAGCTTTAGGAGATAGACCTGAATGAGGTTCGGAAGCAGAATGGTGGTGCCGGATGGGTAAAGGCAATTGTATTCCCCGGCGACAAATCTACACTGACTAGTTAGCTAAAGTAGACAGCACAAAAACTGCCGACATCTAGATACATGGCAAAATAAGGGCCTTATAGTTAGGAACAACAGTTACAATTTCTGAACGTATGCAACTGGTCAGCATAATCTAAAAGTGGTGCAAAGGAAAGAGCTTAATTGACAATGGCAGTACCGAAATAAATTTAGATTTATACATTTCCACATTTTATGCCATTTGAATCGTGCCATCCCTAGATTTCAGTTACTTCTTTTGTTTTGTTCCACGGTATTTATTTCATGCGTAGAATCCAAAAAGCACTTTTATGTAAATGTGGACTTTTCTCCTTAAAAGTGGGTTGCTTTTCTAGGAAATGGGATCATGAAGGAAGGATGTGAGAAAAATTTCGTTGCGTTTTTCCGATAGGTGGAGTCAATTGCAAATAACTCTGGCGACACTGATCGCAATGTCGTAAACAACAATTGGTGCAGTGGTTGGAAAGTTGTTTACGTTTGAAAAATAATGAAAAATTGCCATATACTTTGCAGTATTCTTGCGACAAAGGGAAAAAGTTGCGCAGGCTTGTGAAAAAATTTGTGCTGTCTATGGTGCTTTATCAAAATCTGCTGCATGGAATCGGTTCGTTCGCTTTCAGATAAGTCAGCTGATGAAAATCTTGAAAAAGTCCAGCAAGATAAGCACATCAGCAGTGTCGATATTGGTATGGAGCATCGACCACAAAACTTTTTTAAATCATCTACACAAGGCTGGCTCCCAAAAAAAGCTCGATATATAGGTTCCTCACGTGCGAGGGATGGAGGTGGTCACAAAAGTTCGCAAAACCAGGTTTGACGCTGAAAAAGGTGATACTGTGTGTATGGTGGGACTGGAAATTTACACAAAGTAACTTTCGTTAATGTCTTCAGTAGTATCCAAAATATCGTACAAATATCGCAAAATATTGAGTAAAACAGGTAATCCCACAAAATCCAGACAGGAAATTCCCGATTGCGTCAAATTGCAATTTCATTTCAACTAATTCGCAGGCCGTGAAATACCTCTGACGGCCTGTCACAGGTTCGGAGCGTTTCAAATACCAACTGTGACTCGTGGTTTTGTGTACCTGTGACAAAATCACAGGTCATGAAATATCGCTCAGCTCTAATATGAACACAAATTAAAATTACCTTTTAGCACTCGGCCGTTGTCCTTATAGGAGGACCATTCGCATTGAGGATTCCAAATCCTCTCCCACTTGCTTTCTCTGGATACTCGGTTAGAACCAAACACCGGAACACCTCTTTCTACGTTAGGATTGTTCGCCATTTCACGCAGGAGCAGTCTGAATTGTGTGCTATTGTAATTCTTAGAAAAAATAAAAATTAACTAACTTCATTAAATACATTCCGTTAACCCTATTAGGATCCATTCTTGCACAAAGCAAATAATTTGTATACAGAAATTTTAATTATCCTTAAATAATAAATAATGCGACTTTCAGTTTATCTGAAAGTATGGAGTAACGATAGCATTTTACGCCTCGTTTCAAATGACAGCTAACGATTAAAAATATCCCTAAAGAACGAAAACTCGTAAGAAGTATTGGAATTGTTGTTGTATTTTTATTGAACGAGCGACTTGTTTATTGAAAATACCAAAGTATCGACATACCGAATATCACGAAGCCGAATCGACAAGAATCACGTCGTTCGAAAATCAGGTCCTTAGTTTCAGTACCGTTACGTGACACACGGAACTGATGCCTGTAATCGTAAGTGAAACAGATAACATAAATTTTTAATATTCAGTATTTTTTCTATTAGTGCTTATTAGTGTGATCGCTATTTTTTTCGTATTTTCACTTGGCAAACCCCTTAGATTGATTCGAAATTAGAAAAAAATTATATATAAACAATTTTAAATCGTTTGCATAATTATTGGGCGTGCCTTGAGCTCACAAAGTTTGCTAAAAATGCTATTTTTCTCACTATGGCACTTTAATTGTTCATAACTTCAGTAATATTTATTTTGGAGAAAAACTTTATTCACAAATATTCTAGGGCTATATCTGATGAACAATGATATATTAGTTGCTCTATATTAGTTTTCTTTAACATTAATATTTAATCCAGAAAAAACCAAATTAAAAAATAACAGCGAAATTTTCAAATATCTTCGCATTCTTTGCATACGAACATATTTTCTTAGTATTTATTGCTTTTGTTCATCTGCTGATTATGTTTTTTTATTTCTCAGTCATCATTATTAAAAAAAGTCAAAAACAAAATAGAATAATAATTATGAGTAACAATTAACAAAACAACCTTCATTCGCCGGCTTGTTAATTCGAGTAAATACTCAAATTGTTGTGGATTTCTTGGAAATGATTTGCAACAGTTTACCGTTAGTTCTTACTGAGTAGAAGAGCAGAATATGATTTTTGTTGTTACTTAACGACGACTATATTTCATTTATTGTCGTGCATTGATAGTAATTAAACATGTCATCAAGAATTTTGCGTGAAAAAATTTATTTGTTAGGCTATTTTTCTCCTTCCTTAAGTGGGTGTAAACTACCTTCTAACAAAGAAGTTATGAAGGTATTATTTTTTAATTTACGAGCAGTAAAATTAAATTTACGTGAGAGTGCTAATTTAGTGATCGAAGAAGTGAATATTTTGTGGGATAAAGCTCGAATCCCCACTAGAACCAAGCAGCACTGCATAACAAAGCTTGAAGATTTATATAATGCATGGAGGAAAGTGAATAAAAATTCTAAAATTAAATCGGAAACGCAAAAAGAAAGAGAAAAAATGGACGTCGAAGTTAGATGTCTTATTTGATATAGCAAGTGCAAATGGACTGGACCTTATTAAAAATTCAGAGGACAAATTATTTTTGGAGAATCAAAGAAAGAAAGGTAGACCTGGGTTCATATATGTCATCGATTACATAACAGCAGTATGTGAAGAAAGAATGTTAGAACGTCAACACTTATGGTACTTGAGTCCTGAATGTGTGGCTTTAGCCAAATGTTGGCCAGAGTGAGAGAAAATATGAACACGCGTTCGGCAAACTGCGTTGCTCTTCTTTCGTTTCGCTTCGACAACTGCTTTCTTATGTGCGTGCAAAGAAACGCAAAAAGATATAGAAGCAGGGGCTATTTTCGTTTGAAAAATTCTTTACATTCGATAATAGAGTGTAGACTTTTCTCTTTCTTCCTCATCTTTCTCTCCCACGAACTGAGTGAAACCGTTTCAAAAGATAATTCGTATAGCCAAAGACATTGGCTTTTAAAATATAAATTTCACCATATATAAACAAAGGTGGTGAAGTTTCCCAAACCTAAAATGGTAGGTGCCAACGGATGTTTGACCCCCAAGTGCATCAACAATGTATAACAATACATAATTTTCAAAGATATTAGAAACCATATGAAAAAATATAAATGCGACCATTCTGGAGTTATTAATCGTAATTTTTTTTGTCAAAAGGTAAACAGCTATGCATTTGAAACGAAAAATTAACACAACGGACAACTTTATACCTAAATAAATATGAAAAATAAACAACAAATACGGTGTGAAATGTGGAAGTATAAATTTATTATCGCTATATGGAACTGGTAGATATGTTTTATATATATTTTGTACATATAAAAAACATAATATTTTTAATTATTTGTTTTGACGTTTCCAAAATGCACCCCCGAAAAACAAATTTTTCACCTCAACGAGGCCATAAGTTTTTTGCAGCGAATCAAAGTTTCTACGGCGAGGCTACAAGTTTTTTACAGCGAATCAAACTTTTCTTTAATAGTGTTAGTGAAATTCAAGCAAAAATGCATAAGTGTGTCCAGTCTTGTAGTCTTTGGTTCTAAACACAATGCCTGCCGGCTGGCTTTGGTAAACAAAAAGGTTGATGATATCCAAAAATAATAGAATACAAATATACAATAATATAAATTCAGTAGCTTCCGAGCAGAGATAATGAGATAGGACACTTCGAATTCGCCGCTTCAAAAATCGGTTTGACGTGTATTTTTTATGAGCTGTTGAATTCATGTACACTATACGTGAGAACTACCATATTGTTGTTCTTGTTTTCTGTCTTTCAGTATGTTGAAAAAATCAGCTGTTTCATGCTTCACCACGGACTCATTTAGTTATGAAATCAGCTTGGCTAGACGCAGTATCTTTTGAAACGGTTTCACTACTGGTATATCGATACCATCGGTGGCTACACACACTGGTTTCTCATTTGGTTTCAAAAGTCGTATATATGTGATGCCAAAGTGTTTGTGAAATTTACTGAATATCCAAATGTTGGCCAGAGTGAGAGAAAATATGAACACGCTTTTGGCAAACTACGTTGCCTTTCTTTCGTTTGACAACTGCTGCGCGTGCAAAGAAACTGAGAACCAGGGTCTATTTTCGTTTCAAAAATTTTTAACACTCGATACCAGAGTGTAGACTTTTCTCTTTCTTCCTCATCTCTCTCACACAAACTGAGTGAAACCGTTTCAAAAGATACTGCGTATAGACAAGGCCATTGGTTTTTAAAATATAAATTTCACCATATATAAACAAAGGTGGTGAAGTTTCCCAAACCTAAAATGGTGTGAAAATTCGAACTATGCATTGACAGCCAAAAATTAGCACAACGTCTACTTTATACCAATTAAATATGTGAAATAAATAACAAATACTATTTAAAATCTGAAAGTATAGATTTATTATAATTATAAGGAACTGGTAGATATATCATGTATATAATGTGAGCATAAACAAAAGTTTAATTTCTTAAATATATTTTTGACGTTTCGAAAAGACACCCATTAAAATCAATATTGCATGCGTGCATGCGATACTGCGGCGAAGTACACATGAGAGGACAAAGCACACGATTTTGTGTGGCGAAGTACACATGAGAGGACAGCGCACACTTTTTTTATCATAGGTTTAGTGAAATTTCAGCAAAAGGCATGTGTGTTGAAACAGCG
Source organism: Myopa tessellatipennis (assembly GCA_943737955.2). Lineage (NCBI taxonomy): Eukaryota > Metazoa > Arthropoda > Insecta > Diptera > Conopidae > Myopa > Myopa tessellatipennis. The sequence continues at coordinate 17,748,994 of OX031315.1, forward strand.
AATTCGAAGTGTCCTATCTCATTATCTATGCTTCCGAGCCATCGACGAGATAGGACTGTATGCTGCGCTGCTCTGATTTTGCTACACCCAAAAAGGTATCATTGTTTGTCTTTATTACAAAGTTTATGTGAATTTTCCCTTTATATTAAAAAAATATTATTGAATTATTCAATTTACTTCATATTATAAAATATTATACCTTTATCTACTTTATGCTTCAATCACAATGTGCTGGAATAATCCATATATGTATATAGCGTGCAAACAAACAAAAGTCGACAAAAATTCATTCTTTGTGTTTCAGCGCATATATTTTTCTCAGTGATAATTTAAAAAATTTCCAATACACACTCAAGAGAGAACAAAACAGGTATAACAACACTTTCACATTACATATAATCACAAGAAAGAAAGAGACGTCTGATTGTAACATTTGTGTACACCAGATACACAAGTTTTACATACCAATTGACATATAGGGGAAATACGTAAAGCGCAGTTCTCTCAACGGGGCTCATCGTAAGAGTTAGCACATGCTGTTTTAAGAGGAACGGAAACGTAGGTACCGCTATCGTTGCGCAGATCGAGCATAAGGCCCTAAATAATAAGGCGTGGTATCGTTCACTTATGTAATTGGAAAATCTCGGGAAGGATCTCCAAATAGAACAGATACGTTACACTCATAGTCTAGGCGAGAATATGTTGTATGTTATGCTACTCCGCCTCTAAGAGTAGTAAATGGGCGTGCGAAATTAAAATCTTGTTTTCAAAAATACAAACACCACAACCATTAAAGGCAAATACAAAACAAAAAAGACCAGTGCAATGCCGGGAAGTTCGGCTAGTAAATTATAAAATAACTTCGTGTTTCACTTGCTTACCCACAAACTCCTTTCTGGCGACAAGCAATGTCAATCCAATCAAACAAACGATTACAAACTTCCTTCTTCTTAAATAATTAATATCTTAAATATCTTCTTTTAGACACAAGACTGATCATGTAGACAACATTTCTACAAATAAGTTACACAGCATTAAATTAAAATCGAATTTTTTTACGTACACCTTAACAAATTTTTATTAAAAATATATGAAGAAATTAATTCAATAATGTTTTTATATGTATATGTATTAAGTAAATTTACATTTGTCACACAACACAAACTTGTCCGCTGTTATAACCAACGCTTTCATATAACATAACTTTTTTATTGATAATAAACTGTAAAATCACCATGCCGTGTGCAACTTTTAAGAAAACAATGTAACATTTGTAAAACCATTGGATTTAAATAAATTTTCAAACAAATGCTACATAACGTTCTCTTTCAATGTGCTTTTCCCAAGAAATGTAAAAACAGGAAATTTAACCAATTTGAAGCAATACCTTCACAGCACTTATATTCTCGAGCACATAACAAGTCTATTTCAGATAAAGTACTGATGTAAAACAAACTTGCGCCTTATAGAAAATTTTATATAAAATATATATAACGAAAAAACACAATTGAAAAGGGCTCATTAGAATATGCAAATTTTTGCACTGTTAAAAAATATACACATTTAAAGTTCGGAATGTTTGTAACTGAAAAACGACAGCGCTGAGTTTGTATGTTAGGTTTCACCAAATTTTACAGTAAGTCACATTTCTGGCGCATGAAAATAAATTGCATATTTTACACTCTTGCATTTGGAATCGTAACTTCAATTTTATCACTAATAATCAAACCTTCATTTAGGACAAGAACACATATTATGAACTACTAAACACAAAGTTAATTCAATTGAAATAGCATTTCAAATCATTCACCACCAATATTTTCATACTGTGTAATCATAGTTTACAGACAGTTCAATATTACACCTCTTTGTGTTACAATAAATTAGATCAACGTTGATTGAAAACCATGGATAAACGCACTTCTGAGAAGAAATTGAAGTTTTCGTACGTTAATTTTGTAGGCAGTTTCTAAATTTGCATATGGTCAATCTATTTGCATCCCGATATTATTCGGATCCTACATTTTAAGTAAATCGTAAACTTTAGTTCTATAGAGAATATGATACAGTTATAAGCTTCAAATATTCACCCGACTTTACTAAAAATTTATAAAAAATGTCTTTAAAAGACATGCTTACGAATGACAAAAAAAATCTAAATATAAAACAAATTAGATCGGGTTCAGCAAGCAAAAATATACTAGCAAATCTCACCCCTTAGTGATCCTAAAAAATATTGACGCAGCGGAATATTTTTTCCGCAGAAATTAAATATAGTGATATATACTATGTATAACAATAATACAAAGATTCTGAATTAATGTTAATTTTAACAAAAGTTATTACTTACAATAAATTACCAAAAAACCGTTAGTTGTATCTCCTGAGGGATATTGCATCAGTCGATTCAAAGAATGCTGTAGAAGTTATTACATTAATTAAAAACCACAACACTAAAAGTGGTAACATTATCCAAGCAAGCAATACCTTTTTGTTAACTTTTAGAAAAGTGTACGTAATTATCTAAACATATTTTAAGAAACAATCTACCATCTTCAAATTCTCTGATTCTCTTTCGATAGTAATTGGTTCTAAAAAATTTTTGAGCATAAGTAAAAATTCTTATGCAGTACCACCACGAACTACAACAATAACTAAATGATCCTCCTTCAAGCCGTCTTCCGTCATATTTGGGCAAGTTCGCTTTAATAATTCAGTGGAAAAATCGCAGGGGGGGAAAGCATATAAAACCCCAGTGGCTTCCGTTTCTTTGTTTAAAAGTGATATAACACCTGCAGCTTCCTTTTGTTTGAGATATGACACCAAATTCCGCAGTGGCCTTGTCTGCACTGAATTGTCTTCAGCTACAGCCACTGAAGTAGAATTAGCTAAACCCAAAAATATAGCATGCGCCGATGAAGAACTGATACGTTTTTGGACGTCCTCTAACTTTGGCGGATCGAGACGCAATCTTTGAGTTATGCGTAGATTATGCTTTCCTTCTTCATCACGCATAAGAGAGTCTACTATTTCAGAATCCCCATCAGTTAGGTGAAACTTTGCAGGAAATAGTGAACTTTTAAGAATCAATGCACCGTTCCAAAGCACGGTGCATTTTCTGGTAATGTCCGACATACTTCTTGCTGTATCTAAAAAATTATTACGTCGAGATGAATCCGATTCAGAGTCATGTGAATGTGCTCGTTTTCGCGGTGACCTAGAACGAGAACGGTCTTCAATAGGTTCACGTGAACCCGATCGAGCACACTCGTATGTGTCCCCAGAATGACGCCTCCATTCATCTTCAGCTCCAGCTGGTGGTGGATTGGAGACAGTTGCAGCGACAGCGTGAACGGGGCGGTGCACATCATTATGATAACCACCATAAGAACCACGTCCACGACCACGATAACCGCCACGACCACGATACCCACCCCTCGGTGGGTACAGGGAGTATCCACCGCGGGGAGCGTAATGAGGTGTTTCGTCATAATGATAGTCATATTCAGGTCTTCTGAATTCAGATGAAGGCTCGTCGTAGGCAGTCTTTTGCTTAAAAGTAGGTGCAGGAGTTGTTCCCGGTATTTCTGCAAAATCTGTTCGCAAACGACGTTCAGGACCCCCAAGTGGGAAACCTCGCATTTCCTTCACAGCAGAAGTTGCTGCTTCGACTGTTTCATATTGTATGTATGCACTCGTATCTCCTTTCTGATATTCTATTTTTTTTATAGCGCCAAAACGATCAAACTCACGCTCTAGCTGTGTAACGGACGTCCAAGCCCCCAAACCACCAACCCATATTCGAGCAGCCGGTGTTACTTTACCATAACCAATCTTGCACTGGAATTTTCCTTTAAAAATACAATTTTTAATATGCTGGACTATAAAAAAGTTGTAAAACATACCAATATATTGACCTGATAACTCTAATTTAGCACGGTGGGCCATATCCAGATTTTGGTAACGTACAAAGGCAAATGCGTTGCCTGTTCCTGGTGGTGGACGCTTAATATCAATATCGTCTACAACACCATATTTTCCAAAAATACGACGCAATTCCTCATCAGATATGTTCACTTCCAAATTTCCTGCGAATAATGTACGAGTAGCAAGTGGATCATCTTCGGGTTGAACGTGATGCAAGTAATTGGGAAATTTATCTTTTTTGCTCTCTGGCTTCTCATAAGGGAGATGTGGCCGCGGAGTTAAATGTCGTGGTGGCATATAATGATGGGGTGGCGGATGTGCGTGTATATGTGGTGGTACATGGTGAAGAGGTGGTCCTCGAGGTGGTAATGAATATTCGTGTAGAGGTCCTCTAAAATGTCCATGCGGATGGCCTGATGGCGGTCCATAACGATCGTAGTGGTCGACCGGAGGTCGTCTTCGTTCAGATGGTCCTCCCATTGGAGATCGTGGATAATGATATCGATCATAATCAGGAGGTGTAATTGAACGAGTTCTTGGTCTGATAAAAAATTAATTTTAAACTGAATTTTTTATTTGTATTTTCAAAATCATTCCTTACCTGTACTCATTTCGTGATGTTGATTCGTAAACAGGTTCCACTAGAGCAATCTTATCGTAAAGAATTATTCGTGGTTTGTGATGTTTAGCCTCACGCGCATCTTCTGGTGTTCGAAAACATACATAAGCAACCCGTTCATCGAGATCACTGGATATACGAATGCTAAAATCTCCGAATTTCTTATATTCCCGATATAACGTTTCTTTAATGAAATCATCTGATGCCTTCGGGTGGAGAGTGCTTACACAAAGCACTTTGTATGTTGGCCTATCCGAAATAGCAGTTCTTATATATTCTTCATGATGTGGTGATACGCCATATCGTGATCGAGGGCTAGGAGACCTACCCAAACGGCGACGTAAACGATCTGGAGATAAACGATCTGGTGAATCTCCAGGTATTCCACTTCCATTATCATAACCTCGGCCCATCATCGATCTATGTGTTGAATATACTGGTTTGTTTAAAATATTATTTCTAGATGGCGAAGCGCTACGTTTCATATTACGAATTTTAATAGTTATGCGATCAAAATCTGCAGAATCTCGATGACTTTTCATAAGCTGCTAGCACGGAGTAAAATAGATGTAACTGTTGATTGAACTGGTTATATCTCACCGCTAAAAATCTACATTACGAAATAAAGCAATCGTGAAAAGTAAAATATAAAGTTTGAATTAACAAACAATAAAGTATAATTTGACAGACGGACTAAAGTATAAATCAACAGACAGAATCAAATATTATTGGGAGTGTGAATAAGTTTTCGTCGTTTTCCATAAGAGGATATCTTATATTTTTAGCTCTTCCGTGGTAAATTTCTGAAAGTAATCGCTCTTAGGGCATTTTCTAATTTGCCTGGACAAATCGAAATAATTTGATATCTTAAATAAGGATTTTATTTCAAAATGAAATAACTTATTTCAAATATCTTATCTCAAATAATTCATTATTTCAAAATGAAATAACATGGTTATTTGAAATGAACACGCAAATTCGATAATTATTTCGAGTAGCTAGATTTTGGAGAAATTGGTTTTCAAGCGAATGTAAATCCGACTTAACATCGAAAAAAAAAATATTAAAAAAGAATGGTTTGACCTAGATAACTTTTGCTTGCTGATTTTCAAAGCCAAATATCCGCTTCTTAATATCCTTTTTAATTTAGGTTCCTATGTCAAACAGTTTTTAAGAAAATTAATGCCAAAGTTAAAATTTGGAAAAAGAATTCCGAAAAAACATTTTTGGTCGCAATTTTTTTTTTTAAATTACGGTATCTATATATATATAAAAATGAAATGCCAAATGTTAATGATTGTTATTTTGTTGTGTTCGTAATTGTCAGGACAAGGTTTGTATGAAAGAAAATTTTGGGAAAATCCATAGGAAAAGTCGAAAATTTGTATTTTTAATTTGTATTAAACTAAAACTCCAGTAAAAAAATATTAGTCATATCATATCAACACAAAGTTTATATCAAAGTTTAGAATTGATATGAAGAAAAATAAAAATGAAAAAAAATATATGAGATTAAAAAATGAAAATTTTTGATATGATATACAATAATGATAGAATCTATCGAATCGATACAATAATGAAAGAATCTATCTTTCTTGCATACATAGTATATTAAGAAAAGTTGATAATAATTATTATCAGTGATCAGTGCGTGATAATTTTGTGTTTTTGTTTTCTGTGGTCATATAAGTTCGTGATAATTTAATATTTTGTTTTTTGGTTTGCGGTTTGCGACTTAAAATGCCACCAGTTAGACGTTCGACATACGCGTAACTCAGCTCGAACAAGTAACCATCGTGTGAATGAGAAAGGTGAAGAACGCAGACACTCTGGAAGAAAATCGTGTAAGAATTTCGCAAGGGCGATCGATTATGACTCCGGAACAACGTATTCAATCAAATTCGACTCGCTCAGTACAAGGTAACTCTCGAAATAATTTTGAACGTCGACAAAAAATACGGTCAACCGACACAATCATGCTTTGAGGTTCCGACAAGAACCACGAGGAATATATTGTGCGAGCGGAAAGGTAAAATTAGCACAATTGACACCGCCACCACAGCCATTGCCATCATTGCTTTTTGGCGAAGATACTCGATCGAAGCATTTCTTGGACAACATACAAAAGTATAACAGTTCCTTCCAAATGACTTCATTTGGGGGCGAATATTATCAAACCACGAGGCTTTAACCCTACTTTTAGGGTAAATTCTTTTTCTAATGCAAATATTACAGATTTTCGAAAGAGAGAGAAATGAAGGAAAATATCACACAAACTCAAGAAATTGTGTTTGATCATCATGCAGGAGTATTCCACAAATCTATCCACAAATCTACCCAATTTTCGGTGTCTTCATATGATGTGAAGCGCTGCTCAGACAGACCATGTGCCATCGACCGGAACAGGTGATAATCAGAAGGGGCTAAGTCTGGTGAATGCGGCGGGTGAGGTAAAAGTTCCCAGTTGAGTGTTTCCAAGTATGTTTTTACCGGCGCCGCAACATGTGGACGAGCATTATCGTGTAAAAGAATAATTTTGTCGTGTCTGGAGTAGTAATGGGCGCGTTTTTCCTTAAGTGCCCGACTCAATCTCATCAATTGTGTTCGGTAGAGAGCTCCAGAAATGGTTTCGCTTGGTTTGAGCAATTCATAATACACGACACCAAGCTGATGCCACCAAATACACAGCATGAGTTTTTTTCCATGAATATTCGGCTTAACTGTTGATGTTGATGGTTCGCCGGGCTTAACCCATGACTTTCTCTTCTTTGGATTATCGTAGTGAATCCATTTTTCGTCACCAGTGACTATACGATGCAAAAAACTCTTTTTTTTATTCCTGGCAAGCAGCATTTCACTCATGCATAATCGTTCAGTTTAGTTCATATGGAACCCAAGTTCCTTGTTTTTGAATCATTCCCAACGATTTTAAACGATTTGAAATTGCTTGTTGAGTCACTTGTAATGTAAGTGCAACTTCTTTTTGCGTTTGGGACGAATCTTCCTCCAATAATACTTCTAATTCCATGTCTTCGTACACTTTCGGCCTTCCACTGCGTTCTTTGTCCTTCACGTCAAACTCATCGTTCTTAAACTTTTGAAACCATTCCTGACAACTTCTCTCACTTAAAGCAGCTTCACCATATGCTTCTAGAAGCAATCGATGCGCCTGCAGATTTTTTCAAATTAAAGAAGTAAATCAAAAGTTCCCGCAAATGATGCTTATCGGCACAAAACTTGACTTTTTTGCAGGAAAAAAATTACGTGATGCTGATACGGAATCACTAGTACTTTAAGGTTATGGTGTTGCCGGATTACGAAACTTGGGATATTACGTTTTACATCTGACAATTTCTCCATAACCTTCTGGTGGGGCCATCTTTTGACAAACCGCGGAAACTTATTTGTACACCTAATATATTTGGGCGAGACGAAGTTCGTCGGGTCATCTAGTTAAGTATAAAATTTTTTTCTCAGAATTTTTTTGCCAAATTTTAAGTTTGGCATTAATTTTCTCAAAAATGTTCGACATAGGAACCTAATTTAAAAAGGATGTTAAGAAGCGGATATTTGGCTTTGAAAATCAGCAAGCAAAAGTTATCTAACCATTAGTTTTTAATATTATTTTTTTCGATTTTAAGTCGGATTTTTATAAAATCGCCCCTCCCGTCTAAACGGGGGGAAATTGACTCCCCCTCCCAAACGATTTTTCTTGTCTCGACCCATCCTACAAGCCCTAGTCTTTTGAGCCCTCTTATGCGAAACACCCTGTATATAGATTATATACAGCTGTGTTCAAAATAATAGGAGTGAGCATATTTGAAGTTATAAAACACGCTTAGTTTTAAACTAACTCTTATAATGTTAATTTTTTTGTTTTTTACAGTTAAACTAAATTATTATAAAAGCATTTAAATGCTTACGGGGTTTATTGTGGCCATAAGTTTTAATAAAAAAAATAAAAGTTATAGACTTCCACGCTGTCGCAATGACTTCCCAAAGTTGGCGACTATTGGAGGGTTTAGAGTTGCCAACCTGTTTTTTAATGTGGCACCACGCATTTTCTATTGGGTTCAGGTCAGGAGATTGTGGTGGCCAATCCATAACTTCAAGACCTTTGCTCTGAAACCACACTTTAGCGTTTTTGCTGGTGTGTTTGGGGTCATTATCCTGTTGATATACCCACTTTAGCGGCATTTCATATTCGGCGTATGGCAGCATGATTTCTTCCATAATTTTCACATACACATTTTTGTCCATTATACCCTTTATGGGATATATTGGTCCCACACCATAATACGAAAAACAAGCGCATACCATGATCTTCATATCACCATGTTTCACTGTTTTTAATATGTATTGGGGTAAGTACTCAGACTTCGGCGGACGACGGACATACTGCCGGGAACCAGTTCCACCAAAAAGAACAATTTTGCTCTCATCACTCCAAAGAATATTTCGCCATTTTTCAGTTGGCCAATCTGCATGGGCTCTCGCGAAGTTCATCCTGCAATCGCGGTGCCTTTTAGTAAGATGTGGTACTTTTCGGGGGCTTCGAGCGAAAAGATTATTTTCTATAAGCCTTCTCCGAATTGTGACATCACTTACAGGCAGTTGGACCTCGTAACGTATCATTTTGGAGGATGCAGTTGGATTTCTTCGAGTCGTCAGCGCTCGATGTCTTCCTTTTTCTTCCTCTACTCTCGGGTTTTTCGACGTAATTGAGAGCATTTGCAATTGCAGAAGCACCACACCGAAGTATCTTTTGAATTTCCTTAAAGCATTTTCCAGTTTTCCTCAACTTAAATTTATATTTTAATATTTGCCTATGATTTTTTATACGAATGGTCGTCCAAAATCCGACAAATTTCTTAATTTCAACTTTCTTCTTTCAAAATCAAATTTATTTAATTCCGTTAGATTCAAATTTTCCGTCGAGGAATGTAAACACGTTTTTCTCTGTATGATGTGTTTTGATAAGCAAAAACGGAGTAAACAACGAAAAACGGATTCTGTTTGTAGGGGCTTTTATTGCAATATGCAGACCATTGAAGGCCCGTTATTTGAATAAACAAAAGTGTTAGAAGCAGATATAAAGAGATAGGAAACTTAATTTTGCTTGTCAAAAATACTCCAACACAATTGCATAACTGCTCTTCAGTGAGCGATTAGACGTGTCAGTAAACGATACAATTACCTTATTGCAAGCAATAAAGAGGCTCTGGCAGCACTAAGCGTAGTGCAACAGTGGGCAGAGCAAAATTAAGTTGTTGTAAGTCTGAAGAACATTGAGGAGGAATTTGTTCCCAACAAATACAACAAAAAATGACGTCATATTTCACTAAATGTATATACCTATATATGTATACGAATGTATGTATGTATGATATATATTTTATTCTTAAAGATTAGGAACATTCTCGCGCACTATATGTGTATTATTTTAATTTTTGCGTCAAAAAGATGAAGGTGTTATAAAACCTTCGGTGGTGTGAACAAAACGAATATATCTCAGTAACGTGAAAGGTGTAAATTTTTTTGTGTTCACACTAACGCGCGTCTACTGTATCTGCTGAGTCGAAAATATGAATAGAAAATAATTTCGTGGAGTCCTACTATTACAATTTAAAAGAAAAGTTACATTTAAACGACAAATATACCATTACAACGGCAAAATTCTTTATTTCTGAATAAATTCATTTGTTTTGTCCAGCAGGCTTTTGAGTTTTTTCCTTAAAATTTTAATAAAATCTAATCAATCAAACTTTTAGTGGAAAAAATATTGTGCCTTATGTTAATTAGTGAAGTATAATCCATCCCTTTTTTATAAAAATTCGCACTATTAAAGCAATTGATATGTGGCATTTGACTCAATTGTTCTCAATGTCTATAATTGTGAAGTTATACAGAAAAAGATATATAAAAAACTTTGGACAGGAACGCTATGCTTTGATAATGTTATATAAGGAAGTAGTATATACAGGGCGTGGCATTGCAGACAAGATGAAAATACCGAAGTCCACAGTACATTACACCATTAAACGCTTCAGAGAGACCTCCAGTGTTACCACTCGGTCAAGAAGCGGGAGGCTCAAATAAACTTCAATACAGGTGGATCATACAATCAGAATTATAAGTAAAAGGGATCGATGGTTTACAGTCCCTGAAATTTGGGCAGAGTTCAACAGATCGCATTCAAACAAGATATCGGTTACAACGACGAAAAGGCCTACCTGCCCCAGGCTTTCACGGTAGAATAGCGGTGCGAAAACCGTTGCTACGACCGCAAAATAAAGTCAAACCGCTAGATTGGGGACAGGAGCACCAAGAATGGACAAAAAATCAGTGGCCGAAACTCTTATGGACAGATAAAACCAAATTTGAAATTTTTGGACAAAAGAGGAGAATCTTCGTTCGGCGGTCAGCTGCAGAAAATATAAATCCTAGCTGTGTGGTTCCAACAGTGAAGTTTGGCGGTGGTTCTATAATGATCTGGGGATGTTTCTGCTCCGCCGGAGTTGGAGACCTCATCCATATTGATGGAACCATGAATAAGGAGACCTACAAACACATTTTTGAAAGTGCAAACCATCCAATCAGGCTTGCTGTTAATTGGACCTGGAGTCATCTTGATGCAAGATAATGATCCCAAACTTTCTTCTAAGCTCTGCCGAGGATATCTGGAAGAAGAAGAACGCAAAGGAAACATAAGGAATATGAAATGGCCTGCCAGTCACCTGACATAAACCCCATAGAGCTTCTTTGGGATCACCTGGACAGGGAGGTCCGAAAAACATTATTATATTATAAAATATATTATATTATTCAAATATTCAATATAATATTCAATTATAAAAGGTGCCTTTTTTTTGTTTTTTTATTCCTGATTGCAATTTGATTTCAATGAAAAGTATACTTTTCGTGGTTTTTCCATTCCTGATTGCAAATTGATTCCAAGGAATATTCAATTATAAAAGGTGCCTTTTTTTTGGTTTTTTATTCCTGATTGCAATTTGATTTCAATGAAAAGTATACTTTTCGTGGTTTTTTCATTCCTGATTGCAAATTGATTCCAATGAAAAGTATACTTTTCATTTTCGTCGGTCAGGTATTGTAAATTTGAATTTCCTCAGGAACTCCGTATTTACGAAACGGAATAAAAAAAACTTTTGTACTGTACACAAAAATAAAACAACGGTGATAAAAAAAAGCGAAGTTATTAGGCAAATGAGAGAATGAATCGAAACTCGAAGCATAACAACTTATCCACACACGTATAAAAGCGCTGATAAGATGATAATTCTGTATATTGATGTTCTTTGGTATACGCTAGTTAAAAAACCCTTTTAATAATCACTCAAACACTTTCCGTAGTATTTATACATAGTTAGTGTTGCTTTGTGCAATTATTTTCACGCAATCCTCCTTTTTCCTATATAAGTGCAGCTTTTTCACTCCAAAATATGCATACTTTTTTATTACACCACACAACAACTGTTCTGGTTGCAGTTTACACTCGTCGCTAGCAAACAAAGTATTTGCTGTGCCAATAGTTCATCCGTTTACATTCTCTCACGAATGAACTGCGAGTTTTACAGGTTTGATCAAACAACTGTTTTGCAATGCAATATGGGCCTTAATCTATCATTCTTGAACCTCTGTAATACAACTCAGCGAAAAATTAATTTCCATGCTCAACCAAAAATACGCATTGTCTGATTGCACGTTTAGCGTTTAAAAATATATTGGCTCTTCATTTCCAAAACGGGGAACATATTTACGACAGGCATTTGACTCCAATGTTGTTGGTGTAGTTTTTGGCGCTGACCCCAACAACAACAAAAGTTGTTCCCGGATTTAATTGGGGTCAGAGTTATAGCCCCTTGAACTTGGAAATTTAACCCCCGATATCTATGAAACTATAACAGATATGTGTATGATATTAGTATCGTTGTAAAGGCATTATTAATCTCTTTCATTTATGTTAAATATTATTTTGTCGAGAATCGTTTACTTTCGAAGATAAATACAATTTTCAATTTTTAATACTATTTTTTTCTATCCATTAATTTTTTTTAAGTAAAATGCATAATTAAGCTACATAACTCTTCCAATATAAAGATAGTAGAGCTCCTTAGCTTTGTATAGAAATTTATTTCACCAGGATCGGTGCAGGAATTTCGGAGAAAACGCTTTTTAAAACGTAAGTACAACTCACTATTTTATAATGGTACTACAAATATTTGGCGGACCCTATATATGCCGAAAACGGTAGCCTACCTTGACGTTTTCTGAATTCTGACGGTGACATCCGCTTTTGTTGTTGGAACTCCAACAACATAAGTTGTAGCTCTTGTCTGGTCTCCGAATTATGGCCTTTAAAGCTTTGAAATTTCAGATCTACATCTCCTAAACTGTAGAAGATAGCTACATGTGATTAGTGTCCTTGGAGGTATTCGAATTATATTTCATGTAAAAAACATTTTATTGAAAATCATTTATTTTTGGAGTATAATGAAATTTAAGATTTTTAGTAGCACTTTTTGCTAACCAATAACAGTTTATGGATATGTCATTGCTGAGAAATTTAAAAAAATATTGCCGCAGACGGTGTTTTTACAAAAATATCGGTGCAAGCGAAAAATTTAGCTACTTTTTGTAATTTCCCGGTTTGGGTAATAAGTAGTCATTTGTATAAAAACTTTTTCCTACTTACGTGAGTGTGAGCTTTAAAATGCATTTCCTACTAAATTCCTGTATCAACTCCGACGATACTTCAATAAAAAATAAATAATAACCCTACTTTCTTAATATTGTGATATATATATATATACAGGGTGTTTCGCATAAGGGTGTTCAAAAGACTAGGGCGTGTAGGATGGGTCGAGACAAGAAAAAAATCGTATGGGAGGGGGGTCAATTTCCCCCCGTTTAGGCGGGAGGGGACATTTTAAAAAATCCGACTTAACACCGAAAAAAATAATATTAAAAAATAATGGTTAGACCTAGATAACTTTTGCTTGCTGATTTTCAAAGCCAAATGTCCGCTTCTTAATATCATTTTTAAATTAGGATCCTATGTCAAACAGTTTTTGAGAAAATTAATGGCAAACTTAAAATTTGGAATAAAAATTCCGAAAAAAATTTTTGGTCACAATTTTTTTTTAAATACATACCTTATTAAGTATAAATATTTTTCTGACCATAAAATTCTCTAATCAATTCTAGAGAGAATACTTCAAACCGGAAGGATCTATGTTTTGCAGTTTCCGAGAAAACTGAAAATTACGAAGCATACTTTCCTTTCAAATACCAATTTTTTGGCTACTTGTGTTTTATTACTGGTGCAAAAATATGAAAAATAATGCTCTGGGGAAGGAGTTTAGATCGTAATTTTCAATTTTCTCAGGAACTACACAAGATGGATCATTCGTGCTTGAAGTATTTTCTTTAGAATTGATTGGAGAATTTTGTGATCGGAAAAATATTTATACTTAATACCGTATTTTTAAAAAAACATTGCGACCAAAAACTTTTTTTCGGAATTTTTATTCCAAATTTTAACTTTGTCATTAAATTTCTCAAAAACTGTTTGACATAGAAACCTAATTTAAAAAGGATATTAAGAAGCGGATATTTCGCTTTGAAAATCAGCAAGCAAAAGTTATCTAGGTCTAACCATTATTTTTTAATATTATTTTTTCAGTGTTAAGTCGGATTTTTATAAAATGTCCCCTCCCGCCTAAACGGGGGGAAATTGACCCCCCCCCACCACAAACGATTTTTTTCTTGTCTCTACCCATCCTACACGCCCTACTCTTTTGAACGCCCTTATGCGAAACACCCTGTATAGGTCAATTATACATTTTGGAGTTCCAACAACAAGTTATGTCACAGTCTGAATTGTGCTTCAGTCGTATTCCAACACAACGGCAACGATGTCAGAGAATGTTGCCTTAAACACAATCACGGACGTAAGACCCAGATTCATTTTTTAACTGTCAAAACTACACGGGCTCTTATGGCGATCCAGAAAAAAGTTTGCTTTCGATTTTGTTTCCCTACTTTGCTGCCGAATTTTGCACCTCGCAACCGAGCTAATTCTAATTTTGACGGGTGCAAAAGCGTTCTTGTTCTTCTTCGTTGTTTGTGTTTGTTTACGTTTCATTCTTATTTCTAGTTCAGCTGCTGTAAAATTATGTGCGTATTTTTCTGTTGCTTTTTTTATTATTATTCTGTATAATATATTATTTAAATGTATTTTAAATATATTTTAATACAGATTAAAATAAACTCCGAATGAACTTCGAGAATTTTGGTTAGAATGAATATATTGTTCTCTACTATGAAATTTTTGACATTTCATACTTCTGCTTCCCCAAAACGCTTCTCTGCTATATCCGAGCCATTTCTTACGTCCTAACTTGAATCTGCCTCTTGCGACAATGATTGTGTTTAAGGCATTTCTTTTGTGCATTTCGTCGAATGCAAAAACAAAGGCAATTACAAAATATCAATTTTAACGAAGAGTCAATAAAAACGACATAGTCGTGAGGTTTGGAATACAGCCGTAAATTCACATTGGATTTGTTATCTTAATAACTCCTATTGTCCCACTTTTAATCTCACTTCAACTTAATTTTCATAAATAGATATCTGGTAAAATGGCGTTTTTTATTTATTCAAATTAACCCAATAAATTAAATGCTAAACATTTTCCATGCCTCCAATCCATTTTTCTGTAAGTGGATATTTTTTTTTTTATCCTATTTTTTATGGAACGACATAAAATTGAATATACACTGAGTACAGTATACCTGCTAAAATGGTAACAACAATTATGTCAACATTAAGCACGAAATTACAAGAGTAGCATTTCTAAAATAACATTAGCCACCAAGTCCAATTCAAATACTATACCGAAAATTAAATAGAAAAATCTCATTTGTATTTTATTATATATATATATATACATATATATATACATACATATATATATATATAATCGATTGTACATACCAGATAAAAGAAATAATAATTAATACCGAAATATTCTGCACTCCCTGAACACGACTGACCAATTCCGGAAGCAAGTTATCAAAATGTGTATAATTAAACTTAAACATGGTTGCAAACTTTTAAGAAATTGTTTTTTAGTGCCATGTTACATTGCAATTTTTTGATTGCTGCAAATTGGAATATTTTACTCTCTCAACAATTTTTTATTTGCTGGTATGTTACATTGCAATCAGTTTGCCAGCAATCTGTCAAAAATAGTATTGGAACTATGCGTAGTATTTCATACCGATTTGCGATATTTGCAGGCAGTACAAATATCAAAAGTGATAAACAATGCAAACAATTAAAGAATTAGGGGAAATTCTACTTAAATTATTAACAAACGCTAAACATTTTGTTCAAAGCACGAAAAATAATAAGCAATCGCAGCCAACGAAGTAAATTTTTACTTGGATGGAATTGGTTGCAGAAATAAAGTGTTGCTTTGCGCAATTATTTTCACCCAAAATTACTTTTTCTGGTAAAAGTGGATCTTTTTTACTCCAAAATGTGCCCACTTTTTTATTACGCCACACAACAACACCGTTTTGATTGAAATTTGGAGTCGTCGACGGCAAATTTTTTGATTGCGGGTTCGGTAGTTCATCGGCTCTCTTTCTCTCACGGATGAACTCGGCGTTGACAGTTTTGTACAGAAAACAAAAACAAACTGAAACAATCAAAAAATTGCAATGTAACATGGCACTTACTGTGGTGCCTAAATAGTGGGTGTCATACTGGGCATCTATGCGCCAGACTCACATGCTCTGATTGGTTGATAGCAAAAAGTGGAACAGCTTTCGATCCACGTTCGCCTCAATGTTAGCGCTAAAATTTTGGCACATGTATACAAACTCGAAACACGGTCTGAAAATTTTTCTTATCTGTTGCCTTCTCATTTCTGTTTTGTTATGCGTAGTCGAGATGAGCGATTCCGTGATTTTTCCAGAGCTGCTCCGACCTGTGACTGTGACAGTAGTGTCACAGGTATAAAAACCCGTGACAAGGCAGTCGCTATAAAACGAGTGCACAAAAACATTCTACATGCATTCAATATAACGGTATTATTTCAAATCTGCTTTGGTTTCGTTCGCTATTGCTATAGGAACGAAGTGAAGCTATTCGTTAACTTTAAAAGCATTCATAAATTACCGAAGTATGAATTAATACAGAAACCAATTTTAAGTAATTAAAACTACTGATATATATGATATATAAGTTCATTCCGTATTTTACAATACGCATTTGTAAAATTTGTATTTGAGTTGCATGATCATAGTATAAGGTTGAAAAAACAAGTCCTACCTAGACATTTACACATACCAACTTTCGTTAATGTCTTCAGTAGTATCCAAACTATCGTACAAATATCGCAAAATATCAAGAAAAACAGGTAATCCCACAAAATCGACACAGGAAATCCCTGATTGCGACACATTGCACAAAAAAGGGCATCACTGCTTCTAGTTGGGACAATAACTCGTTCTAACGGCCTTAGGCCGTGGTTATGCTATCGAGTTTTGCTTGGCAAGTAGACTTTTTTTTGTTATTTTGTGTGTAAAAGAGAGAATGGGATTTTTTTCTGTTCTCAACATCACTCTCTCACACCGAGCACGAAAACTCGGTCTAGCGTACACCGCGGACACCAAGCAAATCGGTGTTGCTTAGTCTCAATATTCACAAAAGTATTGAAAAGTGGAGTGGAGTAAAAAAATGGAATTAACTGATAAATCTATCATTTATATTCTTGTGATTATCGTTCCAAAATATTACGACTTTATATATGTTAAACACATTTCAATTAATATAAACATTTGGTCTTCCATCGCGTCGAAAACAACATCTAAAATACTACGTTTTCTCATTTGTGTAGTAGACGGGTTGCTGTTGAAGGTGAGAAAAAAAATACATATTTGAAGAAAGCAAGCGTGGGCCAAACACAAGCGTAACCACTCTTTTTGCACGGACTTCGGTCACAAAAATTAGATAAATTTCCCACCGAGTTATGCTCGATAGCATAACCATGGGGTAACCACTCTTTTTGCACGGACTCCGGTCCCAAAAAGTAGAGAAATTTTCCACCGTGTTTTGCTCGATAGCATAACCACGGGGTAACGAAACGCTAGAGCAGCAAACTGTTCATTTCAATGAAATCACAGCAACGAGTATGTATCACGAAGAGATTACAAAGGCGAATTCAAGGCAGAGATATTTTCAACATTAGCTACATCGATCAGGGACATACCGATCGGTTGGACTCGAACTGCGTTTGATAAAGTTTGACGCTTATAATATTGTTGAATTCTGTATGACTTCGTACGTGAATATGCGTAAGAAGAGTTGATTCATCGAGCACTCGGGTGCCAGCTCAAGTGTGAAAGAAAGAATCGAGCAATTTGTTGCGCACAGTGGGCGATGAGAAGAACGGTACAATTCGTCTTCGTTTTGTTCTTTCACAATAACAAAACATGTACAGCCGTCCACCGAACAAACATATTTGTTTTCAATTTTGCATTTTATAGCTTTTGAATGAAATTTTGCTTTTTCTAGCTTCGTTCTGCTCAGAGATTAATGAGATTGGAAAGTTTTTTATCTTCAGATAAAGATGAAAAAAAGATCGATTTTTTAATGATCTGGTGAATTTGGCTACATTTCTTTTGCAGTCAGAAAGACATAGCAAGTGACGCTTTATCTTTTAACGATATTATTCACCAACATTTTTTCCAAGCGGTTGCCACCATAAATAGACAAAGTGAAAAATGTGGGCATAAATTTATTTCTGTGGGTATTTTTATGTGATAGTAGAAATTTGATTAAAATATTTTTTAATTTAGTTCAAATATTATAATCTATATATATAAAATCCCTGTGCGTTTCTGTTAGCAAAATATGTCCGGGACTTTTTTTACCTTAGTTCATGCAGACCACCGGGTAATGATTTTATAGAAATAGATAAAGGGGAAAAATGCAAGTCGCAAGTGGTAGCAAATGACAATATATTTACAACAAACTCTTTTTATTTATTTATGTGTTATGCGCAAAATCTTATTTCTGAAATCAGGTTCGAAAATATTTGTATTAAAAAACCTTATAGTAAATCAAATTTTGCTATATATGCAAAAGCATAAAAATGTCCATTGCTTTACATCCGCAGGCATAAGTTCTGTAATACGACGTTTTAAAATAATATTAATATAAATATTTGTGAATGACAGCTTAAAAAGCGGGAAACGGACATTATAACCACTTTTCTACTAGCAACTATATGGCACATTTTTACATTTTCGACATGCAACCGTTCAATTAAATTTGTTTTTGTAACATTTGTATTGAAACTCACCGCTTTCAGTCGAGTCTTCGAAACTCACCCGCCAAAAGCATAAACAAACCTTTGTTTATGCTTTTGGCGGGTGAATTTGCATAGAAAATTTATAGTAACAACGCCGCGGCTGTTTTTTTGAACAGTTTTTTTGTTCTAAGTTTCCAATCTCGTTATCTCTGGTCTAACTTGAGTTAATTGATAAAAATAAATAGACATGTAATAAATACATAAATACTTCCTCTGAAATATTTCCATAATTTGACTTCATTAACTTTTTAGTCTTACCCGTATAACGTATTCACTGAATTGATATGCCGACTAAAATATATATACAATGCCCATACAAATTCTTCAACAGCACGCTATGCTCAGAACGTAGATCGTGCCAGCGCTTTACAAAGCCTAGACACCGAAACTCTAGCAGAACGAAGCTAGAAAAAGCGAAATTTCATTCAAAAGCTATAAAATGCAAAATAAAAAACAAATCTGTTTGTTCGGCGGACATGTTTTGTTATTGTGAAAGAACAAAATGAAGACGAATTGCACCGTTCTTCTCATCGCCCGCTGTGCGCAACAAATTGCTCTATTCTTTCTTTCACACTTGAGCTGGCACCCGAGTGCTCGATGAATCAACTCTTCTTACGCATATTCACGTATGAAGTCATACAGAATTCAACAATATTATAAGCGTCAAACCAAAGACAATATAATACAAAGATGTCTCACTCCATACAAAACAAACGAGCAGCTAAAATTCAATTGGGATTTTCGGAAAATCCCATCTGAAGCTTTGGGAGAGTAAAATGAACATATTGTGAGAGCGAGAGATCAAGTTGTGAGAGTAATAGATCAAGTTGTGAGAGTAAGAGCTGCAACTTGCAAGAAAGTGAGCACAAAAGAGAGCGCGTTTGCTACAAATGAGTGTAAAGAATCAAAGCAGTTGCCATCAGAATGTAGAACATCTTATTTTAATTATAACAACAAAGGGTGGTGGCATAACAAACTTTTAGAGGCCCTATATCAGTAGAAAAAACAATAAAAAATGAAATCTTCAAATATTAAATGCCATTTATTTATGATTCAGTATTTGAAGTTTGGATTTTTTGGATCGTTTGTTTTTAAAATATGACCAAGAACGATGCTTACGGTGTAATATGGTTATCAAACGATCTAAAACACTAAACCTGTGAGAATAACATTCATTATTTTCCTCAAACCGATGCGCATTTGGACTTTGTTTTGTACAATGTATACATTGTTGTATAATATATTATTAATTAATTATTATTAATTACAAATTACCGATTATAATATAAATAATAAATAAATTGCCAAATTATCCAAATAAAAAAAAATCACTATTAAAATAGTAGCCGAAGTCAAAATCAATCAAGTTACAAAAAGGAGCTAAAACATCAGTAAAAATAAAAACACAAAAAATCTCGTTTCTGGTTCGGTAAAGAACGTTGTTATCGTCATTCATATACTTGTTGTTGTCGAGCGAGCGGTATTCTTGCACATTCGTACAAACTCTAAACATTTATTTTACAAAAACAAACTATTCGCTTCTCTCTCGCATCGTTTGTGTACACTGTGTTTTGAGCGCGAATTATATTTTTATGTACCCATGCAAAAGGCGAGAGAGAATGGTGGGTGTCACATTGGGCATCTATGCGCCAGACTCACACGCTCTGATTGGTTGATTGCAAAAAGTGGAACAGCTTTCGATCAAAGACTACAAGACTGGAAACTCCTCTTATTTCGTGAGAGAGCTCAAAAAAATGTCCGTCCGCATGTTCACATACAGTGTATGTGAATTTTATGGTGAAATTGTCGACTTGTTACAAGCTAAAACAGGCTATCAAAAAGCATGATATCTGAAAAGGTAAACCGTTTTGCTTCGTTACCACACCACCACAAAATGATGGGGTGAGTTAGTGGCAGGGATACCAATGACACAACTTTATTACTAATTATTTTTTTGGTTTTTAAGTAAACATTAATAGAAAAACTACTTTCCATTTATAAGTTCTCGAGGTTTTGACGATTTCTAAGCTGTTTGGAAATATTAAAAAGTAATGTAAACTTATTTATTTTTGTAATTTTTCATTTCTCTTTTATTTAAATTAAAATGTGTTAACACAAATAAATTTACAATTCATATATTTAAATTAAAATTAATTAAACATAAACAAATTCTCAATTCATGCATTTAAAATTAAATTCGTTTAAATTAAAGACCAAAAGAACTAAAATCACAATTCAGTAAATATTAAACTAAATCACAGATCAATATTCAACAAAACATGTTGAATACGTTGGCATCTCTTTCGGCTAAAAATACGCGTGGTAGGTTAAAAACAGCTGACTAAATTTGTGAAATGAGTAATTTTTATGAATTTTAACTTCGTTTTACTTGCAAAATATTCAATATTGTGCAATTATTAGACTTAAAAAAGGTTTCATGTACATTTCTAGAAGAGTGCGTTGCTTTTAAAACTGGCTCCTTGGTCTTTTTTACGTATTTGAAAAATCATATTTCTGGCTTATTGTTGTGAAGAAGAACAAGAGTTGCATTCCTCTCTCAAAATATTTTGTAAACAAATTCCCGGACTGTCAAAATTTGTTCCCGAACTGTCAAAATTACATGCGTTTTGTTTTTGTAATCTACAACACCCAAGCCTGATTTCACCAACACATTCAAAGCGAAAAAAGAGTTTCCAGTCTTGTAGTCTTTGCTTTCGATCCACGTTCGCCTCAGTGTTAGCGCTAAAATTTTGGCTGTCTCACGGGCATCAAACACTAACACATGTATACAAACTCGAAGCACGGTCAGAAAATTTTTCTTATCTGTTGCCTTCTCATTTCTGTTTTGTTATGCGTACCAGCCACAACAAGGGCTTTGCTTAAGAAAACATGCATGCCGGTAAAAAGAAAAATGTATGTAATGGAAAAACCGGATGATTGTGTTTTTTCTTACTGTACTATTTTTTTTTAGAATTTTATTGTATTATGTAATTTTTATTATTATTATTAGCTCTAGCAACTTATTTCTTAAATCTGAAAATATTGCCCATTCTAATTTTAAAAAAATTACTCAAAATATTTATCAATACCCAAAAGAATATTTTGGAAAGAATGGATACAATTCTTAGAATTACAAATAAAAAACAAGATGTATAAAAAGGTTGCAATTTCTCTTGCTGTACTTCTTTCAACCTCTACAACATGTTTATTTTTACAACATGGCTGGCGAAACAGGTAAAAAATAGTTGAAGGTCATCACAACATTACATTACATTCGAATAATGCGAACTCATGCATGTAGAATATACGGTAGATTAGACAGAGGGTACGTAAAGTACAACATATCTGATGCTACTCACACGTCAAATCAATCACTGCGCACAGTGCTTTCGTTGAAATGAAAGCGCTTACAAACACATCTCAACCGCTTGCACGTACACGAGTTTGAGGCCGAGTACAATTTTTTGTAGTGTGACAGGGTGCAACGTAAACAGCTTTTTCTGAGGCGGCCTCAAGATGTCCAATGTGACACCCGCCAATGTGCGTCGCATCTCAACAAAATTGAAAGCTCTTTCTCGAAAGCACAAAAGCTATCAGATCAGCACAAAATTTTTTTGAAATTTTTCAACGTACTGAGTGAGACATCTTTGTATTATATTGTCTTTGGTCAAACATTATCAAACGCAGTTCGAGTCCAACCAATCGGTATGTCCCTGATCGATGTAGCTAATGTTGAAAAATTCTCTGCCTTGAATTCGCCTTTGTTATCTCTTCATGATACATATGCCTTAAACACAATCAGGGACGCAAGGCGCAGATTCATTTTTTAACTGTCAAAATTACACGGGCTCTTATGGAGATCGAGAAAAAAGTTTGCTTTCCATTTTGCTTCCCTACTTAGCTGCGAAATTACGCATCTCGCATTCGAGCTAATTCTAATTTTGACGGATGCAAAAGCGTTCTTGTTCTTCTTATTTGTTTGTGTTTGTTTACATTTCATTCTTTTTTCTATTTCAGTTGCTGTAAAATTATCTGAGTGTTTTTCTGTTGCTTTTTTTATTATTATTCTGTATAATATACTATTTAAATGTATTTTAAATATATTTTAATATACATAAAAATAAAAAAACTTCGAATAATCCCATTTGAATGGGATCGTTCGCACGAATTCTAACGAAGTGTTTTTCTTTTTTGTTCATGCCTTGAACAATTGGACGAACAAAACACTAAACACAAAATCAACTGTCAAATTTACACAGGCTCTTATGGGATTCAAGAAAAAAATGAGTTATCTACGAACATTTGTGTTTAGATAAAGAAACGCATGTCCGTGAGATAGCTCTATTTCTATTTTGACAGCTTTTGTGCACAAGCTCTTCTTCTGCTTCTGTATATATTCAAATTGTTTACACAGAAGAATTGACAGAAATGACAGATTTTGTTTTTTGTGCGCGAGGCCCAATTGTGTGCGTGTTCTAAGCAAAAGATACAGAGACAAATGTGTTTAGTGTTTTGTGCTTCCAATTGTGTTCTAGGCATCAATTAGTTATGCAGGTGATGAAATTCACCAAATTGACTTCTTTTCGCGAAAACCTGCGGACTCTTTCGGACGAATCGTTTTCGTCAGAATTCGTGCGAACGAAAAACGCATGCAGTGTGCGAGCAGCCTTAGTAATGTTCTTGGTCACAACGTCAAACCAAAGACAATATAATACATATAATATATATATATACATATATATATATAATATATATTGTCTTTGGTCAAAGAACTTAATATGTGGGGTGTGGTATTTTGGCAGATATTATAATACTTTATCGATTACATTTGACATTATCTTCAAAGTAAACCATATTAGAATGTGCGCATGTAGCAATCTCTTTTTTTTGGCATGAAATCAATCGCATTTTTGAACATTCGAATTAAATTATTGCTAAATTATTTAACATTTTTTGCATCGACTAATAATAATAATAATATAATCGATAATATTCTTGATTCTAGTAGAGATTTGGCAGCGTGCATGCAGTTGTTCATTTTCATTTCCGATGAAGTAGATTTGTAGAAATTTATGATCATTGCTGGAAAAAGGAAGCAGAGAGCCAACTCTGTGGTAAATTTGTCCCTGAATTTTAAATGTTGGCATAAAATGCTTTACTATAACGTTAGCGCCGAATGAAGTCATTTGAAAACAGGAATTGTAATTTCTGATGTTTTTGAGGAATGGTTTTGAATCATCATTTATTCCATTTATCAAACTTGGCTGTTGAAGTTTAGGTAGCTTCACTTTTCCACCCGTGCAGCACATTCCCGCAGTTTCTCCTTTATATTTCATTGCTGCGCAATGAGGACAAACTTTGTCCAAATTTCCGATTTGAAGGAATCTACAGGCATTCAATGGAATATCCGGTTCGTATGCAAAAGCAATCCGGTTATTCCAATATTGCAACTGCATACGCGGTTGATCAAATTCTTTTTGACGTTGTTGAGACGATTGTGCTGCTTCTTCTCGATTCACATTGCAAAATTTCAAGTCTTTCTTCCCTCTGATCTACCAATTCTTCTGTTCGCCTTTGAAAAGTACTTACTGTAATACGTAATACCTACTGTAATACGTTAGGCGTTATGTGATTGCGTTTCTAGAACGGCGGCTTATGTTGGAACGTGGGCGAGGCATTACGACGAATCAATTTGTAAGTTGACACAATGAGAAATTGTTATTTTTATTTTATTGACACATGGCTGACTTCCACTAATTTAATTCAAAATATTATATTTTATTGACACATGCCTGACTCAGGTCAGGTGCATTCTAACTGTATGCAAGTCCGAAGAAGTCACACAGCTGGCAGAGATCGCCGATAAAATATTAGATAGTTCAAAATCCATACTCATGATACCATAGTCAAACAATTACGCACATTGCGATAGCAATAGCACCTTTAGAGACCAGAATAACAGCGCTTGAACATTCAGGGCCAGTTTTTCAGTGCTCGTTTATCGTCGTTTCTCAGTTAACTTCCGTTTAAACGACATATTGTGCTTTTCAGTGCTCGTTTAAACGGAGGTTAACCGGCCAATATTGGTGAGTTAACCTCCAGTTAAACTCTGGTTAATTTATCTTCTTAATAGATAAAGAAACAGCTGTTTCTTCGAGTACAGACATTTTCCTGTGTTCTAAACTATGCTAAAAATTTTGTTTCTTTGCACCAAAACAGCTGTTCCCTTTGTAAACATGAAAATATTGACAGGTGCTGCCAAAATAGGTTGAAACATCAACTTATAGTAACGAGTATTCGCTAAATACTCGTTGCATTTAGATAAATTCGCTATGAAATATAGATAAGATACGTTTCACATAGATAAGTTAAACTCGCACTGAAAAACCTAAATCTCAGTTAACTTTTGTTTGACGTTTAACTAAACGTCGTTTAAACGCCGTTACGCTTTGCATTACTTGTGATGTTTTTGACACAGCGATTGGCGCGCACGTAGACCAGTATATTGATGGAATTTGGAAACTTGCACGATTTTTCTCAGCCAAACTGAAGAACAGCTTTTATATACAGGGTTAGGTCAAATTCATACCAATGACAGCTGTTTACATTGTTTACAAGCTTTCACAAACATTTGCGTTTAAGTTTTTTAGAACAAAAGTTATTTGAAATGGAATTCAAACGAAATAGTGTGATTGCGTTATAATTGAGTGGAAAATCACAAGCAGCTATTGTTCGTGAGCTCAGATATCTCAAAGTGAATAAAATGTTTGTGTATCGCATCATAAAACGTTATAATGATACAGGCAGCATTGTCTTTGTGGTGTTACCCAGTTGAGTGGTTTTGAGTGATAAAGGTACTGCCAACCTGTGAAGTCCATGTCCATCTAACCTTGTTGTCCATTTTCAATTCATAGATTTTATTTAATCGAGCATAAATTGTATTTAATGTGACTTCCATTGCTGTTCAATTTAAAATCAGAATTGGATTAGGAAAAAGGAACGCAAGCTAATAGTTTAATACAAATCAGAGATAACTGATCTCTGATATACATACATCATATCAGCTTGGCTAGACGCAGTATCATTTGATACGGTATCACTACTGGTATGATGATACCAGCGATGGCTAAACACTGTGGTATCACATTTATGTCTAGAACACAATTGGAAGCACAAAACACTAAACACATTTGTCTCTGTATCTTTTGCTTAGAACACGCACACAATTGGGCCTCGCGCACAAAAAACAAATCTGTCATTTCTGTCAATTCTCTTGTGTAAACAATTTGAATATATACAGAAGCAGAAGAAGAGCTTGTGCACAAAAGCTGTCAACGGTAATTACTTCACTTTGGTTTTCTTGTTGAGTGGAAACCGTTGTGTTGTGAAATTTTTTTAAAATAGTTAAGTTATTTATAAATATTAATAATAATTAGGCGCTTCTCGTCCTAACCAATGTTGTTGTTGTTTCTGCCGCTGACCCTAACAACAATAATTTGTATAGCTCTCATGTAGTTCCGGAATTATAGCCCTTTAATGTTTCTAAATTACAGGCCTATATCTGTTAAACTTTACGAGATACCACTATGATATGAAAAATAAAATTTTACGTTTTTAGTATTTTTTTTCCATTAATTAATGTTTTCCTAATTGTAATGTACGCCAGAAACAGCAACAACATTGGTTACTTAGAGCAGCGCCTAATCTTTTCGACCTTTTTTTTAATTGTTTTTGAACTTTTCGTGACTTGATAATAAAATAAGCCAAATGGGACAAATAAACGAAATTTCTCCGAAAAAGAGATTTTTTTCAACTTCGTTTGCAACCGTTCGAATTCATTATGGCCGACACACTGACTTACTCCTTATGCCTTGAACACAATTGGAAGCACTAAACACTAAACACATTTGTCTCTGTATCTTTTGCTTAAAACACGCACACAATTGGGTCTCGCGGACAAGAAACAAAATCTGTCATTTCTCTCAATTCTCTTGTGCAAACAATTTGAATATATACAGAAGCAGAAGAAGAGCTTGTGCACAAAAGCTGTCAAAATAGAAATAGAGTTATCTCACGGACATGCGTTTCTTTATCTAAAGACAACTGTTCGTAGCTAACTCATTTTTTTCTTGAATCCCATAAGAGCCTGTGTAAATTTGATAGTTGATTTTGTGTTTAGTGTTTAGTGCTTCCAATTGTGTTCAAGGCATGACTTGTGTGCGTAAGTGATACCGTGAGAAGCAGGGTCTATGTTGGTATCACAAATTCTCTACAACTGATACCAGAGTGTAGACTTTTCCCTTTCTTCCCCATCTCTCTCTCCATAAACTGAAACCATATCAAAAGATACTGTGTATAGTCCATTGGTTTTTAAAATATAAATTTCACCATATATAAACAAAGGTGGTGAAGTTTCCCAAACCTAAAATGGTAGGTGCGAACGGATGTTTGACCCCCCAAATGCATCAACGATGTATAACAATATTTAATTTGCTAAAATATTAGAAAACAAATCTAAAAATATAAATGCGACCATTCTGGAGTTATTAATCTTAATTTTTTTTGTAAAAATTTGAACAACTATGCACTGACAGCCAAAAATTAGCACAATGTCTACTTTATACCAATTAAATATGTGAAATAAATCAACAAATACTATGTAAAATCTGAAAGTATAGATTTATTATAATTATAAGGAACTGGTAGATACATCATGTATATAAAGTGAGCATAAACAAAAGGTTAATACCCACCCTCCCATACGATTTTTTTCTTGTCTCGACCCAACCTACACGTCCTAGTCTTTTGTCCCCTCTTAAGCGAAACACCATGAATATGTATATAGCCCCTATATTATAGCCCTTTAGGTTTCGGCTATAATTAGTATCAAGTATTCTGAAACTTTTTGGCCCGAAAACAAATTTAAATGATAAAAAGAAAAATTATAATTAGTATAATAATATATAAATAAATAGTAAAACGAATTTATATTTTAATTATAATTTTATATAATAATTTAATATAATTTTTTTTTTATAATTTATAATTTTATTATATTATATGGTTATATAAATAATCAAATAATTTTCAAGTAATTTATATTGCCTTTAGTTAATCATAATACAAGTAGTAAAATGTTGCGACGGCGAAGAAATCCGGTTTGTCGTAAACATAAGAAATGTATCCATCTTTAGTGGGATCCCATAAAAAATTTACTACTGATTTTAATCCTTGCATACATTTTTCTCCAATTGTTACAACGCAAATATATCTGTATCTGAAATATGACCATTAAAATAAGAAAATGCGATTTTAATGTGAAAAGTTAATTATTTTATTCCTGGTTAATACCGATTTATATATTCAAATAATTGCAGAAATTTAACTATATTGTTCTTTGTTTTAGTGATAAGAAAACATACAGTGACACATATTCGTATAAACGCACTCTTAATTTTCACTTTGTTACCTTCTCTCTTTTTTATCAATGCATAACTTAAAACAAATTCCAACTCATATTGTTTACTAAACTAATAGAAATAGGTATTGAGTGCAAAAACCTGTTTTCGTTGTTGTTGTTATATATAAATCATTGCAGTTTAAATATTTTACTACAAACACGTGCATATTCGTTTAAACGCACCTGAACAAGGAGATCGAAAAAATATTAGTGAGTAAAAAAAATAAGTATTTGGTTGCATTTAATTGATAATTGGTAAGTTTTGTTTAATTTAAATGTAAAATTATTTTTTTAACGATATGTTTTTAAGATTTTATCAAAATGCCAAAGGGAAAATACCTCAGTGAGTAAAAAAAATAAGTATTTGGTTGCATTTAATTGATAATTGGTAAGTTTTGTTTAATTTAAATGTAAAATTATTTTTTTAACGATATGTTTTTAAGATTTTATCAAAATGCCAAAGGGAAAATACCTCAGTGACACAGAAAAAGTACAAATAAACCATAAAGAGGGTTATTCAAATCGGGAAATTGGGCGGAGAATTGGAAGATCAGAAGCAGTTGTGCGCTCTTTTTTAAAAAACGATGAAAATTATGGAGTAAAAAAACCCACAAAAGGCAATCGAAAACTGAGTATTCGCCAAATAAATCAGATTAGAAAGGAAGCCACCACAAATTTTTTGAACTCAACTCAAATAAAAGAAAAATTAGATCTTCCAGTGACAACGAAGCACATTGCACACATTTTACGTAACTCAGATAATGTTAAATGGAAAAAACCGGTGAGCAAGCCTGTGTTGAAGCCGCATCACAAAAAAGCGCGCTTAGACTTCGCCCAAAAACACATGCAGTGGTCAACTGAGTGGGACAATGTTGTGTTTTCCGACGAAAAAAAATTCAACTTAGATGGCCCAGACTCTTACAGTTGTTATTGGCATGATTTGCGGAACAAAGACGTACGTATGTCAAAAAGAAACTTTGGTGGTGGCAGCGTTATGGTGTGGGCGGCATTTTCATCGAGAGGTAAAGCAAATATTTGCTTTGTGCCGCCCAAAATTAATTCAAAAATATACACGGAATTGTTGGATGATGCTCTCATTTCATTTTTGGATGATAAAATGGATGAAGACAGCATTTTTCAACAGGATAACGCGGCCATTCACGTTTCTAAAGAGTCTTTGAAATGGTTTGAAGAGCACAACATCCCACTTATGAAATGGCCTGCATGCAGTCCCGATTTGAATCCGGTGGAGAACTTTTGGAGGTGCATGTCACGCCAAATCTATGGACAAAAAGCCCAAGCCTTTATAAAACTGTGCTAGAGCTGAAGTTGGCCATTAAGGAAGCTTGGGAAGATTTGGATCGTCAGTTGCAGCAAAATTTAGTTAAGTCGATGCCAAATCGTAAATTTAAAGTCATAAACAAAAATGGTGGACCAATTAATTATTGAAAATCAAATAAACATTCCTATGGAAAATTAAGTTGATGCGTTTAAACGAATATGCACGTGTTTTTAGTAAAATATTTAAAGTGCAATGATTTATATATAACAACAACAACGAAAACAGTTTTTTGCACTCAATACCAATTTCTATTAGTTTAGTAAACAATATGAGTTGGAATTTGTTTTAAGTTATGCATTGATAAAAAAGAGAGAAGTTAGCAAAGTGAAAATTAAGAGTGCGTTTATACGAATATGTGTCACTGTATAAGAGAAATTATAAGAAAGATTTCTTAAAAGTATATTTCTGAATGTTTTTCAAAATGTACTATTGAAGAGTCTAAACTTAAGTATTTTTAGTAATTGAATAGTCCTGTCCGATAAAAGCAAGAGAAAGTGGTAGGGTCTCGTTTCCTTAAATTTAAATATTTAAAAGTAAATGTCTAAATGTTTTTAAAATCTAATATGCAACAGTTTAAACTTAAGTACATAGACTTGAAGAGTTGATTCTGCTCCGATATGAGTTACGATATGAAAGGGTATTGGTAGCAGAGAATACAGATTACTTATGCAATATTCTGTTTTCTAATATTAGTTTTTGGCAAGTCTTTTTTATTAAATTTAAATGTTTTTAAATTTTCGTCGCCTGGTTTAAATTTATCGCTCTTGAATATTCCATCCCTAAATTTTTCGCCCCTGAACAATTGCTCAATCTTCCACCCCTAGATTGGGTGTTCCCCACTATAGATTGACCTGCTCACAGATACGAGAAAGAGTAATTTTAGAACCTGAGCAATTACTGTAATATTCAAATATTGGTTGGTTTTTGTTTAACTTCAGCATGTCCATATCATGAATTTTATTACTCACCTGTCATAATTTTGATTTTTAATTCGATTTTTTATTTCCTCGCTTACGAGGCCACATGTGTTCAATGCGTTTTTAGCTGTGTAA
This sequence comes from Myopa tessellatipennis, assembly GCA_943737955.2. Classification (NCBI taxonomy): domain Eukaryota; kingdom Metazoa; phylum Arthropoda; class Insecta; order Diptera; family Conopidae; genus Myopa; species Myopa tessellatipennis. The sequence goes on from OX031315.1 coordinate 17,779,801, forward strand.
GTAAATGCGTCAAAGGTTTTGTCCATTACATTTTTAATAATTTTTTCACAAACTTCCTTATTTAAGGGGTATTTTGGTTCCAAACGATATGTTGGCATGTAACGCATTACTGGCTACATCGAAAATTAAAAAATAATAATTTTAACAAATTCATTAGCCTGTGTAAAACTTAGCTTTACTCGTGCTGCAGGAATGGTAAATGCATTGCTAAACCTTCTTGGCGCTACTCCCTTGATAGAACCCCTTGCAGTTTTCTATTGAAAATGAAATTAATCAGTTAGTCCTTTTTGTGGAGGATAAATCCTAAAGAAAATTATTGGTTCAATAATGATTTTTATACCCTACACACGAAGCGATGAGAGTATATTCGCTTTGTGCTTTACGCATTCTGTTTGTAACGCATTAAAGGAGGCGTGGCAGGTATATAAAAGTATATTTATTCTCGATCAGCTTCAACTCCTGAGTCGATTTAGCCCTGTTTGTCCGTCTGTCTGCATGTCTATCTGACTTTGAAAATCACGATTACAAGAGAACATAAGAGATTACAAGGAGGTATCGTCATCAAATTTGGCACGAATATTCTGTCATCAGAAACTCGTTCGTATTGGAAATGGGAAAATCGGCCTACATTTTATAATGAATATAAACTCATATTTCGAATATTCTGTCAACACAGGCTATTTGGGATTGAAAATTGACAATTGCCACACCTAATTTTTAATTAAACGTGTGTAGGGTATATGAACTTCGACCAGCCCGAAGTTAACACTCTTTCTGGTTTTAATTTGCAATTACCTAAGAGACTAAATATAAGAGAGACTAAATAAGAGACTAAATCAATTGCCATTATCCTATGCTTGTTAGATCAATATTTCTTTTATATTGCTTTTATATACTTGACTTTTATATACTTTTTGTTATACTTGACAACTGCTACTTGCTGCTATCATTTGGCTTTTGGTTTAATTGCCAGTTTAATAGCTGTCGACATTCCATATTGCTGCTATGACTGTGTTTAAACTTTAAACCTATTAATGCGATCTTTTACGGATTTTTGATTTATAGGGTATGCCCAATGATAGCTACATACAAGCGATAGCTACGAAGTGAGCATAATCCGGTCTTTAAAACTACAACAGCAACAAAAGGAACAACAAAATCGGAGGGATTCCAACTGCGTTGTGATCCTATTGCATTTAAAAAGACGCTATTAAGACTCATTGTGAAGGCGCATGCGCAGAACGAAGCCACTTTTGTTTTTTTACATGCGCAATCTCTTAGGCTGCTCGCACACTGCATGCGTTTTTCGTTCGTGCGAATTCTGACGAAAACATGCGAACGATCTCATTGCATGTTATGGATTGTAAATGCGCACATTGAAGCTCTGTTCTGTCGCCAGAATTGCTGCGAAATGTTGCGAATTGCGAACGATCCCATTCAAATGGGAAAGCCAAAACTTCGCTGCGGCAGAAGATTTCTGACAGTTCGCACCGAATAATTCGCAGTGCGATTTTCTATGTGTTCAAGGCATTATTCTATCATTGTTTTGCTTGTCTGCCGGATTAGAGTCACACACACACATAACGAAATAAATTTCTTTTACCCTTATTTTATTTCCTATTCCCTGTATACATATAAAGAATGATAGAATTCTGGCCTGCATATGAGATTGGTTAAATTTAGTTCTTCATCAAGGTGATTGCTTTCTTTCATAGTTTTAAGTTACTTAAGTCAAGTTTGCAAATTATAATGTATGCAAGATGTATGTAAAATAACTTCATACCTCAGTTGGTGCGGGCGTAGGTGTAGCTGGAGCTGTTGTGGCTGGAGCTGTTGTGGCTGGAGCTGTTGTGGCTGGAGCTGTTGTGGCTGGAGTTGTGGCTGGAGCTGTTGTGGCTGCCGTTGCCGGTGGTTGTCCATTTTCTGTCATTTCATAGGATTTTGGTTTTTAATATCTTTGATAAACAGTATAGAATTATGTTTTGTTAAAAAGTTTGTATTTTAAGAATATATGTGCGTTACATAACTTTCACGAAAAATCAAAGATGTATTACTACACATTTATATTAAAATATTCAAATGACGTAAAGATCAGTTTCATTGTTTGTTTTTTAAATTTATGGAGTAAAGTTCATTTAAATTTTTTTAAAATAGTATAGTTATAATTAATAGTAAATATAGTTAAATTCTCTTCCTTAAATATTTCCATTTCTAATAATTCCAGCTAACTGTTCTGTGTTCCGCCTTCAAGCCGACTTACAATAGACTTGTTCGAGAAGTACTCGAACACAAGCTACCAAATCGCAATATTCACGAAATAGAACGTCAACAGTTTTTATTAAACTTTCTTTCAAAATTACAAACAACTTGATTAACAATAAAATCACTGTTGAATCACTTACGACTCCACAAGGGGCATTGTATACACGCAATTTGACTTCACCTTAACTTAAATATTACACCAACAAATGTCGTGCTATTTTATTAATTTTTTGCGTAAGTTTTTACATTACACGCTGAATAGCGGCATCTTCTACGCAGAATGTGCACAGTAAGTTGCGAAGGTCGACACAACAACAAATGTCGAACACGAAACAGTGAAGATTTAAGTTAAGGTGGACCAAAGACATATAATACATGTATTATATTGTCTTTGGTAATACCCTTCATAAACTAATGAAGGGCCACCAATCACTGTAAAGAAAAAAGCACAACTAATAAATTAATTAAATTAGTTGTTTTTTTAAATTATCATTTGTATAGTTATACATCAAGTTTTAAGATCCATCTTTTAGAATAAGTTTGTAAACTATGAGTTGTATATCAATATAAATACATATTGTACATACATATATATCTACATATTACAATTCATATTTATTATTATATTACATATATATGTACATACAATATACATATTTATTTTCTGTTTAAATAATCTTCTAATGGATTTAAAAATAGATTGCTCTAAATAAATTTAAGGACAATAAGAAGTGCCTTACCAAAATAATCAGCTAGCGCTTTTCGTATTCTTTCGGCATTTCTGCGGTATTCAGATGAAACTTTTGATGAAACAATTTTTGTAGCTGCGATCCATTTCTCTACATTTTACATTGAGCTTTCAGCCAATTATCGTTTATCCTGCTATTTCTTTCGTTCAAGAAATTGCGCAATTCTTCAGAAACGAGCTTTCAGGTGGCCGAAAGGGTTTTCCACCCTTTTGTCTGGTATCGTTGTCTATACTAAACGGATACGGCTTCATCAGATTTGTGGAAAATTTGAAGGCGGAATCTATGATGATATATGCTTCCCTGACCCTGACTCCAGAAATTATTTTGGTTGCCTGTTGTAGCTTATTGCACCGCAAAAGTTGCTACACCGTCCAGTAGAGCCAACATTTGTGTACATAAATCTGCACCTAAAAATATCTTTTCAATGCATTATTCCCGCCTTAAATTGATAGACATATCTTGCATCCACTAATGGTAGAAGAGTAGTTTAATACCAATCTTTGTAGTTATAAAAGTCCACGGCGTCCTTCTTGCGCGGATGTACACCTATATGGCACCCATACGAAGAGTCCATAATTATTTATTACTTGGAAATTTAAGTGCTCACCAATTGCACCAAAACACTGCGGAAATTCCTGTATTTTAAAACCGTTCATGTGGTCATACTGCTTCAAAGCCTTCTACCAAAGAATATGTAATAATATAGAAGACGCAGGACTCAAAATTTCAAATTTTACAAAACAGATGCGGTCGGTCGCAGGCAGCGGGTGAAAACAGCTTCACTACTCGCGAAGTTATACTTTTTGCCATGCTTCGGTTTTCTCAGCGCTGATACCAAAGCGAAATTGAATGATCTCCTAATGAGTGAGGGGTTCGGAAGATATTTTTAATGAGTATGAAGGGAGCGGAAGACCGACTTTGCTTCTGTTATTTTGCACTAACAATTAAAGCGAATATGCGTAAGAAGAGATTGATCCAGCACTCGTATGCCAAGTAAAGTGTAAAAGAAAGAAACGATTAATTTGTGGAGTACAGCGGGCGATGAGAAGAACGGTGCGATTCGTCTGGATTTGTTTTAGATTTTGCATTTTATGGTTTTTGTAAAGCGCTGGCACGAACTACGTTGAGAGCATAGCGTGCTGTTGAAGAATTTGTATAGGCAAAAATCTACTTTAGTCGGCATATCAACACATTGAACACGTTATACGAAGGAATCGGAAGATCGACTTTGTGTTTGTTATTTTGTATGTACTAATAACTGAAATGCTTCTGTCTGACCGTCTATGAATTTACCTTGTAAACAATTATTAAAATTAAATTAAAGACTAAAATTTTTAAAATTTAAAAAGAACACGGCAGCTAGCTCAAGCTTTTTTTCTTATGTTTTTCGTGTAGTGGGCGTGGTTCTCAACCCTTCGCATCCGGCCGTGGTAAGTAACAACAAAAAAAAAATCATATATCTGCTAAATGATGAGAATCTAAACTACAAAAACCAAAGAAAAGAAACACACGTATTCAACTCACACTCAAGGTGAATATCACCATCCCTCTTGCGTCGCCCCCGCGTCGTTATTCCACCGTCAAAAAAATAACTCAATGCATGTTATTCATATTATTTCTTATTTAATACAGATACATTATTTGGCCTTTGGGCGTACATATGCTTACAACAATACCTCACTTAAAACAAAACATAATACATAATTAAAAAAGACTAATTAAAACACAATATTATTTTAATCTTCCAGAAACTAAAAAAAAATGTTCTCTTCTATTTATGTTAATGCACATCAATTTGCAAAACTCAACCACATACGGGAATTTACTACCAGTCGTTGTTCCTAGCGCACACCCCCCCCGAAGATCTCAACGGGATCGCCTGGCACTACCACCACAAGGATAACAAAAAAAATTGACTATATCAATCACCTGCCGGCTTTGTCGGTTGCCAATTGTTGTGCTGTACACGTAAAAAAAAAAAACGGAAACTAGGTGTACTTACACATATATATATATACTCTTAATTTTAGAAAATTTGCACCCTGTATACAAGTAACACTTAATAAAATATGAAAAAAAGGGTACAAAAACATGTAATAAGATTTATAATAAAATTGAATTAATAAAAAAAAACGGTCTCTATTCTCCGCATATATTTCAGGTGATAATCGTTGCGTTCCAGCTTTGTTTGCTGCTCATGTACGACTTCCGATTTCTTCACGTTAGGTAGGAGTTCGTGGAATCAGTATATTTATGTATATATGCCTCGAAACGTATGAATCTATGTACTGACGGTTTGCCGGGAAAACTTTGTATGTACTTTATTTCATCCTTTTGTTCTTTCCTTTGTTTTGCTTCATTGTATATAAGGAAGTTTTATTTTTGTAATGTATGTAAATGTAACTGTTATTGTAAGTAGAGTAGTGGCGTGTACATGATCTATGTATGTATATAGGTATATTAACGGATGATTTTGGTGTTTTAGAGGAAACGGATTTTATGTACGGAAAGAAAACTCGTATGTACTGATCTACTATAATACGTGATCACCAGTTTATTTAAACAAAGCGAAATTTGGCATGTGGCGTCGAATACACAATTTTTTGTTTTTTTTTTTTTTTTGTAAAGATGATTTAAACTTATCTTGGTGGCGCGGTTCCCAGCGCCACGATCTTTTCCTTCGAATTCTGACTCCTTCTATAGCCACAAGCCTTAAGTAATTGTGTCTTCCTTTATTCCCTCCTGTCTCTCCTTTCCTGTAGGATTTTATATTTTAAAGGCTATCAGTCTAATTTTGCAACTAACTATCCAACTACACTACTTTACTTATCTACAAATTTTTATTTTTATATGATTTTAAACGAATGTTTTACCTTTTCTCTATCCGTTTCCTTTATATGTATATCTTTGTCTTAGCCGCCTCTATATGTTTTCTTTGTATATTTTAATTCTTTCTTTAATTCTACACTACATTGTATATATATGTTACTTTCACCTTTTTTTTTAAATATTTCCACCGGCCACATTCTACTGTTCGATTAACAATGACCTTACTACCAAGAGGTCGCTGATCGGTAACCTTCACCGAATTCGACTCAATTTTTTGGTTTCTTGTAACTGCCTTTCTAATTGGACTCAACACTATTTTCTTATTTCTTTAGTGTCGATGTGAGTGCACTCGTCTACCATCCACCCACTACGGTTCGTGTCCCCGCTAAGCTCTCCACATCTACACCAGTCAAACTCGAACCTGTTCGATTCGCACTCCGCCACTTTTCCCACCACGCGAAAATGCGCGGATATTCGTATCTGGCAATATCGGGTCAAACCAATGTTGGTGACAGAAGTGAAACGCTTAGGTTAGTTGTTCTGACAGATCATTTTAGTAAGATTTATTTTATTTTACTTTTAGGCACCCGCAACAAAACTATGGCGTTGTGGTGGCTGCACTCATCGGGTCACGACAAAGACAGTTTGCTGGGTGACGTTCTTCTATGCGGCGCTCAACGTAGGCCATCGCCCACCATGTTGGTGTCTCGTGCTCTTCACTGAGCTAGCCGGAATATTCTCGGATCATCTCTTTAGCCATCTCGTGGAAGTCTTTCGTTGGACTAAAGTATCAGGGAAGCATTGCCTAAAAAAAAACTTTTACTTTTTGCACCCTTTTGGTACTTTTACAGGTCTGTTAATTAAATTAAATCGGGATCGTTTAATAGGTGGAGTTTGCGTGCTAACTTATAGTCTGCACCGTTCATAAACATATTTTGCCGAAACAAGGCAAAGAATGGTGTTACACCAGTAGCCGAATGTATCGCGCTTCGCAGAGCACATTCGATCTCAGGTAGATAAAGATCCCATTCACGATGGTCACGTTCTAAATAAGATCGAATCCCTGCCAACACCGACTGATTCACGCGTTCAGCTGCATTTGATTGGGGTGAATACACTGCCGTCTTAAGATGGACAATTTGAAAAGTTTCTGCCATTCTCTTGAACTCTTGTGAAATAAACTGTTTCCCATTGTCACTATGGATCACCTCGGGAACGCTAAATTTATAAAACACTTCATTCGTGAGAAATTCAACGACGTTGGCAGCAGTGGTTTTTCGCATGGCTTTTAATAGTGTAAATTTCGTGAAATGATCTACGACACTGAAGATATATGCATTTCCGCGCTTTGACCGAGGATATTTACCCATAAAATCGATGTAAATTTTCTGGAACGGCCTTACTGTAACGACCTCGTGTCCAATACCGGGTTTCAAGTTCGTATTGGCTGATTTGGACTGCTTACAGACAGCACAGCTATTAATATAGTTTCTCACCTGTATGTATGTATGGCCAATAATAAAAACGACGCAATCGATGCAACGTCTTCGCAATTCCTCCATGTGCAGCGGTTGCTACATCATGTGCCTTCTCTATTAGCGTTGTCGTCAACGACTCTGGGATCCACAACTTCCATTTAAATTCCTCCAATTCATCTGGACTTCGAACGAAATGTGTTCGCTTGAATATCATCCCGTTTTCAACTTTTAAATCAGGCAATTTTTCCTTATTATTTTTAATGTTTTCTATTAATTGCAGGTATTCTGGGGATTCAAATTCTGTAGTCTCGAAGTCGAGGATTCTTTGGTTGTCTATCTGTATTTCTTCGATGGTCCTGGACAGAGTATCGGCCACTACATTTTCGGACCCTTTTCTATGTTGGATGTCAAAATCATACGCTTGGAGTTGGAGAGACCACCTAGCCAATCTTCCGTTTAGGTCCTTAAGCGACATAAGCCACTTTAAGCTGGCGTGGTCGGTCACAACCGTGAATGGCATAAGTTCTATATATGGCCGGAACCTTTTTATCGCGAGAACTGCAGCCAAGCACTCCTTTTCCGTTACGCTATAATTTCGTTGATGACCGTTCAAACTTTTGAGAAAAGTAGGCTATGGGCCTCTGGCTTTTACTCTCGTCGAGTTGGTATAAGACTGCACCAACACCAACATCAGACGCATCACATTGAACCCAAAAACGCTTCGAAAAATCTGGGTGTTTCAATACCGGGGCAGTCGTCAAAGCCAGTTTCAGTTGCTCGAAAGCCTTTATTGCCTCCGGAGTCATCGCAATTTTTTTTCCCTTTTTTAATACGTCTGTCAAGGGCGCTGCGATCGCTGCGAAATTATTTATACCGTCTATACCAGCCGGCGGTGCCTAGGAAACTTCGCACTTGTCTTACCGAACGAGGCACTGGTATCTGCTGAATTGCTTCTATCTTGTGAGGATCAGTTCTCATCGCGCCTCCTCCTGCGATGAAACCAAGGTACTTGAGTTCCTTAAAGCAGAACTTTTACTTCTTTAACCCTATTGTTAAATTGGCGTTTTTCAGGCACTCAGCAACTTCTTTCAAGATTCGTAAGTGCGTGGCAAAGTCTGGTGCGATAATGAGGAGGTCATCTAAGTACACAAAGACATGCGATCTTAAATGTGATGGAATCACCTTGTCCATCAATCGGCAGAGACGTTGAGCAGCGTTACACAAACCGAAAGGCATTACCACAAACTGATAAAGTGGTCGGCCTGCGACAGTAAACGCTGTGCAAGATTTGGATTCTTCGTCCAGCTCGATTTGCCAGAAGGCATATTTCAAGTCTACGCTGCTGATAAAATAGGTGTAATCGAGCCGGCTCAAAATCCCTTCTATGTTTTGTAGAGGATACGCATCTTTGACGGTAACCTCATTTAACTTTCTGGCATCTAAACAAAATCTATTTTTGTCAGGTCTTCTCACAACAGTTATTCGATTAGTCCAGGGACTTTGACTCGGCTCAATCACCCCCATTTCCAACATCTTATCTACCTCTTCATACACTATGTTTTGAACCGCAGGTGACATGGGATAGTGCCGCTCTTTTATTGGCACTGATCCTTCAACCAACTGAATGTTATGCCTCTCTAAGGCCGTATGTCCCAAACCGTGTTGCTCAAATGTCCTGAAATTTTTAATCACTTCGTCTAATTGCGCTCGTTGTTCGACCGTAAGCTCATGTGATTCTACAGCTGGACTTTTTTCGACTAGTTGGTCTACACCTTCAACATCTTTCGCGTCAATCTCAGCTACTCCTAGAACCTACGGCCAACTCAAACGCTCGCCAAAATTCGATACCTAGATTTAAATTCTGTTCTAAATATGGACATAAATAAAACAAAATAACTTTTTTCTTTCCTTTGTATTCTACAGGTAACCTAACTTTCCCGATTATGTCATGTGAGTGACCAGTGGCCGTCGCGATCTTGGAGTGGTATGGCAAAATGTCTATATCCAAATCGGCAATTAACTTTCTACACCCTCGCCCTAAAATGCTGACCGACGCTCCCGTGTCTAATAAACCTGTAACTACCCGGTCTCCAATCTGGATATGAGCGAAGCATCGAGGATCGTTGCGATTAGCTGCTTTCACGGATTCAATAACCTGCTTACGAACCTGTTTACGCTTCTCGTATCGATCGCGCGCTTTCTTGACTGTCTTCGGCACCACATGTTCTTTTGCTGATTGCGTTGTTCCAAATTTCAAGATTTCCAAGATTTCGAACTTCGTTATATTCGACAATTCTCTCTTCCAGTGGTTTAATAATTTTCAAATTTTTGTTGTTAACTTTATCGCTAAATTTAGTTTTTAATAATATTTCAATTTTTTCAGTTTTCTCCGGTTCTTCCGCCCTTGGCTCTTCTATTGTGGTTGATTGGGCCGCTGTTCGATAGCTCTGCCACGCCGCTGCCACGTTCCTCTTCGCGTTTTCCGGATTACAATTTGGACATCTTGGTGTTATCGTGTTAGCTAATCCGCATTTGAAACAAAATACATGTTGTTGCGATGATTCGCAATCCATGTATACATGGCCTGTGTTTCGACAGTTCCAACAGATCAGTTTTCGTTCCATCACCGGCCGTTGCTGTTGAGTACGTGTGCTTACTACATGTTGGGCTTCCTCTACCATCTCTTGTTCCGGAATGCTCACGGCTCTGTCCATCGCGGGATCCCATTCTAGTTCATGGACACGTTTCGTGAACTGTGCCATCGGCCGATGAGGTGCGCGACTGTCGCGCCACCCGACGCTACTTTCCGCTTCGTGGGGTTCTCTTAAATTTCTTTTCATTATTCTGACCATTTGAGCATCTGTAATTGGATTAACTAATTTTGCTCTCAACTTACAGATAACCTGGAAGAACGCGTCTATGGATTCACCTGAGGATTGTTTTCGTTCGTTAATCTCGCGCATTACTTCAAAATCCGACAGATTTATGCGGTATGGTCGCAAGAGAGCGTAACGCAAGGTTGGCCAATCTGGAACTATGTGGTTTTTAACGTGTACCCAGTACCAGTCCTTAGCCTCCGCAGAAAAAAAAGAGTGAAACCCCCTCAAAATTTCTGTCCACGGACAGTCATACAGGGCAGATATTCGACCCTAAAGATGAAATCTTCCACGGACATTTCGTGTGGATGTCCATTGAAGTTGAGCCCCCATGTTTCGAGTTTGACTGTCGAGCTGCGGTATTCCACTCGGGAACTTCGAGATTCATCCGAGTTTGTGGGCTGTGGAGATGCAGCGTAGGTACGCGAGGCAACTTCTGCGTAAGCTGGTGGAGGATTCGGAATGCACGCCCTATCTATTTGTGGTACTACTACTGTTCGAGTGCCTACATTATCTACTCTATTTCTGTTATTTTGATGATTTCTATTTTTAGGAAAACCTTGATTGTGGTTAGCGAATCTATGGTTGGAAGAGGGCCTATACGCAGGATCTGGTCGTCCATTCGTTTGCACGAGCATGGATTCCATCTTTTGCATCATGAATGACATACCCTCCTGGATCCCTTTCTGTATTTGTTCCCTAATGGATTCGTCTAATCGTGATTTCAAATCCGAGCAAGCATGGGTAACTAGTCTGTTAACCTTATCGGTTTCATCATCATATATGTTTGTATTTAGTGGTAGTTCGTAGCTTAACGGTGGTAGGATTGTTGAAGGTTGACGAGGCAGATCCGCAGGAGGAGATCGCTGATCTAATTTTTTTGGTATCGCGCCAGTAACCGTCCCTGGCTGCGTTGAAGATGCTGTTTGAGCACTGTGTGAATTGGACGTCATTATGGTTTTTGACAAATCTATAAACGATGCGCCGTTCTGCCTCTTCTACCTCTGTCTGCTTTCTCGGCGTATGGTACATAGTTAACTTATTTTTGGGTGACACTTTATACGGATCACACTGCCCTCAACGTCGTTTTGTGTAACTCAAACTAGTATCTCGCTTTGACATTACCTGGTATAACTCGTAGTTAGTGACCAAACAAGCCAAACTAGAAAATATATATATTCAGAGATCTTTATATGGATTGGTGTTTGAATGTTTACCACCAATTACTACTTTCAAATGCGTAATTCAATTCGGAATTGAGAACATCTTGGTATTATTGAATAAGGTAGATTAAACTGATAAAAATTTAAATACTGTTAGCAATTAAATACTAATAATAACAAAAAAAACTATAATAAGTAATAACGATAAACGATACAGTAAAGTAATAAGTAATAAAAACTTCTATTTGGGTTGAATTTGTAATAAAAATTTTATAAAAAAAATATTAATAAATGAAGAAGTTAGAAAATAACCGTTAGTAAAGAAAACTTTACGGAAGATGAGCAAAACTAAACTAAACTTTAATCGATTGTACGATTGGACAATTATTTCACGATGATCGCTAAAAACAAACAAAAACGAAATTCATATAAAATTCTCGAAACTAGATTAAAGCAAATTCAAAATTATTAATTTTTATTAGAAATACGACGGTGGAATTTCACGACTAGGAGCGAACAAGAGTTATGTTTTTTTCCTTTCAACTAATGGAGGGTCTTTCACCTCTTGATTTTAAATTTTTCGTGTGAATCGTATACGTTACGTTGTACTGTATAGTTTGCTATCATAATAGTCTCGTTCGTCTATTTTAGAAGCTGTTTTTATAAAGTAGTTTTATTTATTTATCTCTCATCAAGTTAAATACCTACTAGTGTTTGTGTTTGTGTTTGCCTATTCGCAGTGCTTCTTTTACCAGGTGCAATTGAACTTAGCTTATGTCTCCATTTCAAGCCACCGGTTTTCAGACAAGCTGCGAAAATGGAATCGCCTGTGCCTTAACCTTTTTATTAAAACAAACGAAACGAGACGACTTTGTTTTTGGTCTGCGGTTTCTCATCCGCAGTGTTCCCCTTGTCGGTGCAATCAGCTTTGGCTCGCCTTGCCAGTCTAAGTCAACCTATTCGGGAAACCCTGCGGAGGAGAAACCGCAAAGCTTTCACTTGGACGCCATAATTGTTATGGCTTCATTCTATATTAATTTCATAAAAAAAAAACTTCATGAATAACCAACACTTCTTTGGCATGCGGTTGCTTGTCAGCAGTGCCTCCTCCGCATGCGCAATTGAGCTTGGCTGCATTGCCAGTTCAAGCCGTCATGTTTTGGAGACTTCGCTGAGAAGAAACCGCGTAAAAAAAACGACACTTTTCGCTGCGATTCTTCATCGCCACGTCCCCGCTTCTCGTGCAATTTGAAGTCGCTATAAGCCCATCAAAGTCATCAAGCATTGGAGACTTGGGTGAGGAAGTATCGCCGAGCCTCACTTTTGATTGGGCGCCATTTATTGTTACGTGACCTCTTCTTCGACCTGTCCGGATGTGGTGCACGGCAGCTAGCTCAAGCTTTTTTTCTTATGTTTTTCGTGTAGTGGGCGTGGTTCTCAACCCTTCAATAAGGCCGTGGTAAGTAACAACAAAAAAAAATCATTTATCTGCTAAATGATGAGAATCTAAACTACAAAAACCAAAGAAAAGAAACACACGTATTCAACTCATACTCAAGGTGAATATCACCATCCCTCTTGCGTCGCCCCCGCGTCGTTATTCCACCGTCAAAAAAATAACTCAATGCACTTTATTCATATTATTTCTTATTTAATACAGATACATTATTTGGCCTTTGGGCGTACATATGCTTACAACAATACCTCACTTAAAACAAAACATAATACATAATTTAAAAAGACTAATTAAAACACAATATTATTTTAATCTTCCAAAACTAAAAAAAATTTTTGTCTTCTATTTATGTTAATGCACATCAATTTCCTCAACCACACACGGGAATTTACTACCAGTCGTTGTTCCTAGCGCACACCCCCCCGAAGAGCTCAACGGGATGGCCTGGCACTACCACCACAAGGATAACAAAAAAAAATCGACTATATCAAACACCTGCCGGCTTTGTCGGTTGCCAATTGTTGTGCTGTACACGTAAAAAAAAAAAACGGAAACTAGGTGTACTTACACACATACATATATATACTCTTAATTTTAGAAAATTTGCACCCTGTATACAAGTAACACTTAATAAAATATGAAAAAAAGGGTACAAAAACATGTAATAAGATTTATAATAAAATTGAATTAATAAAAAAAAACGGTCTCTATTCTCCGCATATATTTCAGGTGATAATCGTTGCGTTCCAGCTTTGTTTGCTGCTCATGTACGACTTCCGATTTCTTCACGTTAGGTAGGAGTTCGTGGAATCAGTATATTTATGTATATATGCCTCGAAACGTATGAATCTATGTACTGACGGTTTGCCGGGAAAACTTTGTATGTACTTTATTTCATCCTTTTGTTCTTTCCTTTGTTTTGCTTCATTGTATATAAGGAAGTTTTATTTTTGTAATGTATGTAAATGTAACTGTTATTGTAAGTAGAGTAGTGGCGTGTACATGATCTATGTATGTATATAGGTATATTAACGGATGATTTTGGTGTTTTAGAGGAAACGGATTTTATGTACGGAAAGAAAACTCGTATGTACTGATCTACTATAATACGTGATCACCAGTTTATTTAAACAAAGCGAAATTTGGCATGTGGCGTCGAATACACAATTTTTTGTTTTTTTTTTTTTTGTAAAGATGATTTAAACTTATCTTGGTGGCGCGGTTCCCAGCGCCACGATCTTTTCCTTCGAATTCTGGCTCCTTCTATAGCCACAAGCCTTAAGTAATTGTGTCTTCCTTTATTCCCTCCTGTCTCTCCTTTCCTGTAGGATTTTATATTTTAAAGGCTATCAGTCTAATTTTGCAACTAACTATCCAACTACACTACTTTACTTATCTACAAATTTTTATTTTTATATGATTTTAAACGAATGTTTTACCTTTTCTCTATCCGTTTCCTTTATATGTATATCTTTGCTAAGAAGCCGCCTCTATATGTTTTCTTTGTATATTTTAATTCTTTCTTTAATTCTGCACGACATTCTATATATATGTTACTTTCACCTGTTTTTTAAAATATTTCCACCCGCCACAGTCTACTGTGCGATTAGCAATGACCTTACTACCAAGAGGTCGCTGATCGGTAACCTTCACCGAATTCTACTCAATTTTTTGGTTTCTTGTAACTGCCTTTCTAATTGAACTCAACACTGTTTTCGTATTTCTTTAGTGTCGATGTGAGTGCACTCGTCTACCATCCACCCACTACGGTTCGTGTCCCCGCTAACCTCTCCACATCTACCACAGTCAAACTCGAACCTGTTCGATTCGCACTCCGCCACTTTTCCCACCACGCGAAAATGCGCGGATATTCGTATCTGGCAATATCGGGTCAAACCAACATTTGTGACAGAAGTGAAGCGCTTAGGTTAGTTGTTCTGACAGATCATTTTAATAAGATTTATTTTATTTTACTTTTAGGCACCCGCAACAACAAAGCAATTGCAATGAGAAGCAAATAACCCGAAATCGCTACGAATTTATCAAACAATGAGAAGAGAATAGAGAGAATGCGTAGCAACACAAAAAACTACTCAATGTTGCGCATCATGGACGTACGGCTACGTCCACGGAACAAATTTTGCTGTTCAAAAATTCGTATGAGATACGCCATCTATATATTGTATATTCTTTGCTTCTACACCAAAGACTACAAGACTGGAAACTTTTTTTCGTTTTGAATGCGTTGGTGAAATCAGGCTTGGGTGTCGTAGATTACAAAAACAAAACGCATGTAATTTTGACAGTTCGGAAACGAATTTAGACAGTCCGGAAATTTGTTTACAAAATATTTTGAGAGAGGAATGCAACTCTTGTTCTTCTTCACAGCAATAAGCCAGAATTATGATTTTTCAAATACGTAAAAAAACCAAGGAGCCAGTTTTAAAAGTAACGCACGCTTCAAGAAATGTACATGAAACCTTTTTTAAGTCTTATAGTTGCACAATATTGAATATTTTGCAAGTAAAACGAAGTTAAAATTCATAAAAATTACTCATTTCACAAATTTAGTCAGCTATTTTTAACCTACCACGCGTATTTTTAGCCGGAAGAGATGCCAAAGTATTCAACATGTTTTGTTGAACATTGATCTGTGATATAGTTTAATATTTACTGAATTGTGATTTTAGTTCTTTTGGACTTTAATTTAAACGAATTCACTTTTAAATGCATGAATTGAGAATTTGTTTATGTTTAATTAATTTTAATTTAAATAAATGAATTGTAAATTTATTTGTGTTAACATATTAATTTAAATTAAAGAGAAATGAAAAATTACAAAAATAGATGAGTTTACATTACTTTTTAATATTTCCAAACAGCTTAGAAATCGTCAAAACCTCGAGAACTTATAAATGGAAAGTAGTTTTTCTATTAATGTTTACTTAAAATTCAAAAAAATAGTTAGTAATAAAGTTGTGTCATTGGTATCCCTGCCACTAACTCACCCCATCATTTTGTGGCGGTGTGGTAACAAAGCAAACGGTTTACCTTTTCAGATATCATGCTTTGTGATAGCCTGTTTTAGCTTGTAACAGGTCGACAATTTCACCATAAAATTCACATACACTGTATGTGAACACGCGGACGGACATTTTTTTGAGCTCTCTCACGAAATAAGAGGAGTTTCCAGTCTTGTAGTCTTTGTTCTACACAACATTACAAAATTCAGAGACAATTTCGCATACTACTCTTTCCAAACAAATTGGCAATGCTACGGTATTCTGCGGAAGATCCTACATATAAATCGACAGCAACTCCTTTTTCTAGTGTGATGGCACTTCGTATATTTGTGTCAAACTT
Source organism: Myopa tessellatipennis (assembly GCA_943737955.2). NCBI lineage: Eukaryota > Metazoa > Arthropoda > Insecta > Diptera > Conopidae > Myopa > Myopa tessellatipennis. The sequence goes on from OX031315.1 coordinate 17,795,977, forward strand.
CTGGATACATTTCAACAAATTGCAGAGATCGGAGAAGTTAGCACGGGTTATCCGGAAGTTAATTTTAAATTGCTCATCGCTGAATGAAGCGCAAAAAATAAGAGTTATGATATTAACCTGCCAGCTAACCCGTATAATATCGTGTATAACTACGAATTTTGCGGAATCGGGAAGTGTTGCGAGTCGCAACAATATCGACCCATTTCGGAAGCGGATGGTGACTGGTGATGATAAGTGGGTCACTTATGACAACGTCGTGGTGAGCCGGCGCAAACGGTGGGCAAGGCCGAATTGACGGCCAGGAAGTATAAATAAATAGACAGGCTGTGATGACGCATTTTCAGACGTAAATACGCTCACAAATTTCCTTATTGTTGTATGTAATTATTTATCCATACTAATATATAAATGCGAAAGTCTGTCTGTCTGTCTGTTACCTTTTCACGGCTAAACCGCTGGACCGATTTTGACGAAATATATATGACGAAAATATTTATATGAAGATACTTTGAGCCCTGGGGATGGATATAGGCTACCTATTTTATAAAAAGTCGACCTCTAAATGATTGAAATGTATGTTTCATACATACATTGAAAAATGAGATACACATATTCACACTATACCATCGCCCACTACTCTACCACGCGTACGAAGTCGCGGGTAACCAGCTAATTCTTGTATATATTCATTAAGTCCCAAATGTATTCTTTATTTATATATATTACTAGCTTGCCCGTTGCCCGACTTTGCTGGGCCCCCTTCTGTTTACCGTGTTCCCTTACACCCTTCCCAAATTCCCTCTTTTAAATGCTTTAGCATAGGAAATTCCTAAAATACTGCATTGTTTTCTTTATGTAGTTTTAAAATTGTAATTTTTGCCATGCCTTTTTGAACCATTTATAAGAGTAATTTTCCGAACCACAATGCGATTCTACTGCACCTTTGTAGTGCACGGCTAATAACCATGCAAAATTTCAATTTCCTACTCCTCATAGCTTCCAAACCTTGCCACGCTCATTTCGGACACTCAGGGGCAGATTTTTCCAAAATCCGTTCCTAGTGTACCTAAGTTCTATAAGGCACGCGTAACGTCAGCTGTCAGCAACATAATTAAATTCGTTTTAGTTGAAATACGAATGTTAAACTAAAATCGCGATTAACTAATGGTAGGGTGAGGGTAGGAGGAAAAAATATACTTTACGACCTATTCTCACACCTACCAAACATACACAAAAAATTTCATCAAAATCGGTCGAGGCGTTTAAGAGGAGTTGAAACACAAACACCGTGACACGAGATTTTTGTCTATATATATAAAAATAAGTTGCATTTTTTAGTAATTGATGTTCTCTGGAATGCGTGAACTGATTTTGTTTCTGCAAAGTTCATATGAAAGGTGACGTCAATACCAAGGTTTTTATTTATAAACGGTCTCTGTATGTGTATTGGTTCATGAATTATAACCCTTTTAGGAAAACCATTCATTTCATTTATTATGCACAGCAATGAGCTTTCTTATATGTTAATTTAACGGATATTTCAAATCAAACAGCTAATATATACATGTAATACTGTTGTAGGTCAGAATCATTGCTTTGGTAATAACAACGCTTAACGTTGTTATCACCACATACCTTTCGGCCCAGTAGTTAACAATGCTTAACTTGTGGTAACACATACTTCTAGGCTGCACTTTAATTGTGAAGCTTGAAAGTACAAGTGAATCACACACCACTGTGGCCCAGATAGAAGAACGACCGTGACCGCGTTCCAACAAGTGGAACAGCGCGCAAATAAGTAGAACATCGCGCTCAAATCAGAAGAGCAAAATTCGCACATTGTTGTCAAGAATTATTGCTAAAAATAATTCTTGAGATAGTTGCAAAAACGACGCGGAAATGATTCTGGCCAACAACGAATCTCAGAAGAGATATAAACCCGTCTTTCAGATTGGGAGAGGACAGTTGTTGTGAAGTCGTTGTTAGACGCGTATAAAGCCGCGCAGTAACTATAATTAAGATAGGAGTTAGTGTAATAATATCATAAGTGAAAATAGTGTTAAAAGAAAAGAAAGAATAATATTTAAATAAAAGTTACAACGAGAAGAAACAACGTACAGGACTTTTCCTTTGGACTCCCCCCCCCCCTAGCAGCTCGAAGGTACACCCCCTACAATTTAAAATACAACATTTTGGCGCAGCCGGTTTTTCGAGCCGAGGATCGCTCGAAGGGAAAAAGTAAGTAACAATAAAATACGGAAATTAAAAATAAGAATAGCAGCTTAGATTACTTAAAAGAGAAGTGACAATACGAAAGTGAGAAAATAAATAAGTGAAATACGAAAATTAAAAATAGCAGTTTAAATTACTTAGAATATAAGTGATATAACAAAGATTAGTAGCTTAGGAAAAAGCAGGAAGTGAAAAGGAAAAGTCATAAGTTATAAGCTATTTAAAGTTAAAAGTTAAGAGCAAGTGATCGTATATGCGAAAAAAAAAGTTTAAGAAAAAAAAAGGGGAAGGAAAATTGGCAAAAAAGTGAAATAATAAGTTCAGGAAAAATTAAAACAGTGAAAGTAAAAAATTGAAAAATAAAAGTAGAACCAAATAATGGGAAAAAGTGAAAAGGATAGTAATAGAATTAAAAGAATTTAATCCTATTATTATATCAAATATATTATTTTATATATATTATATAAAGCATAAAATAACTTACAGGTCCCAAAATCATCGGTTACATCAAAAGGATGCTAGCTTAATTGCACAGCAAACTTATCTGTCCAATAGCATTAGCTGGACAAAATCTTTGCTGAGGTCGACCCATTTCACTCGGGAAGTCATTCTTATGTTTTTATAATTATAGGATACAGTAAATTAGTATAAAATACGTTTTTTTTTTAAGATTATCTACAAATAAAAGAATTAGTTACTGTGATTAGCAAATTGTCGAAAATCAGAGTGACTTTATTAACTTAAATAAATTTTATTTAACGTGGGATTTTTTTTTTTTTTTTTTAAATTTTATTTAAAGTTCGGATGATAAAGGCAAATTGTTTAAAAACAGTTTTCGTTGTATAATTTTCGGGTATGTGTATTAAACGCTTGTTTTCAAATGACACATGTTAAATAAATTTTAACATTTAAGTAATTTGAACTACGTCAGGAAACAAAAATTAAACTATGTTTATATTTAAGTTTGATAAATAAAGAAAGGTCAACACACAAATTTGTTAGTTTTTTCCTCTTTCAATAACAAATTAATTAATAGTAACCAGGCTAGCAGCGATAGCTGCAAGACAATAAATAAAATAAATTATGCTTAGTTGCAAGAAACTCATTGCAAAAAGAAGTAGGTCATAAACTTGGACTTGAACTTCATGCAAGGCCAGAATCGTCAAATTGCAAGCAATTGGTAGCAAAAACGCTAACAAAGCAAGAGAAAAAAAAAACAAGTAATAAAAACAAAAATTACGTCAGGCACCAGGCGAGCACAATTGAGCCACAAGCTCGCATTACACAAAAAAAAAAAAAAAAAAAAAAAATATATATATATATTATAATAATAATATATGTACGAATATAAGCGTACGAATGTACGAATGTTTACAACGTGTTCAGCCAAAAGGGTGTCAATGATTAAAGCTGAATAAGCAAAAGTTAATTGCTTGAAGAAAAGCAATTAAAATTTTAATTGATTATGAAATATCCAAAATACATACTCAGGACAATAAGTATAGGATAATTAATGGCAGAATCGCTCCAAGAACAAGCATATTTAGCTTTAGAAAAAGAGCATAAGGATTTGAGGAGGCAAATAGAAGAATTTGCATCAAGAACTTGGAACAGCCTGAAAAACACCGTTTCCAATAAGGAAAATTTAGAGTTAATAAAGACTAGAATACAAGCCCTAGGAGAAACATCAACTTTAGAAAAAGCAGACGCAGTCATAGAGGAATTGCTAACATTTTTTAAAAATATAATAGAAAGTAAAAACCAAAGCATAAGGGACTATTCGTCAGAATTTAATGCGTTAAAAAAGAAATACGATGCTTATCTAAACGAAAAACAGTTTCAAGAAAAAATAATAAAGACTTTGGAAGACGAGAACGAACACCTAAGAAAATTACTGAATGACGAAGGATTAACAGAAGAAACCCTAAATAAAACGTTAGAACTGGAATCAGCACAAAAGTCAAGAGAAGACTGTGCATCTTTAGAAAAGGCGCATTCCAGAATTCAAGAATTAAAAGAGGAAAACAGACGGCTAAAACAGGAAATAGAGCTAGCGCACGACCAATCACTATACCATAAGGAACCAACCCCCTCCGCACCCAGTCTAAAGGAATTTAATCCAGTGTCATTACCTACAAATAGGCAACCAGCGGCAGATCACAGCAAGATGGGTATAGCAGAAATAGCCAAAATAACAAGCAGTATTGTTCCACTGTTTTCAGGAACACAGTCATCAGATTTGAGAGGTGAGGTGTATAAATTTATACAGGCGTGTGAGTTAGCTGCAAGTGAAGCGACTCCAGCTAATAAAAGAATTTACATTGATTGTATAAAACAAAGATTATACGGAGACGCTTATGATCTTGTAGGCACACAACGTTTTAACAGCCTGGAAGAATTATATCTGGTGATACGAAGGGCCTACCTACCAACAGTTTCATTAGACGTGACGTTGGCAGAACTTCAGAATTGCAGCCAACTATACAATGAGGATATTCGGCAGTTCGCAAGACGCCGAAATACGAAAAAAGCGCAAGTGTTACAGGTAATAAAAGATACATACAAAGGAGAAGGTGACAGCGCACTTGTATCTATGGCAGAAACATCAGCAAATATGGCGTTTAGAACAGGGTTAAAGGATGCAACCTTACGAATCCACATGCTGAGTGTCACAAGAAAAAGTATCGAGGAAATGGTAGAATTAGCAGTGAACACACTAGTCGAGATACAAAGAAATAACTCCATACATCAACCAACAATTAATATGAATTCGGTAGAACCCAACATAAGACCTCCTGTACAAAATCGCGTGGAGTATAAAAGAACAGAAGAAAGGCAGAACGTCTCGAGAGCGCCACAGGAGAAAATAATTTGCTCATTCTGCAATAAACGTGGGCACACTAGAGAAAAGTGTTTGATTAGGGAAAACACGCCGTATTGCCAAAAGTGTCTACAATATGGACACGAGACAAACTGGAGGTGTAGCAAAAAGGAAAGCCAAGGAAGTGGGGCAAATAAGAAATATCAAATGCCCCATACCCAGGATCAAGTACAACAAAACTGGAAAACAAACCGACCACAACAAAACTGGCAACCAAACCAAGTACAACGTAATTGGCAAACCAACCAAGACCAACGGAATTGGCAGAAACAGACGTATGGAAAGCAGAAGCCTAATCCAGCGAGCGGAATACAAAAAACTCAATCTCAATGTGAATGGTGCAGAAAGGTAGGACACAATATACTCGAATGTTATGCAAAGAAGAGTTGGGAGAAGTCCCAAGGCAACAGTCCGGGAAACTGCCAAGGGCCCAGAATAGGCCAATAATCTGGGAACCCGAAAATATTAGTAACTTAAGGCCAAATGAAGAAGTAACAGTAATTCATACATCCGAGCCGATTGTGGATACGTTACCAGCTTTAACAAACAAAGTGGTAACCGTAAGTCCGACATCGGAAGCGATGGTTGAAACGTTACCAACTTCAAGCGACTTAAAAATTAATATCAAGTTAAAAGGGACTGATAATAAAAAGAAACAGAACGTCACAGAGAAAAATCATACGTTTGGAGAAACAGTTGATTTAGAGATGCCAAGCAAATTGAACGAGAAAAAACTAAATTTAAAACAAAACGTAACTAGCTCAATGAAGAAGTTACAAGATATTAGAAGTATAGAAATAGGAGTATCTAACTGCAATCAAACCCAGCTACATGACGTGTTCATCGAATTACCTTGCGCAGAGGCGATAAATGGAAAACTCATTTTACTGGTAGATACAGGAGCAGATACAAGCCTGATAAAGAAATGTGCAATAAAAGATAGCACAGTAATAGACAAGTCGAATAGAAAAGACTTAAGCGGAGCATTTGGAGGTTGTGTGACAACAGAAGGATCAATTACTATGTGTCATAATGAGGTACAGTCCTTACGTTTAACGCCACACGTTGTGTCACTTAAACAAGGAGTACCAGCAGACGGCATACTAGGAAGAGACAACTTGTGGAACAACTCCATTATAAACACAATGGAAAAGATTTTAACACTCTTCAATGAAAGAAAAGAGATTATTTTGGAATTACCGATAAAAACTATCGAGCAGATAGAAGAGGAAAGCAAGCAACATTACATACCAGTTAATGCAAGAACAATTACGATAGTGCCATTGAAACTTCGTACAGAATTTAAGAATATTGTAATACAGAAAGAAGAAATAGATCCAGGGATCTATATAGCGGACACACTAGTAAAGGTGAAAGATAACACAGTTTATGCTCCAATATTAAATACGACGGAATATGATTACGAGATAAATAGCGAATTTAAACCAAAATTCACAAATCTAGACGAGTACACAATACAAAGTACTAAGTCAATTAATAGTATAGGCAGAATAGATGCCAAAACGAGAATAAATGAATTGCTCAATGAAATTGAGTTAGATAAAAATTTAAATATAGAAGAAAAGAATTCAATAGAAGAAATAGTAAAATCTTCTCATGACGTCTTCCTGTTAGAAGGAGACGAACTTTCGTTTACAAGCGTATTAAAACACGAAATTCCAACAGGCGCAGATCAGCCGCCAATAAATAGAAAACAGTATAGGTTACCACAGATACATAGGGAAGAAATAAACAAACAAATAAACAAACTTTTAGATGATGGCATAATCGAACATAGCACTTCACCATGGAACTCACCGTTACTTTTAGTGCCCAAGAAAAGTGGCAAGGACGGGGAGAAAAAATGGAGACTAGTGATAGATTACAGAAAACTGAATGAAGCCACAATTAAACAAGTTTTTCCCATTCCTCGTATTGACGAAATTTTAGAGCAATTAGGCCATAGCAGATATTTTACAACGCTAGATTTGGCAAGCGGATATCACCAAGTTTTAGTCGATGACAGGTACAAGGAAAAAACAGCATTCAGCACAGGACTAGGTCACTTCGAGTTCAATCGAATGCCATTTGGGCTAACAGGAGCCCTAGCGACATTTCAGAGGATAATGAATCATATCCTAACAGGTCTACAAGGAATAGACTGTTTTGTTTATTTAGATGACATAGTTATCTACGGTAGGAATTTAAAACAACATGAACAAAGGTTATGTTCAGTATTACAAAAATTACGTGAACATAATCTGAAACTTAATACAGGAAAATGCAGATTTCTAAGAAGAGAAATTGTTTATTTAGGACATAAATGCACAGATCAGGGCGCACTCCCTGACCCCAGCAAAGTGGAATGCGTTAAGAGCATTCCGCCGCCTAAAAATAGAAAGGAGGTGCAGGCATATTTAGGACTAGTAAACTATTACAGAAAATTCATTCCAGGGACAGCAAAGATAGCTCTTCCTATTAATAAACTACTAAGGAAAGACGCTAAGTTCAATTAGACGCAAGAATACCAGACAGCGTTCGAAGCATTGAAGAAGGCAATAATAACACCACCGGTTTTGGCATATCCGGATTTCGAAAAAGAATTCATACTAACTACTGATGCCAGTAACGAAGCGTTAGGCGCGGTACTTTCTCAGGGTAAAATAGGCGAAGATAGGCCGATAGCCTTTGCGAGCAGGGCCTTGAACGACGCAGAAAAGCGTTACTCAACTATAGAAAAGGAGTTTTTAGCCATTGTGTGGGCAACAAAAAACTTCAAAGCATATCTCTTAGGCAGACATTTTAAAATTTTTACTGACCATCAGCCATTAAAGGGAATAGCAAACATAAAGGACCAGACGTCAAGACTGGCAAGGTTCAGGCATAAATTATCAGAATACGACTTCGAAATCCTATATAAGCCAGGAAAGAAGAACTTAAACGCAGACGCGTTGAGCAGAATTCCTCAAAATCGGAATGTAGTAACAGCAGTCCAAACCCGATCTGGAACAAAAGAAATGGAAATAAAGAACAAAGAAAGTAGTAATAAAACCAGTAAGAAAGCTATATTCGGCCTGGCCGAATCTTAGATACCCTACACCTAAAAGTTTTAAAAAAAGTGCCGAAGCTAGGATGGGGCGGGGGTGGCGGTCAACTCTGGGCGGCACAATGTCGGGGGCGGCAGTTGTGGAAATCAAGTATTGACTTATTGCATTCTAGGCATTTTTGGGGCTACAAGTTGATTAACCGTCCCGGGGTCCATGAGACCTAGCTACGCCTCTGTATAAATAGTAGGCGTGGTCATTACCTTTTTCAAAACAAAATAACTAGCTTAGTTGTTTTATAATTGTGTTCATTTAAACTTTATTTCCGTGGTAATAAACTTTTTTTCATACTGCTATACTGTATATGTAGTGTAAAAGTGGGCGGACCGCACCCAGTTTTGATGTAATAATGTGTTTTTGTAAAACAAGTTGTTATCTAAAGTTTTATTCAGGAAGTTTATATATTTAACAATATAACCCTCTTTTATCTGTGTAACCTAAAAGTGGGCGGATCACGCCCATATTTGGCACATTCACGGATAATGCTACTCTATACCCAGGAATGAAATTTTGTTGTAATAGCTCAAAAACGAACGCTGATATCCCATTAATAAAAAATAGGCGTGGCCGTGGACCGATTTTGCCCATTTTCAATACCAACCTGCCCACCACATAAAACAATATATCTGCAAAGTTTCATCACGATATCTTCATTGGTTCTCCTGTGATCGTGATTTCAACAGACAGACAGACAGACAGACAGACAGACAGACGGACGGACATGGCTAAATCGACTTAGGAGGTCACGCTGATCAAGAATATATATACTTTTCTATACCTATCGTCTCTAGTTCTATGCGTTACACATTTCGTTACAAAGTGAATATACCCTTACCTTAAGGTGTAGGGTATAACAAGCACAAGTCAGACGCCTGTAGAACCTGACACGCCGGGCATAACACAAAATGAAAACAGAATTCCATTAGAAGACCCAAAACAAATAGAGACAGTTATAAAGGACTTTCACAACACACCATTAGGAGGTCACCAGGGAGCAGTGAAAACTTATTTAAGAATTAGGCAACAATATAGATGGCCAGGAATGCAAAAGCAAGTAAAGGATTATGTAAAAACCTGTCCTAAGTGCCAAGCTAACAAAAGCTCAAAATTGACAAAAATGCCCATGGTGCTGACAGATACACCAATGAGGCCATTTGACAAAGTTTACATGGACATAGTAGGTATTCTACCTGAAACTGTGTCGGGTAACAAATATATTTTAACGTTTCAAGATGACTTCTCAAAATTTTTGGCATGTACAGCTATCCCAGACGCGGAAGCAAGTACTGTTGCCAGAGCGTTTTATGACGAAGTAATTACGTGTTACGGAATTCCTAGAATTCTAATTACAGACAACGGAACTAATTTCATTTCGAAACTGTTCTCAGATACATGCAAATTATTAGGCATCAAAAAATTACACATAACGCCTTATCATCCACAAGCGAATGGCTCATTAGAAAGAAGCCACAGACCTTTAGCGGAATATTTGCGTAGTTTTGCTAAAGAAGACGGGTCGAATTGGGATCAATGGTTAACTGCAGCTATGCATGTGCATAACCACACACCCCACATTACGACGAAGCAAACACCGTTCCGCACTCTATTTGGATTTGATACAGAGATGCCGACTAACTTAAAGAGAAAGTGTAGTCCGGTATATAATGCCGAAGATCCGAATAAAGTTTTGAAATTCCAAATACAGAGGGCTCACGAAATCGTGAGAAAGAATCAGGATTTAGCAAAAAAAGTAGCTAAAAGGCAGTACGATAACAAATTAAATTTAGTAGAATTTAAGGTAGGAGATAGTGTATTAATTAAGAATCAAACTAGGAAAAATAAGTTTTCTCCCATATGGATAGGGCCATATAAAGTAGTAGGAATTAAAAATCCAATTACTACAGTTTTAAATATGAAGGGAAGGGAAAAACCTTTTCACAATAACTTACTTAAGTTATATAATAGCAATTAAGAATGAAATAGGATTAACTAGACAATTAGGTAGGAATACATTAGAATCACTTAAAATAAGGAAATAGATTTAGGAGAAAATTAAGTTAACCATAATAGGCACTTTATTAGGAGTAGAACAAAATCAGTTAAGATACAATAGGCTTAGGATTAAGATAGAATAAATATATATAAAATAGGATTGATAACATACAGATATTATAGGATAGTATGATATTAACATTTTTAAGTTTATTACTAAGTATTTTAAATTTTAAAGACGTTAAATTTAACGTCTTACCTTTGAATAACGAATGAAATTCATCAAATTTCATAATGAAAAATTCAACAAAGAAATAAAAAGAAGATCAGAATAGCGTTTCAATAAGCAAAAACTTGTTTATTTAAGCGTAAAAATATAAGAAAAGAAAACTCATAATAAAGTAAATTCATAGTTAATATTTGAGTCATTTTTTTTAAATTTTTGAAGTGAAATGTTTACGTTGTATTAATTTTAATTGGTAATATACGGTATATAAAAAGTAGCTGTGTCGTTTTAAAAACACAGCCAATATAATTTTGCATTTGCAATTATTATATTAATAAATGCACATGTAAACATATGCCTGAAGAAGTAGTTCATGCATATTACATACACACCTACACTATATACATATACGCACCTATATCGTTAGACAATAAGAGAGGTACATAAGATCATGAAATTTAGAGACAAGATAAGAGACATGCAATAGAAGACATTACACTTATCAAAAGTAATGAAAATTAATATAATAAGAAAAAAAATATATATACAGTAAATAAGTAAATTAAATTAACTAAATGCAAAATAAGCGATTAACGCAAGCACTGCAACAAAGCAGGTGTAGAAGTAGAACAACACAACGCGAGCACAATGCAGCGTCAGTTACAACAACAAAAAACAATAAGGAATAACTTCGAAATATCCGAAACAAAAACAAAAATATATTAAAGAAATAAGAGAGGGAAAAAAATATTTTTTTTTAACACAGGTTACATGTTAAAACACGTGTTACACTACATGTCATTCTTATGCATAGAACTAAGAAACTAGTAATAAAAACTAAGAATAAAACTAGTAATGAAAAGAAATAAGAAAATTAAAAGGAAAGAAAGAATATAATTATAATAAAAATAGAAAAAGAAATAGATATAAAAACCTACATATTAAAGTAGAAAGGGAATACACTAAAATACTTGTAAAGAGGAAAAAAGTTTTTTTACTTTTCAAAAATAATAATCATAGTCAATAGCCTAATAAATTACATTCAAATAAAATATCGTCGATATTTGCATTAAGAATTAAAATTTGTATTGAATTGAATAAATTAATAGAAATTATGTAATAAAATTTGATAAAAATAAATTATTTCTAATTAAAATTAAAATAATATACGTCTCAAAAAATGATTTAAATCTTACTAATTGTAGACAAATTGTAAATAGCATAAAACTAGATTGGAAATAGAAATATATCTATATAAAATTAAATAGTTAAACATAATAACGTATATACAAGAAGAATCCAGCATGCAGAGAAGCTGACCTGAATGCCGATGTACACCCATCACAAAAGCAAAAGTGCAACCAAACACCACAACATGTTAACAACAGAGCGACGAAGAGCGCCCAGCCAACTCGAAGGGGGAAGGATAGCTGGAACAGCTGGTCAGCGTAGCGACACCAACCATCACAAACCAGGATAAAATTGTTGCAACAACCAAACAGATCAATGCAGCAGAAGTAAAAAAGCAAAACACGAAGTTACCTTCAAAGAAATCTAAAAGCAGCAACAGTCAGAAACTGACGAGATGACTGATAGTCAGCAGCCTTGCAAGTTACGTCACGCGTATGCGACACCAAAATCACGACGTAATAGCAGCAAGTAGACGAACCACTAATACAGTCATGGGTTCGACAGTTAGACTTACGGCGACATTTAGAACTTACGGGGTAGGCACGCTATACAGCATTACCTCAATTACTTTACATTAGCGGCAGCGATTCAAAATGCACCACCGCAAGAAGAAAAATTTAAGATTGATGATGAAGTTGAAGATTGATGATGTTTGTTTAAAACAACGAACCCGGCGAAATCTCAACCATCCGCTACAGTTCGAGCGAACTTCAATTGATCCCAATTGTGGGACAACCGACACTATTACCAACGAACAACCGAAGAGTATCAGCAGAACAACGGGAACTAAGGTCGGAAGTTAACAGCGGCCGTTCCGAGTATAGTCCCTACAACACGGCAGCAACCACGTCAGCTACCTAGCAGCAGCATCCCCACAACAAATCGAGAAAGAAGACTTTAATACAGCGGGGTGTACGTCAACGGCAACATCAACAGTAAAATCAACAGTAACATCAACAGTAAAATCAACAGTAACATCAACAGTTACATCAACAGCTATACCAACTCCAAGATCAACACCAACATCAAATCATCATCAGCCTACACACAGACGACGCCGAAGAAGTGCAGCTACCATTTGTATTATTATGATATTATTGTAATTGTTTTTATTGTAATTATTGTTATAAGTAGTTGTATTATAATTATTGTAATTATTATAAATAATTAATCATTATTAACATGTCACATAAGATATTCACAAAAACACAAACATACATAAGTATACACTACGTAAAGCCATAATAAGCATACGCCACCCATAATTCAACAAATATAAATGTACAAGAAAAATTTAATATCGTTTTACGATACTAAATTTTTCTTCCCCGAGGGTGGAGGGATGTTGTAGGTCAGAATCATTGCTTTGGTAATAACAACGCTTAACGTTGTTATCACCACATACCTTTCGGCCCAGTAGTTAACAATGCTTAACTTGTGGTAACACATACTTCTAGGCTGCACTTTAATTGTGAAGCTTGAAAGTACAAGTGAATCACACACCACTGTGGCCCAGATAGAAGAACGACCGTGACCGCGTTCCAACAAGTGGAACAGCGCGCAAATAAGTAGAACATCGCGCTCAAATCAGAAGAGCAAAATTCGCACATTGTTGTCAAGAATTATTGCTAAAAATAATTTAGCAATTATTTCAGTCTTTCAGATTGGGAGAGGGCAGTTGTTGTGAAGTCGTTGTTAGACGCGTATAAAGCCGCGCAGTAACTATAATTAAGATAAGAGTTAGTGTAATAATATCATAAGTGAAAATAGTGTTAAAAGAAAAGAAAGAATAATATTTAAATTAAAGTTACAACGAGAAGAAACAACGTACAGGACTTTTCCTTTGGACTCCCCCCCCCCCTAGCAGCTCGAAGGTACACCCCCTACAATTTAAAATACAACAATACTCTAACGGACTTTTTCTCCAAGGTCGCTAGCTTTTGAGTGCATGCTATGACTGACATTTCATGATCAGCTGATCTATTTATATTCTTAATAATTTCATTATTCAACTAACATATGTGTCTCAATTTTTGAATTTCGCGAATAAATAAAATGTCAATTACTTCATATTTAATTGGTGTAGCCACATTTTTTAATACAAAATGGTACGTACGCGCAGCAATTTGGGGCGTCAATCACGTAATGCTAGCAATGTCGCGGCATCTAGAGCATCTCAAAGTGACGAACAGCGTGAAATAATACTTTGGCTGCTCGAAATGCCATGGCACGTGGTAGGGCTCTGCGAAATCCAGCTCCACGTCCGTATGTGCGACGTACTTTGGAGCGTGCTGCATTCAATTATGATGCAAAGTTTGATTACGTTTCTCATGGCAAGGTTTCAATTGGACCAATGACTACTGTTTACAGTCATTGCAAGGCATTTAAGTTTAAACATGAGGTGTCTGGATTGTGTTGTTCAAACGGACAAGTTAAATTACAAGAATTGAATCCATCGCCGGAGCCCTTGCATAATTTGATAACTGGTGGCACACCAATTGCAAAGCTTTTTTTGGCAAACATACAAGCATATAACTCCGGATTTCAAATGACTTCATTCGGAGCGACAAATATTATTCGGGACAATTTTATGCCAACATTCAAGGTATTTTTGTTTGTTTTGATGTTTATTTAGATGATCGTGAAATGTACTATTGTGAAAATTTCAATCTTCAATAGATTCAAGGCCAAGTTTACCATCGACTTGGTTCTTTGTTACCCTTTCCTGATCAAAGCTATCAATTTTTGCAAATATATTTTGTGGGTAACTCAAATGTGGAAACCGATTGTCGTTGTGATATTTCATCAAATTTGCGGAGGGATATTATCGAGCGTTTGTAGAATATGTTGCATGCTGAAAATGAATTAGTGCGACTTTTTCAAACTGCTCTCGATCAAATGCCATCTGATGAATATGCAATTGTGATTCGAGCATATACATATATATATATTTACAACGAAAATGGAAAAACAACAAATGTTGTTTACCACAGAGCATTACAATAAAAGCAATTCATCACTGATTTAAATCAATTCGAATTGATTTCTTTCATTTCTTTTTTGCACTACGAAGCGTGCAGGGGCTTCGCTAGTATACATATGTACATAGATAATTATTATTATAAAGTATATTTTTGAAAATACCATATAGGGAAATAGCAGTAAGATGAAAATATGTACCAGTATACATAACTGCCGTTAGTAGACGGTTGGATTAGACTAAGTATAGGATAGAGTATAGATCTCATAAGCGCTATGCACGTTGTGGTGACGAACACACGCGAACGTACGAAACAACGGAGGCTTCAGCAGACATAAAAGAACGAATGAACTTCTTAAATTACTGGTATGTATTAGTTACTCTAATCATTTACTTATTATATGCTAACTTGTATTGTTTCAATCTGATTGCTATAGAAGATTGCATATAACTGATTGCATAAGTTGTATTAATAAATAAATAGTATAGAAAAATCGAATGCCCCAGATATAAACCTCGCATCGAATTCGTTTGAAGAGGCCGACAAGCTATACATACTTCGTGAAAGACTTACAAATAATACTGCTTTGTATCTAGATTTTAAATTTTGTGAAAAACAAGTTTATTAACCATCGTAATGAATTCTATACAGGAAACCCAGAGCAAGAAGATTTGACTTGAAAGTTTTTTGTGCCAGAATCAATGAGACTGGATGTTATTGAAAGTGTACATGAAAGGCCTACAAGTGCTGACGGTGGTATAGCAAAAACAGCGGAAAAAGTTAGGCGATATTTCTATTGGCCCGAATTATTTCGTTCAGTTTCTGATAATGTGCATAACTACCTAATTTGTAAAAGTACTAAACATTTGAAGAAAGTTTTACGTCCTCATATGGGTAACTTTACTCCGGTTAACCGAATTTCTCAGCGCTTATATATCGACATTATTGGACCATTTCCAAGGTCTAAAAACGGCAATATTGGAATCTTGTTAGTTCTAAAGAATTTAAAACATTTCTTACTAAGCTTGGAATTAAACATGTTTCCACTGCAATGTATTCAACTCAAAGTATTTCTTCTGAACGTATCAAACGTTCAATAAACGCGGGTTTTCGAACCTATATAAAAAAGGATCAAAGTACTTCGGATTGTCACTTGAGTAGTATAAATTGGGCCTACGCAATTCTGTTCATCAGTCTATTGGTCAAACACCATATTATGAATCTTTGGTCAACACAAAATGAAACATGGCCACATTTATGAACTCTTGCGAAACATAAATATGATTTGCGAAGGAATTCCTGAAATCGGAATATTACGCCAGACAAAGTTTCAATAACTCGTGATTTAGTGAGAAGTAATAATAAAAATTTTATAATCAAAACCAAAGAAGATATAATTTACGATCTCGAAATGGTGCGTATATGTCAAGCCAAGAGGTGTTAAGAAGGAATTTCGCTCAAAGCAACTTATCTAAAAATGTAAATGCTAAATTGGCAAATACATTTGTAAGGGCGCGAGTTTGTTGTATTTTATTTCGGGGTGGTCTTCTTCCTTTCGTTGTCCTCCGTACAACGAATAAAACGCCTGGTGTTATGCTTCCTGTTGATTTCTTTATTAACACTTTTCTTTTTATTAATTAACACTACTTGGGGTTAATAATTAGTTACACTTATTACTATTTACACTTATGAATAAAACTAGCACTACGCGACTTGATACGCGATTCTGAAGAACGACTTCTTCGTTTGGATTTAACTACAAGACTCCCGATGGAATCTTTTCTATTTTCCACCTTGGCTCGGTTGACACATCCGTCGACCGAACCAAAATGGGTCAGTTTGCCGTGTTTCGCAATTTCCATTATTTCGCAATATTAAAATTGTAAAATTCGCAGAATCAATACGCGGAAGAAAATCGTTCTCAATTTAATTCTTCCGCGTGTGGATTCTGATCGTTTGGTCTTTCAAGCCAAGCGTTTTTATGCTTTCGAAGCTTGCTACTGAAAGCTAGCTTCCACAATCCATTTAAATACGACGTGTTCTGGTTGCTACCTTGGCTTTTGAATTTACTTTAAACGAAGCTTGACTAAAGCTTTTGGCTTACCACGCAAAGTGCTGTGGTTGCATTAATAACGTGAACTTGGCCTTGACTCACTCGCGGAGTAGTATTATAAAACGATAATACTGGCCTTGAAAGTTCTTATCTCCCGGAACTGGAAATTGCGATCGCGACATACAACATCCCTCCATCCTCGGGGAAGAAAAATTTAGTATCGTACAAAACGATATTAAATTTTTCTTGTACATTTGTTGAATCGTGGGTGGGCTTATGTTTATGTTAATTTTTGCTTATTGTTTGTTTTTTTTTTTTTTTTTTTTTCCCTCTCTTATGAATATCTTATGTGTTATGTCAATTGGTGTAATTGGGGTAAGATTAGTTAGCGTGATAATACAATTAATTATGAGTCATAATTACAATAATTACAATGCAATTAATTATCGATGATGACAATAAAAATTATGAATTATGAATTTACAATAATAATTCAATAATACAATCGATAACTGCAATTCTTCGGAGTCATCTGTGTGTAGGTTGAGAATGATTTTGATGTTGATCTTGACGTTGATGTTCTTGTTGTTGTTGATGATGGTTTGGCTGTTAATGTACACCCCGTTGTCTCGATGTCTTCTTCTCGATGTGTTGTGGGAATGTTGCTGCGGGATAGCTGACGCGTTGTGTGTTATACTTGATGATCAGATGTAGTTGTTTGGTGTCGGTAGTAACGTTGTCTCGCAATTGGGACCAATTGTCTTTCGCTTCACGGTAGTTAATGGTTGAGATGTTACCAAGATCATAATTTGTAACATCTTGCTAACGCCTTCAACATTTTTCTTGTCGATAGTGGTGATGCGTTTTAAATAGTTCTCTGGAGGTAATGTTGTAGAGTGTGAGTTGTGCCACGGAGTAATGTACCATAACCTTAACTGGCGAACTGTGAATGACTGGCGTAAATTTAACTGTGGCTGCATTAGTCGTTGTCTACTAGCTGCTTCATTGTCGCGACGTTGTGATGCTATCCCTTACGCTTAACGTAACTTTCGCTTGAAGTTAAGCTGCTAGGCTGCCATCATGAGGATTTCGCTTTTGCGCAGACACTGGAAACTAGCTGCTGCAGATGGGTTAAGTCCCTAGTTTGTTGCGTGTTTCATTGCGGTGGCTTTGGTCTCCGCGTGACCTCAAGGTACTGTGTATTTGTCACCATTATCACTCGATAATCTTGTTGCTCAACTGTTGCTGCTGTCGGATCTCTTTGAAGGTAGTTTCGTGTTTTTGTCGAACGTTGTTGCATCGTTGCATTGATGCGATTGATTGTTGCAACTATTCCATCTTTGATTGCTATGGTTGTTGTCGCTGCGCTGATCAGCTGTTCCAGCTACCCTTCCCCCCTTCGAGTTGGCTGGTCGCTTCTTGTCTCCCTGTTGTCATGTATTGTTATGATATGATTGCGTCTTCTGTTGCTCTATTGGGTGTACATCGGCCTTTAGTTCCGCTTCTCTGCACGCTTTCTTCTTTGATATCACCCTTAACTTAACTTGTTATCAATGTTATATATTTCAAATTTCTCTTCAAATATATTTTTTTTTTATTTCTAACTTTAATTGTTTTTAGTTAAAAAGAATTGAATTCATATTCGTATATAACTTAGAAATATTATTATAATTAATTAAAAATATTTTATTTACTTCAAATCAAGTCTTAATTATTATAATACAATAAATATCGACTTTATTCTAGTTGAATATAAGTCGTTAGTTTATTCACTATAAGGTTTAACTTCGAAAGTATTTAAAAAGTTTGTACAAGTATTTAGATATATTTCCTTTTACTTTAATGTGTACGATTTTATATCTATTTTTATTTCTAACGTTATTATAGTAATATTCTTTCTTTCATTTTAATTTCCTTATTTCTTTTCATTGTTAGTTTTATTATTAGTTCTTATTAATAGTTTCTTTGTTCTATGTATAAGAAGGACATATAGTGTTGATGTAACATGCGTTTTTTTTTTTTTTTTTTTTTTAAATATTTTCCCCTCTCTTACTTCTTTGAGATATATATATATATATTTTTTCTCTTTGTTTGCCTATTTTGAAGTTGTTCACCTTTGGTGTTTTTATTTTTCTTTTCTACCCTTCTCTTTTTTTTTTTTCTTAGCTGTTTTAAAACTGACACTGCATTCTGCTCGTGTTCAGTTGCTCTGCTTTGTTGCAGTGCTTGCGGCAATCGCTCAATTATTCGCTTTTGCTTTGTTTGTTATTAACGCGGTGTCGTTACTATTTTACATGGAACATTAATGAACTTCATTTTATAGGACCGTACATTACATTACATATTTTGTAATAATTTTATTTTATATGTTTAAGAAGATTTTATTTATTTATTATTATAATTATACTTATTCATTATTAATATTTGGGATTAGAAGAATACTTCGCAAGATTTGAGGCGATTATTTTCTGTGTTATATTTATTTATCTTTTATTTCTATGTCCGCATTTAGGTGCAAATATAATTTTTAAATTGTGGTTATGCATAAACTACGTCTTTATGCCTAGATTTCATGTGCATTTATTTCTAAAATAATTGCAAATGCAATAGATATGGCTTTCTTAGCTGTTTTAAAACTGACACTGCATTCTGCTCGTGTTCAGTTGCTCTGCTTTGTTGCAGTGCTTGCGGCAATCGCTCAATTATTCGCTTTTGCTTTGTTTGTTATTAACGCGGTGTCGTTACTATTTTACATGGAACATTAATGAACTTCATTTTATAGGACCGTACATTACATTACATATTTTGTAATAATTTTATTTTATATGTTTAAGAAGATTTTATTTATTTATTATTATAATTATACTTATTCATTATTAATATTTGGGATTAGAAGAATACTTCGCAAGATTTGAGGCGATTATTTTCTGTGTTATATTTATTTATCTTTTATTTCTATGTCCGCATTTAGGTGCAAATATAATTTTTAAATTGTGGTTATGCATAAACTACGTCTTTATGCCTAGATTTCATGTGCATTTATTTCTAAAATAATTGCAAATGCAATAGATATGGCTGTCTATTTAACGGAACAGCTAGTTTACATGTACCGCATATTATTCCCAATTTGTCATCTAGTACCATCGTGTGCGTACTTATTTCGTTTAGGGTATATGACACACGCGTGACCTAAATATTCTTCCTTTTTGTACTTGCAAAATTAGCAAAATTTTAATTTTATTGCAAGCTACGCTGAAAAATTTTTTTTTTTTTTTTTTTTTTGTGTTTTCGTTTTACGTACGAACTTTCCGGGTTCCTGTGCTGTTGTACTCGCGCCTATAAAACCGTTCGGTGCTATAGTGGTTTTATTCAGTACAAGTTTTTCAATTTCAAGTTCAAGTTTAACTTTCGATCGTTTTGATATGTCGCGATATCCTGCAGAACAATATTGCTTCCCAATAGGCCTTTATATCCGAGTACTGATTGCTGTGATCCGGACCGACTTTTGGGATTTGGAGCCCCTGGCTCCCTGGCTGGAGGATGTGCAACAATTATTCTATTCAGACCCTACGGTGGATCGGCTTCGGTTCGTCGTGGGACTCCTAAGGATGTTCTCGGTGGCTTGGCCAGATATGCCGCCGCTATATCCGTGCCTCGCGGAGTTGCTGTACTAGATGGGTTTTGTATCTTAGTAACTTATAAAATAAAAATTACTGCATCCTTTGTATTATTAAAATAACAAAAATAAATCTTATAAAAGTCAAAATTTTGTTATTCGACTCTTTATTGCTTTATTCTTTTCATATCTTGTGGTGTTGATGTTAATGTTGTGTGATATGCACGCAATATTTTTAAACTTTTAGAATTATATTTAAGCTGTTATTTTTGCTGTAGTTGCCGATGGTTGCTGTTTTCTTACTCTTGTTGGGCTGTGTCGCTTTTAGATATTATACAGTACCGATGAGATACACTACAGAAAAAATACAACAAAATTTCTTAGTCTTATATATATTGGTTAAGTTATTAATAAAAATTTGTTATTAATAAAAATTTCTCAAATTCGTCTATTGGATGCTGAATTTATATTTTTATTTCTTCATTTTACATTATTTCTACTATACATAGTTTTGTACTAGTTCAAGAATAATTTCGTCACAATATTTTTAATTTTAAATTCATACTGAAACTAAAAAATTTTTAAATTTGGCTAATACGGGTTTTGCAAGTGTTATTATATCATCACAAGTGTTATTATGTCTGTAATATATCCTGCTATATTAAGACCAATGCTTCCTGCTTCGTATCTATTAACCTTTGCTAATCTTACTGAGATTACGTTGTTCTCCTAATCGATGTACAAGCTAACTTGTAATTAGCAAGATGACTAGTAGACTCCGTTACCATTTCTGCTCTCATTTTTGATTTATTGATTAGTTTATTAAATTCTCCAGTGACTTTTTGTTGTGATCTTTCATTATTCTTGTAACCAGTATTTGTAGCTTTATTATGATAGTTTAGCGCTTTCAGATGTGTGCCTTGAAGGTTTGGCCTGCGATTGGTTGCTCGTAAATGTCACACCGTTCGTTGTTCTCCGGTATTTGCCTTATGGTTTGGTGGTTCGGTGGTTTTGGTGGACTGGGCGGCGGTATGTCGAGTTGTTGCATTGGCAACGATATTGATTTTATTGGCGTCGCCAAGCTTCGGTGGGGTCTACTCAAGTTGTTTTCTACGTGGTTCCTCCTGCTCATATACCTCATTAGTATTACTGCTATACCTATTATAGCCAGGAGTGTCCCTGTGCCGAAGATACCCGTAGTTTCTAATACCGTCTGCTTGTTGCTTAAGTGATTTATGTCGCGTTCTTGCGTTATTTCCCTCTTCAATTCTTCCATCATTTTGCCGCCTGATGCTATTATGTCTTTTACCTCTATATTCTCTGTTAACTTGATTGGGTGTAGTCTGTATTCCGAAAGATCTGTTTTGATAGTGTTCGCCCAGTTGTCCCTGAGCGCGTTGATCAATATCGTGTGGTTTTGGGTTTTGTGTACCCCGCTTACTGTTGACTTGGCATTGTCCTCGTAGTTTAACACTATGTCTATCCCATGGATTTCGCACTTTTCTTTCATTTCAATACGACCAACACCTGATACTGTGACTGCGGTGGTGCTATTCTTACATTTAACATCGAAAGTTTGCTCTCTTCGAAGGGTTACAGCCATGCATTCGGGGCGTTCAATTTTACTATTAATCCTTCGCTCGCTGGAATGGCTACTTGCCTGCAGACCTCCTTGTTCATGTTATTATGATGTAATAGCGAAATCTCACATACGTCGCTATTTCCTGTTAGAGATTTTCCTTGTGTCTTGCATACCCTTATTAACTCTTGGCCGCTTTTCCTTTCAGTGTTCTGTATTGAATGGCATTCGTTGAGACTACTCTGCGACATGCCGATAAACTTCCATTGTCTTTTTGACTCCGCTAAGTAATCATAAGTCACTTGCGTAGTTATATCCCACTTGTCAGTTAGAAAAATGGGAATCGGGTACGCTTTTAGCACTTTAAATCGCTCATCTTCGGGTAACGGGATTCTTATGGCTACTATGAGGCCTTGTGCGTCTCTAAATGCTTTGACCGTCGCTAATTGGTGGATGTCGAGATTATCTTCTAGTATCCACACCGCTTTGTTTGTCAAGTCTAAAGTTTTTGCTGCCTCTCTCAGCTTTTCGTCGCCTATTACAGCTGGATGCAGCTTCCCGCTGTAGAGATCGTCTATTATTGCCATTTCTACCAGCTGTTGCCCCTGTATCTCGATGAGGCTCGCTTCTACCGCTGACTGTACCTGCACCATTCTCAGTCCCAACTCGATATTTCCCAGCTCCTTTTTCGCCATGTCGTTAACCTTGTTCTGTTCTTCCACGGTGGTGTTCAGTTCCCCTTGGAGTGCGTTAATTCTCTCAACTGCAGCTGTTATTGGTTTTGCTAGTGCTTTGTAACTCGCTTCCATCACCGTCACCTGTTTTTCCATTAGATTGTAATGGGTGTGTTGCGATACGTCTAGCTCGTGCAGTTGTTGATGAACCTGGTTTGCATCCTTCTGGTCCATTACGCCAAACGCCCATTTTAGTGCTTCTCCTATGAAATTCAGCGCTCGTTTGGTTCTCTTTCTAGAAATTGCGGCGATTATCATCTGCTCGTTTTCCCTTAATCTGGTCAGCACTATTTTCATGGTACCATCAACTGCTCCGCATATGTTCTTGAAGTTGGCCAGTAATAAATCCTTGTTTATATTGTTGCATGTCCCTTTGAGCTCCGCTGTATACGCTTCCAACTTGTCTACCAATGACGCGTAATCAAAGGGTTCGAACCGTGTAAACAGTGTCCAGTCGCTGTTATAGAATAGCGCCTCTCCTATCGATTCGAAGAATATAGGGGTTGGAGGTATATCCTCAAAGACTACTGGTGCCGCGGTGACCCAGTGCACGACCAGAAATATCAGTAGTCCTTTCATTTTTCTTATTCGTTCCTATGACGGAATGTGAGCGGTTTTTACTCTATTTTTGAAAAAAAATTATCTGTTAGTTTTATTGCATTCTGTTGTTCCTGTCATATTTTATCCCTATCTTACTTATAGTTTATTATTCCTATCTATTTATTCTATCATATTCTATATTCATTTACTTTGTCCTACTCCTAATAACGTTATTATTGCAAATAACTTAATTTAATGTCTCCTAACCCCATTTTCCTAGTTTAGTTATTCTGATGGTTTCCTATGTACTTGTCTAATTAATCCTATACTCCTATTTAATTGCTATTAAATAACTTAAGTAAGTTATTGTGGAATGGCTTTTCTCTTCCCTTAATATTTAGAACTGTAGTAATTGGACTTTTAATTCCTACTACTTTATAAGGCCCTATCCATATGGGAGAAAACTTATTTTTCCTAGTTTGATTCTTAATTAATACACTATCTCCTACTTTAAATTCTACTAAATTTAGTTTGCTGTCGTACTGCCTTTTAGCTATCTCTTTTGCTAACTCCTGATTCTTTCTCACGATTTCGTGAGCCCTTTGTATTTGGAATTTTAGAACTTTATTTGGATCTTCGGCATTATATACCGGACTACACTTTCGTTTTAAGTTAGTCGGCATTTCTGTATCGAATCCAAATAAAGTGCGGAACGGTGTTTGCTTCGTCGTAATGTGGGGTGTGTGGTTATGAACATGCATAGCTGCAATTAACCATTGATCCCAATTCGACCCGTCTTCTTTAGCAAAACTACGCAAATATTCCGCTAAAGGTCGGTGTATTCTTTCTAATGAGCCATACGCTTGTGGATGATAAGGCGTTATGTGTAATTTTTTGATACCTAATAATTTACATGTGTCTGAGAACAATTTCGAAATGAAATTAGTTCCGTTATCTGTAATTATAATTCTGGGAATTCCGTAACGCGTAATAATTTCGTCGTAGAAAGCCCTGGCAACCTTACTTGCTTCCGCGTCTGGGATAGCTGTACATGCCATAAACTTTGAAAAATCGTCTTGAAACGTTAAAATATATTTATTTCCGGACACAGTTTCTGGTAGAATACCTACTATATCCATGTAAACTTTGTCGAAAGGCCGCGTTGGTGTATCTGTTATCACCATGGGCATTTTTGTTAATTTCGAGCTTTTGTTAGCTTGGCATTTCGGACAGTTTTTTATGAATTCCTTTACTTGCTTTTGCATTCCGGGCCATTTAAATTGTTTCCGTATTCTTAAATACGTTTTCACCGCACCCTGATGTCCTCCCAGTGGTGAATTGTGAAAATCTTTAATCACTGTTTCCATTTGTTTCGGGTCGGACAGCAATGTTGCTGTGGTAATTGTTCCGTTTCCTGGTTCCTCATCATCCTTGTCGACTTCAACGGTTGTTCCTTGTTGTTGGTCTTGGTTCCCTTTTGTTTTTGACCGTGTTTGTAAGGCTCCTATTGTTTTGCGGTTTTCCTGAGGAATTCTGCTCAGTGCGTCTGCGTTTAAGTTTTTCTTGCCTGGCTTATATAAAATTTCAAAATCGTATTCTGACAATTTATGCCGAAATCATGCCAGTCTTGAAGTCTGGTCCTTTAAATTGGCTATTCCCTTTAGTGGTTGGTGGTCAGTAAAGATTCTGAAATGTCTGCCTAGGAGATATGCTCTAAAATTCTTTGTTGCCCAAACTATCGCTAAGAATTCCTTTTCTATTGTTGAATATCTCTTTTCTGTGTCGCTTAGCGCTCGGCTAGCGAAAGCTATTGGTCTATCTTCGCCTACTTCTCCTTGTGAAAGTACTGCGCCCAACGCTTCGTTACTTGCGTCGGTAGTTAACAGAAACTCTTTTGAGAAATCTGGATATGCCAACACTGGCGGTGACACGACTGCTTCTTTTAACCGCTCAAATGCTTGCTGACAGCCTTCTGTCCAGATAAATTTTGCGTCCTTCCGTAGGAATTTGTTGATAGGTAGCGCTATCTTAGCTGTGTTCTCAATAAATTTTCTGTAGTAATTTATTAGTCCAAGAAATGCTTGTACCTCTTTTCTGTTTCTCGGTACTCCTATGTTCTTTACACATTCTACCTTGTAGGGGTCTGGTAAAGCACCATTTTCCGAGCATTTGTGCCCTAAATAAACTATTTCCTTTCTCAGAAATTTGCATTTCTCGGTATTCAGTTTTAAATTATGTTCGCGTAATTTCTGTAATACTGAACATAACCTTTGCTCGTGTTGTTTTAGATTTCTACCATATATAACTATGTCATCTAAATAAACAAAACAGTCTATCCCTTGTAGACCTGTTAGGATATGATTCATTATCCTTTGCAATGTTGCTGGGGCACCTGTTAGCCCAAATGGCATTCGATTGAATTCGAAATGCCCTAATCCTGTACTAAATGCTGTTTTCTCCTTGTCCCTTTCATCGACTAAAACTTGGTGATATCCACTTGCCAAATCTAGCGTTGTAAAATATCTGCTATGGCCTAATTGCTCTAAAATTTCGTCGATGCGCGGAATTGGAAAAACTTGTTTGATTGTAGCTTCATTTAATTTCCTGTAGTCTATTACGAGTCTCCATTTTTTCTCCCCGTCCTTTCCACTTTTCTTGGGAACTAAAAGTAACGGCGAGTTCCACGGTGATGTGCTATGTGTGATTATGCCATCATCTAAAAGTTTGTTCACTTGCTTATTTATTTCTTCCCTATGTATTTGAGGTAATCTGTATTGTTTTCTGTTTATGGGCGGCTGATCTGCGCCTGTTGGAATTTCATGTTTCAATACACTTGTAAACGAGAGTTCGTCTCCGTCTAATAAGAAGACGTCATGAAAAGATTTTACTATTTCCTCCATTGAATTCTTTTCTTCCATATTTAAATTTACATCTAACTCCATTTCATTGAGCAATTTATTTATTCTTCTTTTGGCATCTATTTTGCCTATGCTATTAACTGACTCAGTACTTTGTATTGTGTACTCGTCGAAGTTTGTGAATTTTGGTTTAAATTCGCTATCTATTTCGTAATCATACTCTGTTGTATTTAATATTGGAGCATAAATTGTATTATCTTTCACATTTACTAATGTGTCTGCTATATAGATTCCTGGATCTATTTCTTCTTTATGTATTACAACATTATTAAATTTTGTACGAAGTTTTAATGGTACTATCGTAATTGTTCTGGCATCAACTGGTATGTAATGTTGTCTGCTTTTCTCTTCTATCTGTTCGATAGTTTTTATTGGTAATTCTAAAATAACCTCTTTCCTTTCATTGAAGAGTGTTAAATTCTTTTCCATTGTATTTATAATGGAGTTGTTCCACAAATTATCTCTTTCTAATATGCCGTCTGCCGGTACTCCTTGTTTAAGTGACACAACGTGTAGCGTTAAACGTAAGGACTGTACCTCATTATGACATATAGTAGTTGATCCTTCTGTGGTCACACAACCTCCAAATGCTCCGCTTAAATCTTTCCTATTTGACTTGTTTATTATTGTGCTATCTTTTATCGCACATCTCTTTATCAGGCTTGTATCTGCTCCTGTATCTACCAGTAAAATGAGTTTTCCATTTATAGCCTCTTCGCAAGGTAATTCGATGAACACGTCATTTAGCTTGGTTTGAGTGCAGTTAGATACCCCTGTTTCTACATTTTTATTTTTAATTGCTAACTTATTCATTGAGCACGGTATCTGTGTATTTAAACTTTGGTTTCTATCTTTCAACTTAAATGGCATCTCTAAATCAACTGTTTCTCCAAACGTATGATTTCTCTCTGTTCCGTTGTTTTTCTTATTATTATCAGTCCCCTTTAACTTGATATTAATTTTTAAGTCTCTTGAAAGCGGTAACGTTTCAACAATCGCTTCCGATGTCGGACTTACGGTTACCACTTTATCTCTTAAAGTTGGTAACGTATCCACAATCGGTTTGGATGTATGAATTACTGTTACTCCTTCGTTTGGCCTTAAGTTCCTAATATTCTTGGGTTCCCAGATTATTGGCCTGTTCTGGGCCCTTGATAGTTTCCCGGACGATTACTTTGTAACGATTCCAATTCCTTTTTGCATCGCAATTTTTTATCATGTGTCCTGGTCTATTACACCAATGACATAGCGTTTGGTTTGCTCTGTTCGTCTGACTCCTCTGTAACCCGTTAAGTGTCTTTGGGTTAGGGTTTATTGAGGCTTCCTGATTCCCCGTCTGCTGGAATTGGTTCTGAGTCCAATTCTGCTGTGGTCGGTTTGTCTGCCAGTTTTGTTGGACTTGGTTTGACTGACAATTCTGCTGGGGTGGATTCCATTGCTGAACTCCTTGAGTTCGATAATTGGGCCCTTGATATGTGTTCCTTGCCACATTTTTCTGGCCTCCCTTTTGGTCACACCTCCAGTTTGCCTCGTGTCCGTATTTTAAACACTTTTGGCAATACGGCGAGTTCTTGCGAGTTAAACAATCATCCCTGGTATGACCTCGCTTGTTACAAAATGAGCATATTATTCTATCTGCCGCTCCTTGTGGAGTATTTTGTATCCTATTTGGTTGCCTGACGTTTTTTTCTCCTGAAGCTCTGCCCTGACTTCCATGTTGAATTTGTTCCTGTTGCGTGTGCGACATGGTGGCAAGAAGTGATGAATTCATGTTTACGTTTAAGGTGTCTGCGTGGAAGATGCTACTGCTTTGTATGGTTTCGAGTGCATCTATGGCTAACTCTACCCTTTCTTCGATGTTTGTCTCCGTCGCATTGAGCATATAAATCCTCAATGCGGCGTTCTTAAGCCCTGATTTAAAGGATTTCTCGACGGCCCCTTCCACCATACTCAAAATTGCCATATCTCCTTTTCCGTCATACTTCGTTCGAATTAACTCTACTGCCTGTGTTCGTAGGGTGTTCAGGCGTCTTGCAAACTGTCGTATATCCTCGTTAAGTAACTGATTACAACTTTGGATCGCTGTTAACACTGAGTCTAAGGAAACCGTTGGTAAATTCGCTATCAAAAATTAATTAATCAAAAAATAAATTCGCTAAAAATGCCCTTTTTATGGTGAGGAAGAATTCCTCGAGGGTATTGAATCATTGTGACCTAACTAAATCATATGCATCCCCATGTAGTCTTTGCTTAATGCAGTCTATGTAGTCCTGAATATTGTCTTTACCCACCTCTCTTGCGGCTAATTCGCACCCGTGTATGAATTTATACACTTCGCCGCGTAAGTCTGGCGAATGTGTTCCAGAAAAGAGTGGTACCAGCCTATTTGTATTTTTAGCTATCTCTCCAATACCCATTCTGGTTTGATCTCTTGCTGTCTTAATTTGTGGGAGAGACCTTGCGTTGCCGTCCTTCGGACTAACTGCGGGCGGATTTGGTTCGTTATGAAAGAGTGACTGGTTGTGATCTAGCGACATTTCCTGACTTAGAAGTCTATTCTGCTCTTTTAGCTCTTGTATTCGTCTATTTGCCTCTTCTAAAGAACTACAGTCTTCCCTTGATCTCTGTTCAAATCCCTGTTCTAATGTTCTATTCAACGTTTCTTCGGTTAGTCCCTTCCTCTCTAATAATTCTCTTAGTTTTACGTTCTCACACTCTAATTTCCTGAGTAAATCTTCCTGAAACACTTTGTCAACTAAATAATTATCGTACCTATTCTTTAGTGCGTTAAATTCTGATTCCCAAGCTTTTGAATCTTCTGTCTTATTATCTATTATCTGGTTTAGGAATATAAGCAACTCCTCTACTATCGCGTCTGCTCTTTCTACACTTGTAAGCTCTCCTAACTCCCCTACTCTAGACTTTATCAATTCTAAGTTTTCTTTGTTGCCTACCGTCCCTTTTAAAATTGCCCAATATTTACCTATAAACTCCCCCAACTGGCGTTTTAGATCCTTATGGGTTCTCTCTAATTCTATATACGCTTGCTCCTGTATCTACCAGTAGATACAGGATTAGGGCATCCTACCGGCTGCGCCAATTTGTTGTATTTTATTTCGGGGTGGTCTTCTTCTTTTCGTTGTCCTCCGTACAACGAATAAAACGCCTGGTGTTATGCTTCCTGTTGATCTCTTTATTAACACTTTTCTTTTTATTGATTAACACTACTTGGGGTTAATAATTAGTTACACTTATTACTATTTACACTTATGAATAAAACTAGCACTACGCGACTTGATACGCGATTCTGAAGAACGACTTCTTCGTTTGGATTTAACTACAAGACTCCCGATGGAATCTTTTCTATTTTCCACCTTGGCTCGGTTGACACACCAGTCGACCGAACCAAAGTGGGTCAGTTTGCCGTGTTTCGCAATTTCCATTATTTCGCAATATTAAAATTGTAAAATTCGCAGAATCAATACGCGGAAGAAAATCGTTCTCAATTTAATTCTTCCGCGTGTGAATTCTGATAGTTTGGTCTTTCAAGCCAAGCGTTTTTATGGTTTGGAAGCTTGCTACTGAAAGCTAGCTTCCACAATCCATTTAAATACGACGTGTTCTGGTTGCTACCTTGGCTTTTGAATTTACTTTAAACGAAGCTTGACTAAAGCTTTAGGCTTACCACGCAAAGTGCTGTGGTTGCATTAATAACGTGAACTTGGCCTTGACTCACTCGCGGAGTAGTATTATAAAACGATAATACTGGCCTTGAAAGTTCTTATCTCCCGGAACTGGAAATTGCGATCGCGACATACAACAAGTTCGAGAAAAGGAACCTGCTGTTATATCTTAGAAGATTTAAACGGAAAAATTGTTGGAACCTATCACGCTAAAGACATGCAGTCAGTCTAGATGCTTCTAGACAGTTTCAGATTTTTTTTCTATTTTCTACTTTTGTCTATACCAGCCAATTTTCAAAAGGAGAAAAAACCCTGTTTTGTGATGTCTACCATAATAAATATTAGAAAGAAAATGTTAATGATAATTGGGTTAAGTTGTTTCACAATGAAATTTGATTACGATTAAAATTTCGTACATAAATTTTGAAGGTCCTTATACATCAATAGGATTAGTTCCAAGAAGAACGAGTAAATGAACTCGTCTTGTGGTGAGTTATCAATACTACCACGGAATACGGCATGACGAATGTTGGATCCGAGGCATCCGTTCGTTCTTCGACTAGAACTAGCAACACGAGCACTCTTGACCAGCGACAATAAATATTTAAATCAAGACAGTTTATTAATAATATTTTAAAATTGTTAGATTCCGTGCGTGATTCTTGAACAGCTTAGTTAATCGTGTTTCCTGATTCCGAATTTTAAACCAAAAAGAAGAAGTAGATTACTTCCGATTGATTTAACATCATTCATAGCAGCAAAAGGAATTTACATGTCCGTATAAAGGTCTCTGGATTAGTGCATGGTCCAGTATGAACGATCATCGTACCCTAGAACATTGAAGAAAGGAAGAAATCTATCTATAAAAGCTTGTTCGAAATGGGAATGTTCACCCTGGTGTATTGAGAATCAAATATAGTATGGCGTCAGGACAATCTACATTATTATTAACTCAACGGTAAAATTTTAAAGTCAAATCAATGTTGCACAGGATATTGTAACACTCGTTGACAATAAAGTAAAGTTACCCAGCAATTAAGACTCAACGCAAATTAAAACAAAGCTAATATCAATTGAAATTAAAACCATAAAGAGTGTCGGCTAGGCCGAAGTTCATATACCCTACACACTTGAACTTAGAAATTAGGCGTGGCAATGGTGTAATTTTTTTCCTTTTCAATCTCAAATAGCCTGTGATGAATGACAATATTCGTACCAAATTTGATTAAGATATCTCTATTCGTTCTTCTGTAATAGAATTTTATTCAATTAGTGGGCGGGCCACGCCCGTTTGTGGTAGTCTGTTTTGGTCAGAGACAGTACAATTTTGGACAAAATTTCAACCGCAAATTCGTTCTACAAGCTGAGAAATTGAGCTATAAGCATGGATGAATTTAT
This sequence comes from Myopa tessellatipennis, assembly GCA_943737955.2. Lineage (NCBI taxonomy): Eukaryota > Metazoa > Arthropoda > Insecta > Diptera > Conopidae > Myopa > Myopa tessellatipennis. Next base: position 17,827,105 of record OX031315.1, read on the forward strand.
ATTCACTATAAAAAGAAGGCGTGGTAGTAGTCCAATTTTGCCCATTTTCAATACCGTTTCTAATGTTAGAGAATATTCGTGCCAAATTTGAAGAAGATATCTCTATTCGTTCTCTTGTAATCGTGATTTCCACAGACAGACAGACGGACGGCCAGGGCTAAATCGACTCAGGAGGTGATGCTGATCAAGAATATATATACTTTTCTATACCTGTCACGCCTCCTTTAATGCGTTACAAACGGAAGCAGTGAATATACCCTCATCACTTCGTGTGTAGGGTATAAAAATTAATACTTAGTAGCGAAGACAACATGGTTAAATAATTTGTAAATACATCTGTTTGTTTGATTATTGACAAAACCAATAGGAGTGCTATCGTCGTTACCTGTTTTCAAACCAAATAATTATACACCTTTTAAATTTTATTATGAAATAATAATTATGGAAATATTTAAAAAAATAAAGGATTTTTTTAGCTCCAAAAAGACTTATACCACTTTCAAAAATAACAGCTTAATTAAACCATTTAATGCTACGTTTACACCATTTGAAAGAAATGCGAATGAAATGCGAAGCAAAATAATATTTTGAATCACTCTGTGGTAGGGAAAAAATAAAATCCCAAAACAAAACAGTGGAAATGGAGGGGAAATAATGTCAATCAGCTGTCAAAACACAATTATAAAAAAAATCAGGCAAACAAAAAATATAAATTTAGTCTGATCAATGTCAAACCAAATGCGAACAAAGCGGTGTAAACAGTTTTCAAATGCGTGATTACGAATGAGCATTTGGGGTCGGTGTAAACATAGCATAAGGCCCTCTTTTGCATGTGTAACCTAAAAGTGGGCGGATCACGTGCATATTTGGCATATTAACAAATAATGCTACTCTATACCCAGGAATGAATATGATACACCTTAAGGTTAAGGGTATATTCACTTTGTCACGAAATGTGTAACGCATAGAAATAGACAAAATAGATTTAGAAAAGTATATATGTATGTATGCATATTCTTGATCAGCGTCAACTCCTGAGTCGATTTAGCTATGTCCGCCCGTCTGTCTGTTGAAATCACGATCACAGGAGAACCGGAAATACTGTTTCTTATGGTGTGCAGGTTGGTATTGAAAATGGATAAAATCGGTCCACGACCACGCCTATTTTTTATTAGAAATATGATATCAGCGTTCGTTTTTGAGCTATACGCATAAGAAACAATATTTCTTGAGAACTATGTATGTATGTTGTCCAAATAAACAAAACAATCTATTTCTTGAAGTCCTGTTAAAACGTGATTCAGCCTTGGCTGGTGAACCTGTTCGTCCGATAGGCATTCTATTGAATTCGAAATGCTCTAGTGTCGAACTAAGCTCTGTTTTTTCCCTGTCTCCGCCATTTAATAGCACCTGATGGTAAACACTAGCTAAATCAAGGCGTGAAAAATACCTACTACAACCTAATTGGTCTAGCATTTCTTCTATCCTTGGTATTGGAAACACTTGTTTTATAGTTGCGTTATTCAACTTTCTATAGTCAATTACCATGCCATTTCTTTTCTCCATCTTTTCCACATTTTTTTGGAACTAGTAATAATGGAGATACTTGGAGTATCTTCCACAGAGATACGCTTCGTAATATTATGTCTTCTTCTAATACTTTGTTAATTTGTTTTTTATGTACTTCATCCCTGTGTGTTTGTGGTAAACGGTATTGTCTTTAATTAATTGTTGGCTGATTTATCTTTGTTGGAATTATGTGTTCTATCCCAGTGGTGTAAGTAAATTGATCACCTTTTAACAGAAATATGCCTTTGTATTCTTTACATAATTTGATTATGAACTCTCCTGACTCTTTATTCAAATATTTATCAATTTATTTATTCTTGCGTTGGCCTCTATCTTGCCTATGGTATTAATTGACTTAGTACTTTGTATTGTGTACTAGTCGAAATTTGTAAATTTTGGTTTAAACTCGCTGTTTATCTCGTAACGATATTCTGTTATATTTAATATCGCAGCATAAACCGTATTACCTTTTACATTTACTAATGTGTCTAATATATATCTATATATTATATATATATCTATATATTAGACACATTAGTAAATCCTGGATCTATTTCTTCTTTGTGAATTACATCGTTCTTATTTTTGTACGTAGTTTTAATGGTACTATCGTATTTGTTCTTACGTCAACTGGTATATAATGTTGTTTTTTTTTCTATATTATTTGTTCGATAGTTTTTATTGGTAATTCCAAAATTAACTCTTTGTTTTCATTAAAGACAGTTAAACTGTTTTGCATTGTATTTATAATTGATTTGTTCCACATATTATCTATTCCTTATATGCCGTCTGCCGCCTTGTTTAAGTCACACAACATGTGATCCTATTATGGCATATATTAGTGTAGCCTTCTGTAGTCACACAAACTCCAAAGGCTCCGCCTAAGTCCTTTTCATCCGACTTGTTTATTATTGTACTATCCTTTGAAGCACACTCCTTTATCAGGCTTGTATCTGCTCCTGTATCTACCAGTAAAATGAGTTTTCCATTTATAGCCTCTGCGCAAGGAAATTCAAAACACTTCATTTAGCTGGGTTTGGTTCCAGTTAGATGGTCCTATTTCGTTCTTTGTATTGTTATTCCATAACTTATACATTAACCAAGGAACTTTTGTGTTTAAATTGTTTCTTCAAAGGTATGATTTCTCGGTTACGCTATTTTATTATTCATTATCAGTATTCCTTAACATATTAATTCTTAAATCTCTAACGTCACTACAAGTCATTTCATTTCTTAGGGCCAGTTCTTCAGTGCTCGTTTAAATGGCATTTAAACGAAATTTAGTTAAAGTCAAATAAAAGTTAACTGAGATTTGGGTTTTACAGTGCGAGTTTAACTTATCTATGTTAAACGTATCTTATCTATATTTCATAGCGAATCTATCTAAATGCAACGAGTATCTAGCGTATACTCGTTACTATAAGTTGATGTTTCAACCTATGCAGCACCTATCAATATTTTCATTTTTAAAAAGAGAACAGCTGTTATGCTGCAAATAAACACAATTATTAGCATATTTTTTGAACAAAGGTAAATATCTGTACTCCAAAGAAACACCTGTTTCTTTATCTATTAAAAAGATAAATTAAACGGAGGTTAACTCACCAATTTTGGCCGGTTAAACGCCGTTTAAACTTGTACTGAAAAACACAATGTGTGGTTTAAATTGAGTTTAACCGAGAAACGACGGTATCCGAGCACTGAAAAACTGGCCCTTAAAGTTGGTAACGTATCCACAATCGTTTCGGATGTTTGCACTACGGTTACTCCTTTAATTGGCCTGACGTTACTAATATTTTTGGGCTCCCAGATTATTGGCATGTTCGGGGCCGTTTCCTAATTGTTCTTTGCCTCGCAACTTTTTACCATATGTCCTGGTCTATTATACCAGTGACAATTCATTTGGTTTCTCTCCGTCCTATTTGGTGTATACGTTTTCGGTTGTTTGTACTTGTCTTTGACGGGTAGTCCATTGTGCTGGCAGTTCCGTTGGGGTTGTTGGTTCCCCTGCTGTATTTTAGGCGTATTTTTCACCTGACCTCTATAATTGTAATCAGAATTCCTCTTGGTGTTGTTTCTCCATCAGTCCTGTTTCTGCGGGTTGTCGCACCTCCAAATAGTCTCATGTCCATACTTTAACACTTTTGGCAATACGGTTTGTTTCCCATAATTAAACACTTTTCTCTCGTATGCCCTCGTTTATTGAAAAGGGAGCAAACTATTTTCTCCTGTGGTGCTAGCGAAACGTTCTGTCTTCCTTCTGGTCTTTTATAATCCACATAATTACACAATGCAGGAGGCATTTTACCACTATAGGTCTGTTATCATTGAATCTAATGAAAGCGTTGGTAGGTAGGCCCTATTTGTCAATAGATACAATTCTTCTAGATTATTGAAACGTTTTGTGCTCCCTAAATCGAAAGTGTTTGCATATAATCTTAACGCTCTATGCAGTGGCATAGCGTGCAGCTATGCAGCTAACTGTCGCACTTAACATAAAACAAGTCTTTTCAAATCCTCTACACCTAAAGTGCACCTGTTCCAAGCCCAATATTTCTTATATTTCTGTTATAATATTAAAATAATATTGGGTATATAATAATAAAAAATAGGTACTTGGATATACGAGTTTTGTTCAGATAGATTACGTGGGGGATTCACTGTTTAACCTTAGGATGTGTTTTATAATAAACATTTTAGAAATTATAACCAGGAGTGCTATATTCGGCTTTATCGAATTTACAACGCTCTAGACCTAAAATTTGATGGAACACGCCCACTTTTGGAGCGTGAATTGCATGAACAACAGAATTGCATAGTACACGATTTAATTCATGGCAGTAAATGTGCTTTACGGACTATATTGTTCAAATACTGTAAAAGTGGGCGGATCACTAACCATTTTTAATAAAAAGTGGGCATATTCGACCCATTTGGTCGAACCCCACGCGGTCGTAAATACTTTTAATCCAATGAAATCTTTGCAAATAAAATAATTATGGATATATTTAATTTGAAGAATACTTTATTTAAAAACTTCCAATAAATTAAATTAATTATCTCAAAATTTTTTTTTACCTCGGCTGAATACCGAGTTATTTTAATTGCTTCCCTTGATGGCAAACACTCGTTTTCAATGGAATAGTTTCCATCATATTCCATTCATATTCCATATTCAAAATCATATTTTGGAAAAACGTTGCACTTCTTCTCATTAGTGCGCTTGCCTAGTTGTATATATTGATTTTTTGTGAGCTTCAAATCCATAAATAGAGCAAATGCTTCCTCTGGTGTAATTTTTTTTCTTCTGTTGGTTTCGGGAAACGTTCCAAAACCCTTTTTGTGCGGTTGGGGCTCGTTGTTAAAATTTTTTTCAATTAATTCAACTTTATCTCTCTTATTTGTTGTTGGATGTAGTTGATGAAAAACCGAGTCCTTTATAGTTTCTTGAGAAATCGTTTCATTAATAATGCCAAGTTTGCGCCTTCGGAATTGTTCAAGGCATTCCTCAAGGGGCTTAGCAGGACGTCCCTTTTGGCTGGTGTTGTCAATCAAATTTTCTTCTTTAAACACAAGTTCATTTTCGAACCAAGTGTGGAAACGTTGAAACATTCTCTCTTTCTTTCGGCAAGCATCCTTGTACCGCTTTTTTAAGTTATCTAGGAAACATTTTATTTTTCTCTTATGTTCACTATACTCTTCGTCATTACTTTGAAGAAAATATGGATCCTTCGTTATATGACAGACGACATCTTCGTCCTCCTTCCGAACAAAATAAATGTCAGCAAGATCTTTGTATGTGAACTTGGCCATTGATTCAAGAGTAATGTGGAATGAATCTATTTGTACCCGTTTAAATACTCTTCCAGAATTCAATTTCAAGTCATAAAGTTAACGATCATAAAATTAATTTCAGTACATATATACATATTTATGCTTTTGACTACCTACCACAATTCTTATATAGCAGATGTTTGGGCTTCCTGTGTACTACTAGCGAATCTGTTACCTGCTGATATTACCTAAAAAATTAAAAGGTCATATTTCTATTTTAATTAAATAGCAATTGTCATGTTTAAAAGTACCTCTTAATCTATACCTGTTGTGCACTTTTCGCACTTAAGAAATACTTTTGACATAAAAAGATAACGAACAATTATCCGTTGTTCTTACAAATTTGCAGACTTTGCCTCGTATAAAATGGCCTGTCTCCCGTAGACGCAACTCGACGCAGCCAAGTTTGGTATGGTTTTTATAGGAAAGTTCCCTCTCTCTGAAAATCTAAATTTCGTTCTGACGTTGCTTGATGTTTGCTAAAAAATGTTGCTAATGATGTTGCTAAAAAATCTAAGATTTTCTTATACTTTTGTCTTTTCATTAAAAAATTATATTAAAAAAACCGTTGCACATAAGAGCATTATCCAGACTACCTTCAAATACTTATATAGCAAGGTTTTATGTAATATCATTAAAAATTATCGGGATATGTATACCTAAAGTTTGAAAATTAAATCAGCAAATTTTAACAAACGACGGAAAAGTGATTTTTACACTACTCTGTTTTTAGTGAAAACATTAAAATAGAGACATTAATTTTTATCCCACTAGGTTCTCAAGTATCTACTTTCATAAGAAATAATAAATCTTAAAATCGGTGATAGTGAAAAAAAAGATTTTTGGCCGCCTTCTTAAAAAATCAGCTCACTGTGCGACGGACATGGCTAACAGCCTTATTTCAAGAGTCACGGTAACAATCGTATCCGACGAGTTACGACGACGTAACAACCTTATTCCAAGAGTCACGGAACTGCTCTCGTCCTGTTCTTACGTTGCGGTCTCCGAACTTTACCACGGTTTGCGTACCAGATACAAATTTTTGTGTTGGTAGGTGAAAATGTAATAATTGCGGTTAATTTCAATTAATAAAAACCTTATAAAGTTGGTTTTTTCGCGAAAACAGGTTTACAACCGTTTCTAAAATATACAATAAACTTAGCAAATTATACTTAGATTAATATTTGTGTTATTGTATATTATTTCGTTTAAATTGTAGCAAAAAATTTACCATAGTTTTTCTCTTTTTGGAAGTTTCCAACAATGAAGCAAATTGTAAACAAAGACATTTTCAATTCCACGCGAAGAAATGAGCAATCTTTAAATGCTTTTATAGATGCCTTTAAATAAATAAATGCATTTTTATTTTGTACGTTGAATTGTGCACGAAAATATGAACTCTGAATGAATTTCTGGTTGTGGAAATTTCGTCGATTTTGTTTCCTTTTATTATAAATCATGAATATTCTTATACCTATAACTAAAAAAATTATATAACGCTTAAATACGAAGTCCAACTTTACATTGTGCACTATATGAATTTATTTTTTGTATGAGACAACTAAAAAGCATTCATCTTATTTAACACGATAATCGTCTCTAACTCGTCTCTTAGAATAGGTCAGGACGACCAAAGCTTACGTCGTTGACGATTGAGAGACGATTTTTGAGACGACCGTGACTCTTGGAATAAGCTTGTTAATCGACTCAGGTGGCGCTGATCAATAATATACTCGTATATACTTTTCGAGATCTATCTTCGTGACAAAATGATATACCCTTAACCTTAAGAAATGTGTAAGGCATAAAAAATGTCGAAAAATACAGTTCTGAATGATTACTTGCTTCTTTAGAAATAAATGTTCTATAAATTTATAGAAAAAAAACTTTGGCAACACTTCAATAACTTGGTTTTATACTTAGAAGTAATTTAAAAACAACTTTTAGATTGTTATATTAACTTTTTTCATTTCTCTGTTCTTTATTTATTTTTCCTTTTGTTTAATTTCCGAAAGTTATTGAAATTAATTTACTTTACAAGTATATGATTCCGTTAAATATTATATTAGCATAATTTTAAACAATAACTATTTAATTTGAAAAATTCGTAATTTAATTTAAACCACAAAACAAGAACAGCAAAGAATAATAACAAAGTATTTTACTGTGTTGTGGATTTTTTTATATTTTGTTTTTGTTTTTTTTTGAAGCTTTATATTTTTTCTTACTTTTATTATGTTTTTTTTTCGATCCATCTTCCAATTCTGCCGATGATGAACGTTTTTTTCGTTTTTTTTCTTTTTTGTGTTTTCGTTTTTTGTTTTGTTTCATGTCATCAGATTCCATTTCTGAATTTGAGCTAAAAGATGAGACTGATTTCTCACCACTTGTCTGATAATTCTTTTCATTTTTTTTTTCATCTTGTTTCTTATATTTATCGTTTTCATTTCGGTTAAGCAGTCGTTCATTGTTGTTCGGCTTGCGACGATCTTTCGACCGGCTTGTTGAGCAATCTTTGGAACGTGCTCGTGAATGGTCTTTTGGACGTTCCACTGAATGATCTCTGAAACGATCCCTTCGACGATCTCTTGAACGGTCTCTGTGTACATTTTGCTTCGGTTCTTTATTTTGAATCTCAAAATTTGTTTTAACGATTTTGGACCCTAATCGATCCTTTACAGATTTCTTAATAACTGGGGACAATGAAAAATTTATTTGCTTGTTTTCCATAATTTCTATGGATCGCTGCGCTCTACTACTCATTGGTATCGTTATTTGGACTCGTTCTGTATTATCTTTAGAACTCCTTTCTGAAAGAGAAAATTTTTCTCGGTCAGAGCAAGTTATCGATATATCTGTGTTATGCCTCGCTTTATTATCTCGCGAAAATATCGCATTTTCCGCTCTTCGAAGCACTTCGTCAGTAACTTTATCGCACTTGTTGCTAGATGGTTTGGAATTGAATACTCCATCGCCTTCCTCCTTGAAGCATGCTGAAGATATAAATTGATCTTCACGTTCCCATTTTGAAAGAGCTGGAAGAGGTAACGTAGATGTCTTTGTTACATCGTGATGTTGAAAATCATCAAAATCTGTCTCATACCCGTGTATATCTAAAATGGAATTGGAATGTGTTTTCACATTGTTAAACTCACAATATTCAATATTTGACTCACTCTTAATTTGTGCAACATCACTTTCGCTGCCTCTGTTTAGTTCTTGAACCTCTTCATGTATATTTTCACACAAGTTTTTAATTTTCGCATGATTGGAATTGTGTGGTGTTTGTTCAGAATTTCTTGTTTCATATGCTTCAACGTTGTAACTGCTATCCATAAAGCCGACCTCCCTATCGGATTGTTTCTCCTTTTTCTTTTGTTTTTTTCGCTCCTTTTCTTCCTTATATTTTTTCTTCTTTTTACGTTCTTTAATTTTCTTATCAAATTTTTCTTCTTTTTTATCGAACCGTTTTTGTTCTTTTTTTTTAACAAAATTCAATTCGTTTTCATCCATAGATTCCTTGCAAGTATTCTGCGAATTTTCAGTTTTACCATTTTTAGATGCCATTGACTCATCTCGAACAGATGCCGCATCATGCTTCAATTCAATATTATCCGAATTTTGTCTACGCTTTACTACATGGCTCTCATATTCTTTGTGAGCTCTCGAGCTTATTTCTAAGATATTCGACTTATTTGGGGAAATAAATTCAGTTTTAATTAATCGTTCTTTTGATACAGTTCTGCTACGGCTTTGTCTTGGTAGATCTTCGGAACTTATTTTACTCGATCTTGATCTAGATGATCTGTCACTCGGCAGGTCCCGCCTGTATATTTTTCGATCACCAAAATCCTTGGATGCATATTTTTGGTATATATCAGGCATATGACTTTTTTCTGACTCAGTGTTATGCTGTTTGGCATCACTTAGATCGGTAATGGTGTTATCAAAACCAGGTGGGGGTGGTTCAGATGTCCCAGGAGGACTTATGTCAAATATTTCTTTATGCACATCATCAATTTTGTTCCGCTCTTTTATTGATTGTAATTCTGAGACATGTCCCCTATAATTATCCCTGCATTTATCATTTTCATAATCTTGATTTATTTTTTGCCGAGTATACGAAAATGAGCGACCTAGACTTCTACTTTGACTAAAATTTGATACTGGAGATTTACTGCGTAGGTCAGTGCTTCTATGAACAGCCCGAGAATTCGTTGACTGATGCACTCTTATCCCAATTAAAGGTGATTTACTACGGGAATATCTGCGGCGATTCAAATTTGTTGCTAATATTTTTCTCGATGTAGGTATTGAACGCGATCTTGATCTTGAATTTCTCCTACTTTTTCTTAAATCTCGCCATCTATTACGTTCAGAAATTTTTTCCCTTTCACGAGAATATCCGCGTCTGTCTCTTTGTTTTGTGTCAATTATTCGATCGTCTTTGTGATTGTATGGTGAAACACGTAAGCGATTGCGTCTGAGCAATTGAGGAGAAAGCCTACCTCGAAGATTTTTATCCGCTGAAGTAGAACGCCTTCGGTTTGGTGATCTTTGGTGTTCTCGCTCTCGTTCTTTTTCTCTCATGATTCTATTAAATGCTTCTAAAGGATCATCAATAACACCAGATCCTACTTTTGCCGCAACACCCTGATATACCGATGCTAAATTAATAGAAGGCATTACAGGCCGCACGCTAGAATTTTCCGACAATATGTACCCAGAATGGGTATTATATGCGTTTTGTGGAAAGTAATTATTGCAAGGTGCTTGTGGTATACGGTTATAATTCATTGGTGGCCCTCTTACAACCTGCCCCTGAAACGGTAAATGGTGATACGCTTGCCTTGAATACATATCGTGGCGGTTACCAGGTGCAACGGCCATCGGTAAAATGTCACGCGACATAACGTTGTGCATAACGATGTTAGAATTATAAACATGCGAAGATATATGTTTATTTTGCACAGACTGCATTACCTCAATATCTCCTCCTGAAGGAATTTCTTCTGATTTTGGAGAATGAACTCGATAACTTCTAGAAACTGATCCCGTATTAAGTGACTGTTCTAATCCAGGTGGCATCAATTTTCGCGAATGATTAACGTCATGCGAACGTATTTTATAAGTTTGGTTCTCGCGTAATGCTGTGGGCACAGTAACAATAATATTGTCTTCATAATCAGATTCTATATCAGCGGTTGTCGTACACCGTGTTTCACCAATTTCACTTGCCTCATTTTGTTCCCGACAGTTTTCTGGCAACATTTTCGTTGTATTATTTTGTATCTGTTCCCCCATTTCTATAAAATCAGTTTTAGCTGATAATTCATCAACAGATGGAGAGTTTATAGTAGGTGATGCTGTAGACTTCGTTGCGGTTCGTTTTTCAGTACGTTTGTACCCAGTTTCACTGTTAAATGTGTTGACAGAATTTCTCAGAAATCTATTCGGAATTAAAGAACCTGGCGAACTACCCTTTTCTTTGCAGTCGGGACACTCGTTATCTTCCGATTCCAGTAGTGATGTTCTTACGCAGTCGTCACAAAAGGAGCTTCCACAACATGGTATCATCACAGCGTCGGTGAAAATATCCTTACAGATACTACAAATAAGATCCTCGGGAATTGTTTCATTTTTGTCCGTCGAACCTAAATCAACTACTTTTGATTCTGGTAAACTGTTTTCATCTTTTTCTATAAATGATTTCGGAATTCCAGTAGTTCTCTTAACATCTACCTGGTCTTTTCCCGTATATGGACAGTTTTTTATCCAGTGACCGCCTTTTTTACATTTATTACAGCGGTAGCTAGTTGGAACATCCCCTGTTTGTGTTTGTCCTCTTATTCTTTGATAGCCTTTAGGATCATAGTCCGCAGAACTTTGCAGCATCATAGCTTGAATTTTTTCCTCTTCGCTTCCATTCATTTTTGACAAATCAAGTATAACCTTCTTTTCAACTTGGGGCATACCTCTGGAAAGATTTTGCTGAAACGCGTGGTCCCAAGTCTTTTTCGAAACATGTGCCAATGGAATGCGTGCAATAATAAGAGAAGTATTTTTTGGAATAAGATGTGTTTCGTCAATATATTCCTCTTTAGTTTGGGCATTGGTTATTTTCAGGTCGAAATCGGTGACGTTTCCTAGTTGCTTTTGTTCTATTATTGATTTCTTCAAGTCGCTGACAGAAATGTGCAGCCCATCAAAAGTAACGGTGTCCACATTAAGAGCATTTTTAAATTTGTAATGTATGGACATTATATCTAAATTGTGGAGTATATATCTATTTATATATGAGTATATATCTAAATATGCATATAAATATATATATAGATATGCAAATATATTTCAAATGTACTTCAAGAAAAAACACACCCGTTCTACATTTTAAGTGTCCCGCATGGATAGGGCTTACTATGAAATTAATTTTATTAATTAACACAATCAAGTTAACACTTAAGATAGTAAGAATAGTACAAATTATAAAATATTTATTGCAGTACAATACTCAAGTTAAAATTTTTCAGGTTGTTAGGCTAAGTGCGTAAAGTACATAGCTGTTATTACTTCATAAATCTGCCATGGTTGCATGAATCTAAATAATTAAATTGACTATTAGTATACACATCGAATGTGAAATAGTAGTATACTAAAGCCCTTATAAACGATAAACTCTTTTTCCGTTTTACTCCCTTTTTGTACTTTTCGTAATTTTTCGTTGTTTTGGCAAACGACGATAACAGATTACGAATGAAATACACCACACGCGAAAAACGTTTGGTGCTAGAATTTTCACATGCTTTACAGCTTTTGTGACGCGATGGGGTGTAGTGAATGAAGAATTTCCAGAAAAAAAAATTGTTAAACCAGAAGAAAAAAGGCTAACATCTAGTGCGATCTTATCAGAGATTAACGAGATTGGAAACTCTTTTATCTTCAGATAAAAATAAAAAAAAAAATAGCGATTTTTTATGAACTGGTGAATTTGGCTGCTGTTCATTTTCAGCCAGACGAGATATTGACGCTTTATCCTTTGACGGTATTATTCACCAAACCTTTTCCCAAGCGGTTGCCACTATAAGTAGGCGAAGTGAAAAATGTAGGCATAAATTCATTTCTGTAGGTATTTTTATGTGATTGTAGAAATTTGATTAAAATATTATTTAATTTAGTTCACATATATTATTTATATAGTTTTCTATATTAGATGACAATTCTGAAAGTTCTAGAGTTTAAGCTGCTTCCACACCAACATTGAGGTAAGCATCAAGGCGCGTTTCCGATTTTTACACACTATATATACCGATACAAAACACACTAAATTTATTAGTACTAATTTCTAATAATAACTGGTTAATATTACAATAAAAAACCAGAAAAAATGTTAACTTCGGCCTGACCGAAGTTTATATACCCTACACACGTTCACTTCATAATTAGGCGTGGCAATGGTCTAATTTTTTTCCTTTTCAATCTCAAATAGCCTGTGATGACAGAGAATATTCGTGCCAAATCCGATGGAAATATCTCTATTCGTTCTCCTGTAATCGAATTTTATTTAATTAGTAGGCAGACCACGCCCATATGTGGTACTCTTTTATTGGTCAGAGACAGTGGACTTCTGGACAAAATTTCAAACCCAAACTCGTTCTACAAGCTGAGAAATTGAGCTATAAGCATGGATGAGTTTATATTCACTATAAAAAGTAGGCATGGTAATGGTCCGATTTTGCCCATTTTCAAAACAAATGAGTTTCTAATGTTAAACAATATTCGTGCCAAATTTGATTCAGATATCTCTGTTCGTGCTCCTGTAATCGAGTTTTATTTAATTAGTGGGCGGACCACGCCCATTTTTGGTGATCTGTTTTGATCAGAGATAGTGGACTTCTGGAGAAAATTTCAACCGCAAAGTCGTCCTACAAGCTGATAAATTGAGCTATAAGCATGGATTAATTTATATTCACTATAAAAAGTAGGCCGATTTTTCCCATTTTCAATACCGATGAGTTTATAATGATAGACAAAATCCTGCCAAGAGAGGATGTCTGTCATTTCCACAGACAGACAGACATACGGACGGACATAGCTAAATCGAATCAGGTGATGCTGATCAAGAATTATATCCTCATCACTTCGTGTGTAGGGTATAATAAGTAAATAAGTTATGTAATACATGCAAATCTTATTTCATGTAGACTACCGGGTAATGATTTTATAGAAATAGATCAAGGGGATGAATGCAAGTCGCAAGTAGAAGCAAATGACACAATATTTACAACAAAACCTATTACAGATTTCAAAGTATATATTGTTGAAAAACGCTTGTTTAATTTATTTATGTGTTATGCGCAAAATCTTATTTCTGAAATCAGGTTCGAAAATACTTCTATTAAAAAAAGTTATAGTAAACGGAAAACGAGCATTGTTTATAAGGGCATTAAAGTTATCAACAGATGAATGATTTTGTGAAAAGTGATTTGAAACCGTGTGTGTGGCAATATTCTGTTGAATTCTGTATTATTTCCATGTCATTACAAAATTTTAATTACAGTTGTTTGTGAAAATATACACGCAATTAATTTGCAAATAATTTCCACTATAATAATACATAAATAATATCAGCATATAAATTGTCAGATAGTTGCAATACCACTACAGCGACCTTTGCATGTGATTCACACAAAATCATGCACCAAATCTTTTGCAATTTTAAAAATTCCTTAGAAAACTTCTTAAAATATATGGCATCACTTTTCTGTCTGCAAACAATGGCGCTCTGCAAACTGAGGGCCAGATTTTCAATCAACAATCACCGTGATTATCGGTGCTTCTGCTTTGTTATTTTCGCCTTCTCGTTTCTTAGCGATTTTCAATGAACGAGCAACTCGTTCAATAAAAACACAACAACACTTCCCATACTTCTTACGAGATCACCGCTCGTTTCATTGAATTTTCAATCGTGTTTGGAGTGATAAAGAAGCGAGATTAACTGTCATAGGGAACGATAGCTAAAAGGCTGTCGTTACTGCACTCGTTTCGCAAACTAGAGTGAAGTGTTTCCAAAAAACATTAAAATACTTGCATTTATTTATTATTTACTTTATATAAATTTGTATGTGTTAAAAAAATGAATTTTTTAACTTTATTTAATACAAAAATTAATAAAATAATAAAAAATATGACAAAATTAAAATCGGTATATGTTTCGGTTCAAAGCCATTGCAAATTCCACACCTAAAAACATGTTCTTTATTTTGTTTTTATGTATTTAATATTTCACCAATTCACATTCAAAGTTTTAAAATGTTCACGACACAATTGTAAACAGTTGTCAAAAGAAAAATATGAGAAACTCATAGTGAAATTACAAGGAAGCCAATTTCAGTATTCGTGGAATTGCCGTCGGCTTCTTAACGCTCTTCATCTTGGGCGCTACTTCATCCAGGAGTTTGGTGAAACAAGTTTTATTCATCCTAAAATTCTTAATAACTTTCAAATGCTTTTGAAAAGTTCAAATGTTTATATATGTATTTTATATTATATTTATTTATTTATATTTATTTATTTATATTATTTATTTATGTATTTTATATATATTTAAATGTAAATGTTAAAAATTTTAAATTGCGTTTTTCTGGTTATAACTCGAATATCAGACGAGAAATTCTGTTGTTGTTGGAATTACCGTACAAAACACCAACAACATTGGGTTTCTGTGTCTTAACTACATTTAATCCTATATAAAATACATATATTTATATAATTATTGACATCCGAATTGCATCTCCAAAACATTAGAAGAATTCCTCAATTCTCTATTTCGACCCCTGAGGGAATCCACCTCATCTCCCGAAACGCTCTCAAACAACTCCATTGCAAATTCGACACCCGTTAACATTTTTTTAAAATTTTGTGAAATTTTATCCCAAAAATCAATTTCAAGTTTTTCACATATTATTTTTGCGGCGCAATTTTATTCCCTTCAAAACACTTTTTTCACTTGTCAAAACAAATATGTATATGAGAAAATTATACAGCAATGGGAAGAAAAGAGAAAATCATAGCACAAACTGATAGCAAATATGCAAAGCAATGAAACAATGTGAAGAAAAGAGAAATCCGAGTGTACCATAAAGCAAATAAACAGTGGGTCTAAAATGCAAAGAAGAAGAGAACGAGAAACGACGTAAGAGTTTAGAAATCGGATTTTTTGATCACGGTGATGAGTAACGAGCTCGCTTCTCAATCACGGTGGCCAGGAACGAGTTCTCGTTTCTCAATCACGGTGATCATTGAAAATCTGGCCCTTAGTGTGGTACCTAAATTAGTGCGTTGTGCGTTGCGTTGCTGTCAAAATGCAATTGGATTACGCAGCAGCGAGTATATATTCGTAAAGAGATTGCATGAAACATTTGTTGCCGACAACATCGGGATTCCATGTGTGAAGATTAGGGCAGCTGCTAATGGGCAGTCCGTATCGCTGTAAGAAAACATCAGCGCTTTAAACGAGAAAATATAAAGAAGATAAACATTTTTTTTTCATAGTACAAAACAAAAAGTTTTTTTTGTATATTAGTACAAAACAGCGTTTGAATTCTTTGTGTATGTATTCTTGTCGACTTTAAGCACGTCGTCTCACACTGAATTTTGCCTTTTCATGTTTCGGTTTTTATGCTTAATCAATTTTTTGCGAATGCACTTTCATGAAAAACATGTCATATATTTTTATACCCTACACCTTAAGGTTAAGGGTATATTAACTTTGTCACGAAATATGTAACGCATAAAAATGGAGACGATAAGTATAGAAAAGTATATACACACATATATTCTTGATCACCGGCACCTACTGAGTGGATTTAGCCATGTCCGCCGGCTATCTGTATGTTGAAATCACTATCACAGGAGAACTGGTGAAGATATTATAATGAAATTTTGCATAAATATTCTTTGTTATGGTGTGCAGGTAGGTATTGACCACGCCTATTCTTTATGAGAAATGTGATATCAACGTTAGTTTTTGAGTTATGGCAACAAAATTTCATTCCTGGGTATAGACTAGCATTATCATGCCTAATATGGTGATCCGCCCACCTTTAGGTTACACAGTAGTGATAGGCATTATAGTTCACTACAGAGAGCGATCATTCTAGTTCAATCTAGAACTGTCGTGAACTAGTTCGTTCATATAGTTCCCTCGGTCATTTAGTTCAGTAGTTCGTTCGCTCATTTAGTTCAGTACTTTAATTGGTTAATTGGCAAAATTATATTTAATTTTGATATTAATGTCTAATACTGAATACATGATTAAATTATATATTGTTAGATTTTTAGTAACATTTTTTTCCATTCATTATTTTTTTTTTAAATGGACATAACTCGGAAACAAGACGAGAGCTCCACTAACTCATATTGTTGTTGTCGTTCCAACAATAAAGAAATAACAACAAAAATAACTACAAAATCGGAGTTATGTCATTGTGCCTGAATTGTGCAAAGATTTCAAATAAAAACTTCGTATGGAAACATCCTCTGAAATTGATCTAACCAACTGAAACATACAGAAAAACTAACGCGCAGCTGAATTGAAACGAACTAACGAACTGCTGAACTAAAAGAACGAGTGAACTAGAAGACCGACTAAATTAAAAGACCGAGTGAACTAAAAGAGCGACTGAACTAAAATATCGAGTGAACTAAAAGAACTAAGAACTGTGAACTAGATCTCATAGTTCACGCCAGTGATTCGTTCAATTGAACTAATTCGTTCACGAACTACCCAACTCTATTACACAGGCATAAGATTATATTAAAAGGTTTAAAGGTTATATTGTTAAATATATAAACTTCCTGAATAAAACTTTACATAACAACTTATTTTCCAATAAAATATTATAACACAAAAACTGGGTGCGGTACGCCCACTTTTATATAACTTATAGTTCATAAAAAAAAATTTATTCGACGGAAATAAAGTTTAAATTTGAACACAATAATGAAACTACTAGTTATTTTATTTATTTATTTATTTGTTTCTCCAAGTTATACAAAGAAGGTCAATTTGACCTTATATTAATCGTACTTAGTTCATAACAAAAGTCAATCATACAGTGGTTTATTGCATTCTAAGGTATATCTTATAACTATACATTTTACTTATGAAATTTACGTGCGTGGCAATGTACTAAAAATAATCTACATAAATCACCCTGTCGCTCCCTGAATTTTTGCTCTCCGCCCTAATATCAATGCCACCCCCCTCACCCCAACCTAAACTGCAGCGTCCGTCATCTTCAGCATACTAACATCCAAGGATTAATTGCCAAGAGGAGAAAAGAAAACATTTACACAATTAATATTAGGGGTAGAAACTCTAGCAACAGCCTATCTGACATCTAAGACTCCCAGGACTTCCTGGCAAAGAAAAGCGAAGAACTATTCATTTAATTAAGTGCTGTAGAGCCGATAGCGATAGCCGCTAGGTGAT